>JAAIXJ010000175.1:749943-1115647 GCA_013403705.1 Heliconius hermathena | reverse complement strand
TCTGGAGGCATTGCGTGTTGAGTGGCAGAACTCAACGCCGCGCTTAACCTCGACACCAGAGCGAAGAAATGGAAATATAAATTTAAGTAAATATTTCATCTCCTCGAGTGGGGATCGAACCCACAACCAGTCGGTTTTACAGTCACACTTCGTGCCGCTGCGCCACGACTGGCCTCAAAACAAAAAAATAACATAAAGAAAATTAAAATTTAATTTTATACTTACATACTAACACCGGCACCATGATTTGCGTGTACGCGAAGAATATGACGAGGCCGACGCACAATTTTAAATGGTTGAACATTTCCTTGCCATTATTTGCCGTATCGAAGAAACACAACCCTATAAGAACCGAACACATCACGTGATGTATTGTTTGGATCCATAGCGCTGTAAAAAAAGATATATTTATTAAGACAATTTCACTTTCTGTTTATATCATATGTTTAAGTTTATATATAGGTATTTTCTATTATTATTTACATTATTGATAGTATAAGCCGTGCACAGCGGGGTAGGTATTATAGAAGGGACCTGGGAACCTAGTAGTAAGACACTTCCGTTCCCCGCTTTCCGCCGAATTCTGGAGGAGTTGAGTGTTAAGCTCGGACGAGCAATAAATCAACGCTGCGATTTTTGTCTCGTTACCAGAGCGAAACAATGAAAATATTAAATATTTCCTCGAGTGGGAATCAAATTTATGGATTTGTCGCCTGTCGCGGTTACAAGATATGTATAGTCGTACACTTGTGCCCTACAATAACCTAAGCATTTCGTGTTTAAATTTTACACTTTTTAGTGCCTTTAATAGGTACTAAACAGTTGCTTTATTTCTTTTTTAATGACGCTTTCTATTTCGAAACAAAGTAAATGTATGTAGAACAGAAAATAATGTCATTTTTATCAATTAGGCCTCTATTATACCATTATAATATAACGATTGGGACCAACTTTCATAGAAATATAGTATGTATGATAGTTTGTATAGAAAAAAATTGCAAATGATTCCATTTTTTGTTATGTTTAATGGACCCTAAATGACCTAAGCACCAAAAAATATTAATACGGAAATTATTGTTTTAAAAAATATACATCATTTTACCCTTGTACTTCTAATTTAGTAATTAAAAGCTAGCTTAGATTTATCTTCAGAAATAAACAGAAACAGCTTCACGCTGTATCCCGCACGCAGCAGGGTACGCAGAGAGAACCTAGTGCTAACACACCCCGTTCCTCACTTTCCACCGAATTTGTCTTTGCTCGCTGCGCTTTGCCTCGACACCAGAGCGAAGAAATGGAAATATAAATTTAAATAAATATTTAATTTCCTCGAGTAGGAATCGAACCCACAACCAGTCGTATTTACAGTCACAATTAGAAATTAATTACATATAAATTAATTATAAATTCGAAAGTAACTCTGTCTGTCTGTCTGTCTTTTACGTAGTCAGGGCCAAACCGCTAATTCCATTGTGATAAAATACTCATATAGAGAAACTTGAGGGTCTTCGGATGAACATAGGTTACTTTTTTTTCTCATATTTGTAATATTTTCGATATATACTAAGATATTAAAATACGCTTCAATTTGACATGTAATTTATTCTGCCATATTAATAACAACCGTTGTTAACCAACCGTTGCTAGGCAATAAGAAATTATGTCGTTTTAAGAAAAGCTCGCCCAAAATGAGCTTCCTGAACGCTTACATGGCGTGCTCAACTTTATGAGACATAAAAACTATGTTTTACAAAAATATTGTCTTCCAAAAAATCTATTAAAAAGTCCACGATGACGTATGTTTATCTATGAAGGTTGAGCCACAGTAACCATTTTAATATATTTAATTATTTTTTTTTTGGATTATTGTTAATGTATTTTCTATAATTTCGTATTCAATCCTTATCAAGACACTCCGTTCCCCACTTTCCGCCGAATTCTGGAGACATTGCGTGCTGAGTGACGGAATTCAACGCCGCGCTTTGCCTCGACACCAGAGCGAAGATATAAAAATATAAATATAAATAAATATTTCACTTCCTCGAGTACTAGTGTACTCGTAAACGTAAACGTAGATTACGTAAACGTAGATTACGGTAAACGTAGATTACGTCGAAACGATAAACATTATGTTATAAAGCCTATAATAGACTGAAGTAATTAAGGAAGTATTTACCATAAAAATTTAATTAAATCCATGGAATCGAATTTATTAAATAAATTTCAAACCAGTAGTTCCCCATAGTTTTCAGCCGATAAAGTTGTCAACTTATGATATTAGGTTTATTAATGTAATTATATTACATTTTTTCCTCTTAAGTTTAAATAACTTTTATGTAATAGAAGATAATGATTATATGTATAGTAACAAGTAACTTAGCACTTTTTAGGGTCCCGTATCTTTTTAAAGAAATAACGGAAGTCTGTCTGAACAAAGCAAATAAAAAATCCTATTTATATATTACAATAAAAATCATTACAAACTATTTACATACTTATAAACTTGTATTTCCCGTGGACATTTCTATAATCCATACGGAACCATCAGTGTACGAGTCCGACTCGCACTCGACCGATGTTTCATTTATATTTTAATCATATATGTTGATTTAATTACTTGACCTAACAATGCTTAATGAAAACAAATTAAAACAGACTAAAGTACTTTTAACATACTTTATGATTATCAATATAGCCGGATGTGGTATATAACAACCGTGTGAAATAAATATAACGGCTACACAGAATAACAATACTTTAGGGCCAGTCGGCGCAGGGGCACAAAGTGTGGTTGTAAACGCGACTGATTGAAGGTTCGATCCCCACTCGAGGAAATGAAATATTATTTAAATGTATATTTGCATTTCTTCGCTCTGGTGTCCATGTAAAGCAAACTCAACACGCAATTCCTCCAGAATTTGGTAGAAAGTGAAAAGATAAACATGATGTCATAAAACTTATAATTTAACAAATAAATGGACTATTCAACATAAAAATCAAATTAAATTAATCGAATTGAATTTAATTTAATAAATAAATTAATTTCGAACCACTAGGTACATAATCCCTCATACTATATAGATTTTGAGGCCAGTCGTGGCGCAGGGGCACAAAGTGTGACTGTAATACCGACTGGTTGTGGGTTCGATCCCCACCCGAAGAGATGAAATATGTACTTAAATTTATTTTTCCATTTCTTCACTCTGGTGTCGAGGACAAGCGGGGCGTTGAGGTCTGCCTCTCAACACGCAATGCCTCCAGAATTCGGCATAAAGTGGGGAACGGATTGTCTTAACACTAGGTTCTCTCTGCCTACCCTGCAGTGTGCGGGATACAGCGTGAAGCTGATTTATTTATTTATTTATATAGATTTACGTTTTTTTCCTCTTACGCTTAAATAACTTTTGTATAATAGAAGTTAATCAATGTAAGTATGTATAACAAACAACTTAGCACTTTTTAAAGTGTACCTCAAAATAAATAAAGTAAGGAATATCCTTATAAGATCACTTTGTTGTTTGTATGTCCGTCTGTCCTTCCGCAAAGACCATTTATATCAATTATGATATTTGTGTAGTAACGCAAGAAGTGAGAACAATGCAAATAAAAAAAATCGATTTTTATATTACAGTAAAAACTATTACAATTGCATATTTGTACTTCCCGTTGACCTACAGTCCTGAAATCCATACGGAAGTATCGATTTACGAGTCCGACACGCACTTGACCGATGTTTCTTTTATTTTTTTAATCATAAATGTTGACTTGATAATTTCATTTAACAATGGTTAATGAAAACAAATTAAATCAGGAAAAAAGTACTTTTTATATATTATTCTTTATAGTCGGCAATATCAAGTGGTATTGCCGGATATGATATCTAAATAAAGCACCGTGTGAAATAAATACAAGCGTTACATAGAATGTAATTTATTATATGTAAAGTATATAAAGTATATGAGTTTCATAGACAGAGGGAACCTAGTGTTTAGACATCCTGTTTCCAACTTTCCGCCGAATTCCGGAGAGATTGCACGTTGAGTAGCGGAAGCGAAAAAAAAAATAGTAAATATTTCATTTCTCCGAGTGGCAATCGAACCCACAACCAGTGGCTTTTACAGTCACACACATTGTGCCAATGCGCCACGACTGGCCTTAAAGTATATGTATGTATTACTTATAACAAAGTGATTATTCATTTATTGTGTGAACATGACGCATTGTTTGTGAAAGATCTATATCGATGTGCGGCTATAATTTATTTATTCAGAAGAATCGGAATTAATTCAACGAGGGCGACCACTTGCATGTGAATTGCTGTATAAAATCTAATGTTATTGTTGATTTTTTTAAATAATGTGAAAGTTTTTTTAATAATGCAGAACTTTTCGTAGGTTTTTCTAAAATTTCATGCCAGTAAATGTGCCTAATTTTGGTCTGAAATTATATTGTAATATCGCTAAGAACAGACAAATTGCAACTACATCATCAGTAGCGGTATCATCATCATCAAGTCGCAAAGCCGGTGGAGTCGCCATATATCACAACATCAATAGCTTCACTGATTGTAAAAGAGCTAACGATGACGTCGGAATTGTTAACGAAAATTTATTTAAAAATTAAAGACGCAAAAGCTTTAATATATGTCTAGTAACCGTAAAGGCCAATGGCATCTCCAAACTAGTACTCGGATATGTGTATATCTACTCGGGCACAGCGTTTGCAAAAAATAAACTTTTTATGTTATTATTGTTGTTAAAATTTACCAAGAACATCGCTAAAATGATATCCGATTATGAGCCTGATCTTACTACATCAGTTATGATTAGACATCGGATTATATGCTTTAACAAAATGCCAAAATATGCACTAAAAAAGGGCGAAATACAACGTGAAGCTGATTCTTATGGCAATAAGCAACAACATATTATTCAGGTTTGTCGACTTATTATTAATTTAAAGACTGTAAACTATCTTCCAACGTCAACTGACGTTGGAAGATAGTTTACAGAATTTTGAATTTTGACGAATTTACAGAATTTTGAATTTTGATGTACAGAATTTTGAATTTTGGCACCTTTTCTGCAGAAACCTCCGGAGGCAGAGTTTGTACGATGCCATGATAAATTATCGATTTTATTTATCCTTTTGAAGCTGGGATTTCTATACAAAACTGTATTTAATTTCAGTAGTTACGCGTACGTTTATATGTTACAGGCGTTAAAAGACACGCGTAACACGTATATACGTGTATATAAATAAATAAATAAATCAGCTTCACGCTGTATATAGCAGGGTAGGCAGAGGGAACCTAATATAAGACATTCCGTTCCCCACTTTCTGCCGAATTCTGGAGGCATTGCGTGTTAAGTGGCAGAACTCAACGCCACGCTTTTGCTTCGACACCAGAGCGAAGAAATGGAAATATAAATTTAAGTAAATATTTCATCTCCTCGAGTGGGGATCGAACCCACAACCAATCAGTTCTACAGTCACACTTTGTGCCACTGCGCCACGACTGGCTATATTAGGTAATTAATATCTGTATTGATTAAACTTTTACCAGAAATTTCGATACATCTTGTGTCATACTTTTGTGTCATACTTTTTGTATTTCGATACATCTTGTGTCATACTTTTGTGTCATACTTTTTGTATCACAGATCTTTATAATTAATAAAATTATATGGTAGCAATAATGATTTTTATTTAAATATATCTATATATATAAAAGGACTTGTGCTGACTGACTGAGGTAAGACGCACGCAGAGCCGTAACCGCTGATGGTAGAAACGTGAAATTTGGGCAGATGTTTATTTTCATATTCTGGACATCCACTAAGAAGGGAATTTGAAAAATTTTAACCCTAAAGGGATGAAATAGGGGTTGAAAGTTTGTATGGATTTTTTTTTAAATTGGCACCGATTCTTATAAAATTTTAAATCCAGACTCTTTAAATTATTTCATTGAACACGTATTTCATGGTTTTTAAGAATTCACCCCCTAAGGGTTCAAATAAGGAGTTGAAAGTTCCTATGGAAAAATCTTCAAATCGCCACCGATTTTTATAAAAATTTAAATTCAGACTGTTAAAAATATTTTATTGAACACGTGTTTCGTGGTTTTTTTAGAATTCACTCCTAATAAGCGGGCGAAGCCGCGCGCGCCCTCTAGTATTACATAAATGTATACATATTCACATACAAAAAAGCCTACCTACCTAAGGGTTAGATTTTTTATAATCCTTGACATTAAAATGTTTAATTCTTATTATAAGACATAATTAATTACTAAAAATATTATTTCGGTAATCCTTTTAGATACACAGATATAAAAACATTTTAGACTAAAAAACGCTCATGTAGGAGGTAAGGTAGGTACTTTATAATATTTTCATTTTGTTACCTTTACGCTGTATCCCACACATAGCAGGGTAGGCAAAAGAACTTAGTGTTAAAACAATCCGTTTGCAATAAGACACTTCCTTCCCCTTTTTTTTTCCCCTCTTCTTTCTGGTGGCATTGCGTTAAGTGGCGGAGCTAAACGCCCCGCTTTATCTGATTACCAGACCGAAAAAATGAAAATATTAAATATTACATTCCGTCGAGTGGGAATCGAATTCATAACCTGTTGCGTCGCTTGTGCATATATGTAAATTTATACTACAATTAACTTAAGTATTTAATGGTTATTTTTTTAGGGTTCCGTATCTTTTAAGGAAAAATGTACTCTTATAAAATCACTTTATTGTCTGTCCGACTGTCTGTCCGACTGTCTGTCTGTCTGTCTAGGTCTGTTTATCTGTCTTTCAAGAGCCTTTGTCTCAGGAACGCTTGGAGATATCGAGTTGAAATTCAAACCATATACTCAAATCTATTGCCCCATGATTTCCTGAAAGCTCGACCTCGAGACCTTTGATTTCTGTATGGAACTCACAGAGGGTGAGCCCGACTCGCACTTGTCCAGGTTTTTTTTTACCCTTTTTAGTGCCTTATAATAGGCACATAAGAGTTGCTTTTTTTTATATCCTTTTCTATTTCTAAGCAAAATTAATGTACATAGAGTTTGAATAGAGTGGAAAATAATGTCAATTTTAGTATTTAGGCCTCTATCTATTATGCCATTATGATAGATAGACGCCAAATAAAAGAGTAGATTGGGACCAACTTTCACCGAAACATGATAATTTGTATAGAAGAAAATGACTACTAATTCTATATTTTTTTCTTTATAGAACCTTAAATAACCTAAGCAACAAAAAATATTAACACGGACTTTAATGCTTTAAAAATAAAAAAAAATATCACTATACTTATAATATAAAAAGGTAGTTTGGATTTGTCTCGATAAAGTAATTGCACAAACAAATTTTTATTGATAACATAATTGTAATTGTCAATTTATGTATACAGATTATAAAACATGATTTTACATATATTAGCATTTTTAAACCAATTACGGCGCAAAAGTAAATTGTATCAATCCAAAATATATGCATTTTTTAATTATTTTTTTTTACTAGCTTATTATTCTTTTTTACCTGCAACTAAGCCCGTGGTAAAATACAAATAAGTAAAAGTAAGAGTATGACATGTCTGATGTTACTCGTGCCAAAGATAACCTTAAATACAAGTACAGATTACGTCGAAACAATAAACATTATGTTATAAATCCTATAATAGATGGACTATTCAACATAGAAATCGAATAAAATCAATCGAATCTAAGTCGAAATAAGGTGTTGTACCTCAAAATAAATAAGAGGAGTATGTTTATAAGATCATTTTGTTTTTTGTATGTCCCTCTGTCCTTCTTGTAAAGACAATTTATTTCAAGATCGTGTTATTTCTGTAGTACCGCAATAAGTTAGAACAATGTAAATAAAGGAAAAAATCGATTTATATATTTCAGTAAAAACTATTACAATGTAATTGGATGCTTGTACTTCCCGTTGACCTACAGTCTGAATCCTCAAAACTGAAATCCATTCGGAAGTGTCGATTTACAAGTCCGACACGCACTTGACCGATGTTTCATATTTTAATCATATATATTGAAAATGAAGGAAACAAATTAGAATAAGACAAAGTACTTTTTATATACTTTATAACTATCAATGGCTATTATTGGATTTCACAAGGTGCTTTATAAACATAGATATCATATGTTTATAAAGCACCGTGTGAAATAAATATAGGTAACCACTGCACAGAATGTAATTTATTATACGTAAAGTATATAAAATAAATCAGTTTCACGCTGTATCCCCCACACAGCAGAGTGGACAGAGGGAACCTAGTGTTAAGACATTCTGTTTCCAACTTTCCGCCGAATTCCGGAGGCATTGCGTGTTGAGTGGCGAAACTCAACGCCGCGCTTTACCTCGACACCAGAGCGAAAAAATATAAATTTAAATAAATATTTCATTTTCTCGAGTGGAAATCGAACAACCAGTCGCTTTAGTTTATAGTCACACACTTGTCCCAATGCGCCACGACTGGCTTTAAAGTATATACTTATGACAATGTGATTATTCATTTACTGTGAGAACATGACGCATTGTTTGTGAAAGATCTATATCGATGTGCGGCTATAATTTATTTATTCAGAAGAATCGGAATTAATTCAACGAGCGCGACCACTTGCATGTGAATTGCTGTATAAAACCATATTTTATTGTTGAAGATATTTTTTAATAATGCAGAACTTTTTGTAGGTTTATCTAAATTTGGACCCTAGATCCTAATATTCATATATACTCGTATATTTAAATTAATCAACTTTTAAGAAATGTAGGTCGTGAGATTAAGTTACGTTTTTATTTTTAATCCTTGATATTAAAACATTTAATTCTCACTAGATCTAAATCATATTTACTAAAACATGTCGAAGTAACATTGAAAGAATCTTTTTCACATACACTTTTGTCATAGATAAAAACTTTATAGCAAAAAAAACTCAAGTATACTCGTACCTCGGGTCGCCTTTTTTACAATAGGCTATTATTATCTACATAATATTTGCTTTATATATTTTTTTATTTTTACGCTATTACCCACATTTTTTGGTTGGCCTATAATGTAAATAACAAAATTAATGATGTACTCGTATCTAACATCTTTTCTCATCGTTATAATAAGTAACTAGGTTAAATGTATTATTAATAGATAAAAAATATACTAATATATACTATCTATATTTAATAACATAATAAAGGTAAAGAGTTTATTTGGTTGAACGCTCTCCGAAACAATTTTTTGCATATTTTTTTTTACATTAAATAATTGATTAATCGAAGAAGGCTATAACCGATATCATTAATCTCTTAGTTATTTCCATCAAACGTACGGGCGAAACCGCAGGTTTCAGCTAGTAGCGTATATAATAACAAATTTAATTACATATATATATATATATAATACCATATAATTAATAAGACATATATATAATAACAAACATAGTGTCACGACACTAATTAGATGGGTATATTGTAAAACGCGCAACCAATATATTATAAGGTCAAGTAAATAAGCAAAAAATGTCATAGTTATAAACGACGCAGACGCTAACATTGTAATTATTAATGTGACCCTATAGTTGACATATCATATATTTATATATTGGTTTTAAGTTTTTTTTCTTAGACGATAGGCGAAGTGGAGAGAAATATCACTAACCATTACATTTTGTTTAAATAGGAGAGATCAAGTACAGATTTTTTTGGTCCTCATTCGGTGAAACTTTTGTCAAATTAAATTTATGCTTTCAATAAAATTATAACATTTTGTTTCATTATCTATTTGTGGTATTACTACCACAATATTCTTAAATAATAATAAAATAATTCATTCTGTCTGTGTGCCACACGATGCGGAAGATGCACATTTCGAAAAAAAAGATTTAAATATTTTTTATACTTCCATTTAATTATTGTCGATATGTCGTTGTCTGTCTGAAGTTAGGTATTCTGAAATTTTACACATTGTACTATCGAAAAGAAAATTATTAAAAGTAAAATAAATTCTCAAATCAAATCTGCGCATCTACAGCTAACTTCAGGATGGCCACAACTCGTCAACCATACTGTACAGCATTAAGAAGAATCGAGAACCGAGTGTCTTAACACTAGATTTTCTCCGCTTACTCGAATATTATTTCAATAAAACTTACCTTGTCTGTTTCTGGATATTTGCAGCAACATTCTACACAAAAGTATTGTAAACTGTTCGAAATACGTTGTTGGGTATTGATTAACATTATCCTGCATCTTCATCCACGCTAAAGATGAGTCGTCATGAGATATCTGACTCAGAGACAAAGTAGAGTTACTTGCCTCATTCGACTGTTTCACTTTATATGTACATTTGTCATTTGATAATAAAATCTGTGTTTCCCCAGATTCGTCCTCTATTTGGTAACAGATCTTCAATTCCAAGTTGTTTAATGGCTCGTTAACTGTAGACTCCACTTTCGCTGATTTGTATACCCTACCGTTCAGCATTTCGTTGCATAGCATATTTATGTTTTGTGGGGTTTCTGTTACTTCTATTACTGGAAATGTAGTGTTTTCAGTTAAATTATATGTTAGATAAAAGCCAGTTGTGTGTAAGTGTGACTGTAAACGAGACGTGTTGTAGGTTCGATTATCGCTCGAGAAAATTAAATATTTAATTTGCTAACAACGTAAATAAGTTGTAACAAGCGTATAAAAATTTCGAGGTAGCTTGATGAGAACGTATGGTTTAGTGGTCAGAGCACCTGGTCAGTTTCAAGGAGGCGCGAGTACGAGTCCCGTTACGTTAAATTTTTTATACGTTTTCTAAATAAGTATTTTTTCTTTACTAAGTGTGGAATAACACTTTGAAAACGTTAAATAATTAAATATTTATTTTTTCCATTTCTTCGCTCTGGTGTAGAAGCAAAGCACAACAACTCAACACAAAATGCTCCAGGGGAACAGAGTGCCCTAACAATACTTCCCTCTGCCTTCCCTGCTGTGTGCGGGATGCAGCGTAACGCTAAAAAATATGTTGATATTAAATTTCACTCTTCGTTAATCCTGATACTGTACGCTATTTAAACCTGCACCCTAAACTAAATATAAACACATTGTGATATAACTTTTCTTGTTATTTATATCTATAAATCACCACAATAAACTAACCTTTACAACTGTATTGTTCTAATTATTATTTCACGTGTAATAAAGAATAAATAAATAGAAAATCAAATCAAAATCGGCATCACGGTGTATCCCGCACACATCAGGGTAGGCAGAGGGATCCTTGTGTTAAGACACTCCGTTCCCCACTTACCGCCGAATTCTGGAGGCATTGCGTGCTGAGTGGCGGAACTCAACGGCGCGCTTTGCCTCGACACCAGAGCGAAGAAATGAAAATATAAATGTAAATAAATATTTCATATCCGCGAGTGGGGATCGAACCCACAACCAGTCGATTTTACAGTCACACTTTGTGCCTCTGCGCCACGACCGGCCTCATACATATATTTATATATATTACAATATCTATCGGTTTTCTCATTTGTTACACTATTAAGATGACAAAAGATTAAAAAGTGGATCACGAAAGTGGGACAAACACGCTTTCGCCATATACATTTGGCATTTAAAAGGCTTCTTTTAGTGTTCTTAGTGCACCTATAATGCTACATTGGTGAACACAAAGCCAAAAATGCAGGAAAATGCAGGTTTCACTATAAGAACAATAATCATTTTGAAAATATTTCAATTGACACAATAAGTGTAAGCATTTACATATTGGTATGTCCAGAGCAGCATTTTTTTCCTTTAATACGTTATACTTAGAATCATATATATGTAAACACCGATTGCATTTTAAATAATAGCAGTATTTTCCTTTTTAAGATATAAATGTTGCCATATATTATGATAGTTTATGTGATTGTTTATTAACCGACATCAAAGAAGAGGTTATGAGTTTGACGTGTGTGTGTGATTTTATTGGAATTGAATGATATTTGGATGTAATGACGTATTAAAGCTTCAAAGCACATATTTTAAATTTTATACCTGTATGTTACAAATATCTCGACTCTAAATTTTACATCAGGATATTTTTTTTTAGATTTCAATCAGGTATATTCCAACTAAGAGGACATTTTAAAATACATCTATGATTAAGATTTTTTTTATAATACTTTGTAAATTTTGTTATATTATTTTTATTTTAATTATTCATATCTTATTATTGTATGTGTATAATTGATGTATTTATGTTTTCTGAACTCGAAGACTTACTAAAATCTGCAGGATTATGATGACGTGGACACGTTAAACCTATACTGTTCAGAAACGGGACCATCGCATCTGTATCACCTTGGTAAATGCATCGACCATCAGCTACTATGTAAACCTGCGAAATAAACAATTAAAACAAATTCACTATCAACGAACCAACTAACTTTAAACAAAAGTATTTTATTAATATTTGTTAACTAAATGTTTCTTATTCGGCGGAAAGTGGCGAACGGAGTGTCTTAACACTAGGATTCCTCTGCCTACCCAGCTGTGTGCGGGATACAGCGTGAAGCTGATTTATTTTATTTTGTGTTTCTCTTTCAGGCCACTAGTTCGGAGTGCTTATTTATTTAAAAAGCGACGCTGTTGGAATCAGCCTGACTAAAGGGGAATATTTATTTTTAACAATATTCTTGTGTGACTGTAAACGCGATAGGTTGTGTGTTCGATTCTCATATTTTATTTTAGATTTTCATATCTTAACACTAGTGTCGAGGCAGAGCGCAGTGTTGAGTTCCACCTCTTACGCAATGCCTCCAGAATTCAGCGGAATGTGGAAAACGGAAGTGTTTTCTATACAAAAAAAATCAGTATATAAATAATAAGAAATATTATATGTTGTCTGAGAGTATGCGCAAATACAGCTATCTCAAGCTATCACAGACAATTATTGTGATATTATAATCGCGTCAATCAAACACCAAGGTAGTTCTGGTACAATTATAACTTAATGTAACATATCTTGTAATGTAACATATCTTAAATAAATAACAAGTTAATTTATTCGATTGATTTGATTCGATTTTTTTTTATATAATAGTTACATCATAAATATAAAACTCGTTATTATTTCGAGTGTTTTGAGAATATGTACCTACCTTTAATTAGTTCATATACATTATTGGCTCATTCTAAGAAAAAATAAAAAAAAATAAACTGCCAATTTTTTTGTCGTTATATAATTGGCTTTTGATTTTTATGTGAAAATGGAAAATACGCAAAAAAATGGCCATTTATTTTTTTTTGTCAATTCTCTATGAGTTAATGGAAAATATGAAATGATAGAAAATCCTCTCTTGAACGATATTTTAACAAAAGGGAACTCTGAAATATATATTTTTTTATAATTTACGCAGAAAAAGGACGTGGATCGAGCTAATTAGAAATAAGTGTTAGGTAAATTAGATATACTCCACACATACAAGCTATAGAGAAGGTATTTAAATAATATTGATTATTCGATGTTAAAGAAGCAGTTTTTACTTCTTATTTTTTTTTAAACAAACTAATTTAGTTCACAGCAGGACGCTGTCCCACGACACTACGACTGCTTTAAATATAAAAATGTAATACATTATTTTATAGATGCCACTACTTTTTTATTATTATTTATATAGGTATATCTTTAATTTACATATATAAAACAGTATACCCACTTGGACACATATAATTGCGGCTAGTTTGTCAACTACATGATTATTAATATATATTATTTATTGATACGTGGACCGCTATAACGCTGTAATTATTGTTATAATTGTAAAACACTACATTAAACGTTTATTAATAATAATAATATTATGCCATTCTTTTGTAATAAAATGTTATTATTATTATGACACGTCATTTGATAGTTAATGTTTTGTGGCTAAATTTATTGAATTTTAATAATTTACATATATTTATATATTTCTTGTATGTATGTAGTCGGTAGGCAGAAAGAACCTAATGTCAATAAACATACCCGAATCCGACATAGTAGAAAATATAAATGGCGGACCTGAACGCTCTATATCTTTCCAAAAAAAATATTAATTTCTCCGTGTGGGAATAGAACTCACAGCAACGGCGTTTATAGTCAAACGTAGTGCCACGATGGCGGTATATTCTTCTTCTTATATTCGGTATATTGTTCTTTTCATTTCCAAATTTGTGGTCAATATGAGCTGCATGCTTATATTACAAGTTACAAAGTTCAAATTGGTGGCATTGTCCAGTCATTACTTAAATTCTGTCAATATATTGAAAAGGAAAGGTTGTTTCTGATCGCACTTAAAATAGATATAATTTGGTAACTATTACTTAACAATAGGTAGTGTACCTTTGCCTTACCATGCTTACCGCATTCACGAACAAAAGTTACAGTTATATTTTTTAAGCACTTCGAGTTCCGCCGCTGGTTAAACTCGGATACTCACAATATTAAAGTTTATCTAATCTAGTCTAGCTTCACGCTGTATCCCTACCGGGGTAGTCGGAGAGAATGGAGCGCCAAACGCTACGGTCCCTGCATACTTCTTTCGCCTCGTCCAATGTCATCAACCTCTTCATACCTTCCTCCAGTATCTTTGATACCCCCTACCTCTCTTACCACTCACTTTTCAATCATAAATCTTTTTTGCCATTCTTTCATCACTCATTCGTACGACGTGCCCAAACCAGCTGCATCCCTACAAAGAGATCGCATCTCCACAGCATTCATCTTTCTTTTATTCTTCTTCTTTAATACCCACGTTTCGCTACCGTATAACAGAGTCGGTACCAAAACTGCATTGTGTACGGCCAAACGCGCAACTGTGCTGACGGTTCGCCGTCACATCAATGCAGCTAAGGCTCCGGCCTTAACCCTGTTACCGGCAGCAATACGTCTTACCACATCCATATCGTATCTTCCATCTCTACTGAAGATACTTCCCAAATATCAAAATTAAGTTTATCAATAACAATAAAATAAAATATGACTTATAAACAAAAAAGCCTACTATATCGGATAAGAATAGCTATAACTACTGTAATTATACTTAACAGGTCAAAGACAAGTATCAATCAACGAGTATTCTCTTCGAACAATAGTTAAAATCATGTTCTAAACCGGTAAAGGAATTAATTGCTTATATAATTGTCATTTTTTAACTATACATAGCTTAATCTCACGCTAAATGCACATGAGGATAAGTTTTTATTAGTTACTTTTTAGGTTAAGTTATTGATGTTAAATTTATTTTTTTGTATTTAAATTTTAACAGTTTGTCAATAAATAAAAAAATGAACACAATTCAGGCCATATTTCTCAGTTGTGGGTTTATTCCTACTCGGGGGAATGGATAGTTCTCCGATTTTGCAAGAGAGTGTGGCGTTGAACTCCGCTACTCGACACGTAATGTCTCAAATGTGAAAGCGGAGAAGGAAGTTCCTGTTCTACTTTGCTATATATGGAATAAAGAGTGACGCTAAAAAAAAGCTATTTTGTTCAACCTGACCTTTGTTCAACTTTTGTTCAACAGTTGTTGGTTCGATCCCCACTCGAGAAGATGAAATATTAATTTAAATTTATATTTCCATTTCTTCGCTCTGGTGTCGAGGCTAAGCGCGGCGTTGAGTTCTGTCACTCAACACGCAATGCCTCCAGAATTCGGCAGAAAGTGGGGAACGGAGTGCCTTAACACTAGGTTCCCTCTACCTACCCAGCTGTATGCGGGATACAGCGTGAAGCTGATTTGATTTGATTTTTTTATGTAAAATGATAATTTAAATGAGTATTAGTATTTAGAAAACAGATTTAGCAAAGACCTAATATCATGGATCCATTATTTCACTTGAAAAATAAGGATGATTTCATGCTTAAATAGTATTTAGAAAACAGATTTAGCAAAGACCTAATATCATGGATTCATTATTTCTCTTGAAAAATAAGGATGATTTCATGTTTAAATAGTTTTCTGTATGTACTTAATATGATTAAAAGCATCACTTAACAGGTGAACAGCTAGAATAAACATTAATTTTAAGATTGACCTTCTATTATATAATATTTGACTTTAAAACATAAGGCAAACCGCCCATTTCACCGTCTATTCTCAGTCAAACGGAATAGGAATAAAATATTTCAAATGATGGTAACCTTTACTTGCGGCAGTTATTTTCAATGCAACCATGTGTTTTAGTGATGAGAAAAAAATAAGCTTTAATTTGATATATAATTCATTAAAAAAACACATGAGTGCAAATATTAACATTAAGTGACCTGTTTAAACCAGGCAACCCTGGGCTTGCGGCAGACTGAGAGCTGGCAACCATTGTTTTTCCAATTCCTTATGCGATTTTCTTTCAAATGATGTGCGATTCACATAAAAAAACATATGAGTGCAATTATCTCCAAAAACGAGTTACGAAAAACATTAATTAAAGGTGATTGGGGCAGGATTATTTTAGGCAACCCTAGTGTAATCTATTCTACTATCATGTATCATTCTTAAATATAAGTTTCATTAGAATTACTAATCCCTACAGATTTATGCAATGGGATCTCGACCTAGTAGGTGCGTGACTATCGTGCTTTTAAAAAGACATCTTTGTACAGATATTTTTTAAAAAGATATGTAACCTGTTTTTGTTAACTGATTTACAATATATTTATAAATAATCTTAAAATGTATTTTAGAAAACAAATAAATTACGTAACAATATTCGCCTTGAATGCATTTAGAAATACAAATGGCTGCTTTCTACAAATATTAATATATTGCACATATATGTTTGTCAATTCTATTTTGAAAGTATGTTAAAGTTGCGTACAACTTCGCAAGCAGCTCTGATAGAGTCAAAATCTGTATTTCTATATTTTAAGATAAAAAAAACCAATCATCTCGAAGTAACCAACAACATACAGGTTACAGATACATCTTATGATGACAAGTAAGTTTTACTATTACTATATAAAATTATATCTCCAAAAAAGTCTTGAATAGATTTTAAACCACAAACATTACATTTAGTGAGACATCTTAAATGTTCCCATATGAAGCCATATTTTGCGTTTTTAGGCAGGATAGATCTATGCCTATCTTCCCTCTACTTTTTGGTCATTTACGAAACACCGCGTGACTTTCGAAGAAATCCGCCACTCAATGGAGGAATGTTTTCGAAATTCTTCTTACCATAGCGAGAAAATGAAAATAACTTTTTACCCCGAGTGTAAATCAAACCCAAAACCATGCGCAGACGCAGTCCCACTTCACCATCACGGTTCCAACGATCTTTTAATTTTTATTACATCAATTATTCTACTCTTACCTGATCAAACATTTCAAAGAGCGATGCAGTAGGCTGATGTATGGTACACACCACTGTCCGACCCTGTCGTGCCAATTGCCTCAACAACTTCACACATTGCATTGTTGTGACTGTATCAAGGCCACTCGTTGGCTCATCAAGGAAGAAAACTGGTGGATTGTTCACAAGCTCTAGAGCTATAGATAATCTGTAAAGATGAATTAAAGTTATATAATAAAAAATAGTCAAATTAAATTAAATCAGCTTCACGCTGTATCCCGCACACAGCAGGCAGAGGGGACTTAGTGTTAAGACACTTCGTTACCCACATTCCACCGAATTCTGGAGGTATTGCGTGCTGTGTGGCGGAACTCAACGCTGCGTTTTGCCTCGACACCATAGCGAAGAAATGAAAATATAAATGTAAATAAATATTTCACTGCCTCAAATGGGGATCGAACCCACAACGAGTCGATAATAAAAAAATGGTTTATGGAATGCCTCCACAATTCAGCGGAAAGTGGGGAACGGAAGTACCTTTATGAGAACAAAGTGTCTTACCAGTAACCTTCTATGTGCGAAATAATAAAGCGTGAAGTTTAAAAAGATGTACCTATAGAAAATTTTAGAAATAGCTTTTACTAGCGGCTTTGTCTATATAGACAAATAGAAATAACTAAGAGTAGTTAGCTCGGGTGATAACAATGAGTGACATATGACTTATTGTCAGTACCTAGCTAACTATAAGCGGTAATGTGGATTACATCGAAACGATTAATGTGATATAGCATTTAACGTTTCTGCTTTAAATTGACTGTCCAATACAAAAATAATTCTTATCGAACCAGTAGTAAGCACATTCAATCCAACAAACTCTTATTTTCATAATATTGGTTTAGGTATATGTTACTCCCACATCTTCGCTGTTTTGGAAATAGTGATTGTTAGAAAATGTATTCAGACAATTTAGACTTATTATCCTTATTTCTCTGATATAACTGCTTACAAGAAAAGTCCGAAATGCCTAATAGTTTTATCTACTTTGAATTACTTTTTCAACACACATGGGGACGATGGGAACTTTTCATATTTTATTCGTTTCACCAAGGTCTAAACTCCAGATCTCTTTGAATATTTGTTAATTGTAACTCTTAAATTGACTGGACTAATCGGGAATAATGGTTGATCAACAAAGCTTATAAATATAGATAGAAATAAATTTCTAGATATCCCGTTCCCCAATTAAACTTTATCAATTTTCAAGACATTGCGTGTCAAGTGGCAGAAGTTAACACTGCGCTTTGTCTGCCAGGAAATAAAAAAAATATATAATCACTTCCCCGTGCGGCCATCGACCCAAAATCATTGCGTTTACAGTCAGACGCACACAAATAATAAATATATTTAAATATTGCTTTAATTGATCGGAAATAACATTTTTCATGAGTGTATTATATTTTAATGGGTAAAGAATAAAGATTTATTTAATTACCACGTCCATACAAAAAAAATATTATTTTAAATCTGCTTCAATATTTATGTATTCCACATATAATATTGAGGATAAGATTTTACTTATTTTTGAGGTAGTCGAGTTCCGTGGTCATTACATTCATCTATCGAGTAAAAATTTACCAATTTTCTTCGGATAATTGGTATACTACTAGTATAATAGAAATCACAATTCTGAAAATGGTTATTAATATTTTTATAATTTAATTTTGTACAGTTGTCGCAAGTAGACACAGCCAAAATTAGTACCATATAAAAGGTACTGGAATTTACTATTAAAATAATAAAAAAATAAGGGTTGAGCGCGGTTAAGTATAAACATTTTTACTATAAGTATAAATATCATTTAATGAAATATCGCCTTAAGTTTAAAACGACGTATCTTCGCAGTCCTAATGAATGTTAACTATTTTATTATATTTTTGTAAAAACGTTTACCTGAAGGTATGGAATCCATAATGGTTTAGTGCTAATATCAACTAAATTTAAAAATAATGCAAAATAATACTAGATGATTCCTTCAAACAATGACTGTATTGTTGATCTAGGTAGAAGTTGAACTACGTAGATCTAAGTAGTAAAAAAATGTCATGCTTTTAACTAGCAACCAATAGATAGATAAAGAAATCTTGTAGGTAATTTAGGTTACTATTTTTTTATTAGAGTAACTTTATTTTTTGTATATTGGCCGTCAATTGTGGCCAGTCGTGGCGCAGCGGCACGAGGTGTGACTGTAAAACCGACTGGTTGTGGGTTCGATCCCCACCCGAGGAGATGAAATATTTACTTAAATTTATATTTCCATTTCTTCGCTCTGGTGTCGAGGTTAAGCGCGGCGTGGAGTTCTGCCACTCAACACGCAATGCTTCCAGAATTCGGCAGAAAGAGGGGAACGGTTAGGTTAGGTTAGGCTTAACACTAGATTCCCTCTGCCTACCCTGCTGTGTGAGGGATACAGCGTGAAGCTGATTAATTGTGTAAATTTCACCTGTGTGAGACGGCGACAACAATAATTTAACTTTAATATTTGATTTTTAATTTCACTACTATCATAAAATTTACTAATTTAATTATAAATACATCTTAGAATATCTTTATACATATTCTTTCTTTAATGTCATCTATCTTTGTTACGCTTGTAAAAGTAGTCAAGTAAAGTCGTTTAAATAACAAATACACAATTTGTTATTTAAACGACTTTATTATAATCCGTAGTGAACTAATTGACCTTGGTATTTTATTACATTAGCGTTAAGTATTTTTCTATGAAGGCAAAATAAATAAAGGACCATCTTTAAATCATGTTCATAGAAACGTGACAAAAAATATCATGAATAGGGTAGTACGTCTGCATCATTAATCTTTTTTTTTTATATTATAAATATTTAAACTTATAGTGTAAAAATATTGATTGGTTAAATAAATCATGATTAAGTTAATTAATAGTTTATAATTAAACTCAGCTTAATAGTTATATTTCGATGCTAATGCTAGTTAATATAAAAATTATATTTTTAAATATTATTATTCTTTAGATCCGTTTCTAGAATCTGATAGTTATATTTTTTTTTTATTGAAAATACTTCAGTTGTGTACGATTCACTTTTCAAGGTCTTTCGGACCTTCCATATCTACCATGTTCAGAGTGTACCTTTTATCGCACCTTTCCTTAGTACATCAAATAATATTTAAAAAATAATGTAAATAATAATAATGAGGTCGTGGTGTGTGTGAGTCGTGGTGCAGTGACACGAGGTGTGACTGTAAAATCTACTGGTTGTGGGTTCGATCCCCACTCGAGGAAATTAAATATTTATTTACATTTATATTTTCATTTTTCGCTCTGGTGTCGAGGCAAAGCGCGGCGTTGAGTTCCGCCTCTCAACACGCAATGCATCCAGAACTTGGCGGAAAGTGGGGTATGGAGTGTCTTAACACTAGGTTCCATGTACCTGCTCTGCTGTGGGGGGAATACAGTGTCTAGCTGATTAGATTTGATTTTTTAAAAAATTATAATGATATTCTTGTTATATTTAAAAAAAAATTAAATTAAATCAGCTTCACGCTGTATCCTGCACACAGCAGGGTAGGCAGAGGGAACCTAGTGTTAAGACACTCCGTTCCCCACTTTCAGCCGAATTCTGGAGGCATTGCGTGTTGAGTGGCAGAACTCAACGCCGCGCTTAACCTCGACACCAGAGCGAAGAAATGAAAATATAAATTTAAGTAAATATTTCATCTCCTCGAGTGGGAATCGAACCCACAACCAGTCGGTTTTACAGTCACACCTCGTACCGCTGCGCCACGACTGGCCTCTTGTTATATTTAAATAGTCGTATAAAAAAAATATAACTATGATTCAAAAGATATAATATATATTCAAAAGACACAATTAAAAAGTCCGTTTTATAAACGTCGATGGAATTCCGAAAGGCTGATTATAATAATTATTAACTATGGGCGCATACCAAGAAAGAAATAACTTTTTGTTAAAAGTAATCTTACCTTTTCTTTTGTCCGCCAGATAGTTGATCTGTTCTAGTATGTTGGTGTTCAAGTAAGCCCAACTGTTGTAAAATATCTTCAGAAGGTATCTTTGTTCCTTTAGGCAGTTTAAATTTAGCTGCCACGTCCATAGCTTCTCGCACTGTAAGTAGTGGTTGGTGAAGATCTTCCTGCGTGATGTAGCATGAGGACCTTTTGAAATTATGCTCGTCACGGGGTTGCCCATTTACTAGCAATTCACCTGATACTCCAGCAGATCTGTTAAAGTAAGCTATATTATAAAAAGTATATATTTAAAGACAATTTTTTTAGTACAAAAAAATTATAAAAAACAAAAAAATGAAGTGCTTAATGTTCTAAATACTCAACACGCAATGTCTCGAAAATGCGGCAGAAAGAGAGGAAAGAAATGTCTTAACACTATGTTGCTTTGACAGGAAAGAAGACTAAGCGCGGCGCGGCGTTAAATTCCGCCACTCAACAAGCAATGTGTCGGAAAGTAGGTAATGACGTATTACACTAGGTATACTCTACTTACTGTGCTATATACGGTATAGGTAAACGTTATACCTTAATGCTATTATGACTATTAATGAATTACTCATTTTGTGACGTCAATAAAACTTTTATTCTTAACAGATGTCTTTCATTTTCAATTATTCGTATCATTTGTATAAGATCTGACAATAGAAGCTTTGCAATAAAACCGTAACAAAAATTATTTCTTTCCTGACTTTACTCAAATAAAAGACAAAGTTATCTCTAGTTCTTTCTAGACCTAAATTTTATCTTTAATCCAGGCTAATCAGGAATACACA
This sequence comes from Heliconius hermathena, assembly GCA_013403705.1. Taxonomy (NCBI): domain Eukaryota; kingdom Metazoa; phylum Arthropoda; class Insecta; order Lepidoptera; family Nymphalidae; genus Heliconius; species Heliconius hermathena. The sequence goes on along the minus strand of JAAIXJ010000175.1, from coordinate 1,093,479 downwards.
TATACATATATTCATTGGAAATTAAATGTCGTTATGCCATATAAGATTTTTCTTATATCAATCTAAAACAGCAACAATAACTACTTTTTATTATAATATAATAATATTATATTACATTTTTTTTATTTATTATGTCTGATATATCTTTTTGTTGTATTTATTTTTTGTGTTAATAATTATACTTACTTATAACCAGATATGACATTGAGAAGAGAGCTTTTTCCTGCACCCGAAGGTCCCATTATAGCTATAAGCTGCCCGGACATGAACTTGCCGCTTACGCCTTTAACGACTTGCTTTCCGGGTCCTAAAAAATTAAAATTTATATATATATAATATTTTATCCTGATATGTATTGTTACTACCTAGTACACATGGATATATTGTATTCCGGTTTCATTTTTTCAATCTTTAATGCGTCAAACATATATGTTTTATGATTTCTAAAAAAACGTAATGACCAAATGTTTTTAAAATGTTTTTTGTAGTAATTAATTCATTTTGACCAGATTCAAATTTCGATATAACTGGAAACATTAACCTTGAGCAATGGTTTTGGTAATATAACCAAATATGTAATATACATAAATTATTCTAGAAAATCATAATTTGTTGGAAATTCTATAAGTTGTCTTTCTTAATTAACCATTTATACACGCCAACATAAATGGTTTAAAGTTACAGCAGCGAATAACGAAAGTAAAAGAATTTATTATTTCTTAGAACATATATATTAAATAACATAGTTAAAAAATAATAATAATAACATAATACCTTTAAGTATTTCTCAACCCCACTCAACAAAATAAACTGAAATATATATACTAAATAATGTAAGTACTTCAATTAGAATATAATCGATAATCGATTCTAGTCGATAGTTGGTAGGTACATCTCTATTTTTACAAAGTAGTTTTAATGCATTGCCAAGTTCCCAGTCCATCGGTCGATGACCTGGCGCTGATGTACTAGATAGAGGAAGCTAAATACATTTTGAATTACTGCAGTGTGCGGTATGCACCTTGGCGAACAGGATTAGTATCGCTTGTTTTATATCATTAAATATATGTATACAGAATTGTTATAAATCGTTATTATCAATAATTCTATTTACATAATATACTTATACTGTACATACGATTATGACCACAGTACATTTTTTTTATCAATTTCACGCTGTATCCCGCACACAGCAGGGTAGGCAGAGGGAACCTAGTGTTAAGACACTCCGTTCCCCACTTTCTGCCGAATTCTGAAGGCATTGCGAGTTGAGTGGCAGAACTCAACGCCGCGCTTTTGCCGCGACACCAGAGCGAAGAAATGGAAATATAAATTTAAGTAAATATTTTATCTCCTCGAGTGAGGATCGAACCCACAACCAGTAGGTTTTACAGTCACACTTTGTGCGCCACGACTGGCCTCACCATATCATAGTACATATTAATATTATATGTACCGCAATAGAAAAAAATATAACAATATATAAATTAGGACGTCGTGGCGCAGCGGCAAGGCGCGGCGTTGAGTCCCGCCACTCAACACGTAATGAACCATACGGCGGAAAGTTGGGAACGGAGTGCCTTAACTAGATTCGGCCATAGGTGGCATACTACGTGCAGCTGAAGAAAATGTATAAGCTTTCTCAATGATAATGTGTAAAATTAATATATAACTAAAAATTGTTACCAATAATTCTTTAGTAGGAAACTTTTGCAGTTAACTACAGACGCTATGTCATATCCAGAACATTTTGTGGTCAATTTCGTGTGGGTAGTTATAGTTATTGTGAACTACAATATTATAAATGTTGTTATAAACAAGAATATAAAATTCATAACATTATCAGTCGGAGAAAATGCACTCATTTTAAATAAGACTTTGTACTGATTAATCGAAAAAAAAATAGTAAAAGAAATATTTTGGCACCTATTTGATAATATACTCTTGAAATTTTAAAGTATACACGTAATAGAACATTTTAAAATTGATCTTATTTTAGTTTCAGATGCTTTTCTGCTTAGAATTCTAGATCGATTATTTATATTTTTATATAGATTCTTTTTATATAGTAAATAATTTTTAATTTTTTAATTTTTATATAGTAATTGGGGAACGGAGTGTCTTAACACTAGGTTCCCTCTGCCTACCCTGCTGTGTGCGGGATACAGCGTGAAGCTGATTTTATATAGTAAAAAGAAGAAAAGTCGTTTGTGTACATGAAAGATATAAAGAAAAATAAAAATTAGGTCGGTCTGTCTGTCTGTGTCTCTGTCTGAGTGTTTGTTTGTTCTCCATTCACGCAAAAACTATCGGACAGAAATAAATGAATGTTGTAAATGTACCTAATTGAAAAATAAATTATGATTGTTAGTTCATAGTTAAGAAACCAGTCATGGCGCAGGGACACAAAGTGTGACTGTGAAAATTTTGCTTTACGTATTATTAATTTATAGATACTATGATATGAATGTTATCACTTTGTAACTTGATTTAGAATTTAAGCAATTAAAAATAATATAATTACTAAGATATTTCTATAACTTAATCGATTCTTATTTGAGAAACAAGAACTAAAACTCTCAATTCTGAGTCATAGATTATTGAAAAATTCTGAAGACTGCTCTCAAGATCGATGTCAGAGTTGAGAGCGGAACAGACTAAATATCTTAATTAAAATTGCTAAAAATTGATTGCTATATATAAAAAAAATATTACATAACATTATAAGCCCACTTTATTAAAAGTTCTAAAGATGGCAAAATGACGTGCCGCGACCTAAAGAAAAGACCTAGAAGTAAATATGTCACTCGATGGATCTATTAGCACACAATGATTAACGAGTACAATTTATCTTCGATAATGATTATTGCAATAACATTTGCATCATTTATAACTTATGTGTTTTGATTTTTTTTTTAAATTAAAAGCACATTCACGCGTGCTGCTCTTCCTAAAAAGTAGGAAATTGGGACGATGATTTTCTGATTTATTTTTATTTTTTTGTTAGGCAGTTCACAATCGTGTAAGTCTCATCTTCTTACTAAGCAACAATTATATAATCCTAATACTCTATGATAATGTAATCAAAATAGAGAGGTCGTGATATAGAGATGGACGTGCAGATAGACAATGTTGCAGTTTTTAATTAATTCGGCTAAGGAACCCTAAAATCTATTCATGAGCAATCTCTTCTATCTCTTTATATATATATATATATATATATATATATATATATATATATATATAAATAATAACAGTTTCAGTTCATAAGTATGTCAGGGTCTTATTCTTTTTAATTATTCAAGAAAATATAATTATCCGCTGAGATAATGGCAAGGATATATCATAGGAAAATAAAACTATCCCAACCATTCGTGTATTTTTGATATAACGTGACCTTGGCGAAGTGATTTGTACTCAAGTGGCATTCTCGAATCACCACAGATTATTAAAAAACTAAGCTAAAAAGAAATTCGACAAAAATAAAAAAATATATGAATTTTCAGTGGTATGCGCCCCAAAATGCGCATTACGTTTTACGCGTACAACTTGTTTTCGTTTAGCCGAAAATGTAATATAATAGATTATTTCCTATTGGACTCATTTCCATAAAAAAACATATCAAAATGTAATATATTGATTAGCATATAAGCGCTTTAAAAAAAATACAAACTCATAAAATATGTTTTTACTGTAGGTACTTTTCGTTAAAAAGGAATTGTAACCGAGTTATATTAAATTGTCCAAGTTCAGTAACGATGTTATTTATATAAATATTTATTTTGTTTATAATAATTATATTTATAGGTAGAACAAAGTAAGTCGTTGCAATTATCAGCATTAGGTATTTGAACATACATTCATACATACTATATGCATGTACGTCCTTAAAGATAAAATGTTTCATTATCTTATGTTCATTTGAAAGTATTTATTTATACAATGTCTAAATATCGGTGTCAAAAGCAATGGTTATGGGTTCAATACAGTGTGTATTGAACCCATAACCATAACCCACAACCTATACCCGATAAAGATCAGAAGGAATATTACTATTAGGGTTTAGCGAGGGATTAAAAATATCAATTTAAAATTATACTTATAACAAATGTTTTTAAGGAGTTCGATCTCATCTTATAATAAACTTTTTTTTTATTATTTGAACCCCTAACTTCCTGTTAAGCCATTCAACTTATTTGTTATTTGTACGTTAGGTTACTGAGTGCTCTCAGACACAATAAAACGACTTTATTGTTTCAATAGCTGAGCATTCCCACTCGACGTCAAATAGATGTGTTTTTTTTAATAAAGAAAAAAAACATTTCATTGATAGAGATATTAATAAAAGTTTTTTTTTTCATTTCTAAACAATGTCTGTATATGTATTATATACACACATACATATTGAACCTATACCTACCAGAGGCCAATCGTGGCGCAGGGGCACAAAGTGTGACTGTAAAACCGATTGATTGTGGGTTCGATCCCCACTCGATGAGATGAAATATTTACTTAAAAATTATATTTCCATTTCTTCGCTCTGGTCTCGAGGCAAAGCGCGGCGTTGAACTCTGCCACTCAACACGCAATGGCTCCAAAATTCGGCAGAAAGTGGGATGTCTTAACACTAGGTTCCCTCTGCCTACCCTGCTGTGTGCGGGATACAACGTCAAGCTGATTTATTTATTTTTAAATATTGACCTACTTATTATAAAAAGTGGATCTTAACAATATACGACGTAAGTATTTAATTCATGCGCCAATAACCCCGTGTTAGTGCAAAAATCGCATTCAAATATAGTACTGGATTGGAGCCAGCTACGTTACCGAGAAACGTAAAACACATGCACGTATGTATGTCTGTGTATGTAGGTATATCACATGAACATCCTATATTTATGGTATGAGACGCAATTTATAGTGGGAAAAAATATTTTTTCAATATAACACCTGTTTATTATTATTTATATACATAATTGCAGTCGTTACGAGTCTTCAAGATGTAAAACTTAGATTTTGTTTAGCGTTTTAATACAATACTAATAATTTAGTAATACTGATATTTATTATTATATATACACAAAGAAACAAATTATTTCTACACTGTTAGCTCTATTTAATCATATTTTAAATTAAAATTTAAACCATTACAAAGAAACATATTAATAATTCGTATTTATTATAATTATGCATCATTTTGTTGCGCTTACTCATTGACAGATAAAGGACTGGCTGTTGAATTCATATACCTACTTAGTTTATCAGCATGTAACACATATTTATTTACATTATGAAAACGTACCTACTATATATTGTAACGTTTTTTTGAGGGAACCTGGGGACCTAGTGTTAATACACTCCGTTCCCGTTAAGACACTTCTGTTCCCTACTTTCCGCCGAATTCTGGAGGCATTGCGTGTTGAGTGGCGGAACTCAACGCCGAATATAAAATACTACATTTCGTCGATTGAGAATCAAACCCACAACCTGTCGCGCTTACAGTCGCACGCTTGTACCCCTGCGCTACGACTGGCCTCATATTGTAACATATTTAGAGATTTTTTGTTTGTTTTTTCCGTTTGACGTAATTCGGTTTTGTGGGTTAATCTTAATTATTTTAACCTAGATTAAAATTTTATTCAGAGAAATGTGTATTTATAATTCCTTTTCTCAGAATAGAATTTATTAAGAAAAAATAATACAATAGCAAAGCAGATAAAAAAATGAATGTCAATTGACTGAGATAGTGAAGATAACAAAGTAAGTTTGACCAAAAACATAGTAAATTTTCAACATAAAAAATATGTTTAACGTTTTTATTCATTACCTAAATGTTTAAATACTAGTAAATCAATATACTGGACAGTTGTGACCTAATAGTAATATATCAATGTCACGGTTACGACGAAGGTTATCGATGGACGGTCAATAATAATAAATAAATATTGCACGTTGGTTTGAACTTTGTTACTATAATCCTAAACCTTTGTTTAACCCTTATATTTACAATATAAATTGGTGGAAAATATTTTTTCTGGGATAACGAATAAAGTAAAGTTTAGACTTTTGTTATTTTTTATGAATATCTTTGAGCGCAGCACTAATAACTTTTTATAAAAGTATAAAATTTTGCCAATTGAGGCCAGTCGTGGCGCAGAGGCACAAAGTGTGACTGTAAAATCGACTGGTTGTGGGTTCGATCCCCACTCGAGGAAATGAAATATTTATTATATTTTCATTTCTTCGCTCTGGTGTCGAGGAAAAAGAGCGGCGTTGAGTTCTGCTACTCAACTCGCAATACCTCTGGAAGTTGGCGGAAAGTGGGGAACTGAGTGTCTTAACACTAGGTTCCCCAAAAAAATAAAATTTTGCTATTAAATATTTCTTATACGCCTTATCATTTGACATAATCATCTTATGTTATTTTTTTTATTTATAATAAAATTGAATTCTTTTTATCGTATTAAGCATAAATAATAAGAATTATCATATATTTTCACGCTGTATGGATATGCAGGCAAACCTAGTGTTAAGGCATACCGTTCCCAGTGGTTAATGGATTCCACTTTCCGCCGGATTTCTTAAGATATTGCATGTTGAGTAGCGGAACTCAACGCCGCGCTTTATCTTATTACTAGAATACAAATATTAAATATTGGATTCTCTTGAGTGGGAATCGAACCTATAACTGTCGCGTTTATATTAAATAATCTAAACATCTTTAAAAGGTTTTTGCGCATACAAATGAATATTATAGACCAAAGAACACACAGATTCTATATGTGGGCTATGTTCTAATGAAAATGAAGCGCGCGTCTATTGATTGAAAGAGATTGCATTCGTATAGCACGTGCGTGAACATGAGAAATATCATAGAACTATAAAACGACTATGAATTTTCTATCAATATATGATTCTAAATGTAAAGAAAAACAAAGTGGTACATTGTAGAGGATAATTAAAACTGAGCACTACAACCATAATAAAATTGTATTTAGTTATACAATTTGGCAATAATATATACAAAATTGAGAATTGTTCAACTAGAGTGCCGATAACCATCCGTCCGGTAAAGGATAGACCGTCGGGCCGTTCCGGATAGACCGGCCGTCGTCGTCGGGGCACAAGAGTATGACTATAACGCAACGATTGTGGGTTCGATCCCTACTCGAGAGAATGAATTATTATTTATTCATATTTAAGCATTTCTTCGCTCTGCCACCAAGGCCCGGCATAGAATTCCGCCACTCAACACGGAGTGCCTCGAAAAAGTGGGGAATGAAGTGTCTTCACACTAGGTTCCCTCTGCCTACCCTACTGAGAGCAGGATATAGCTTGGAGCTGATTAAATTTAAATTAGGTTTTAGAGCCAGTCGTTGCGCATGGGCGCAAAGTGTGACTGTAAAATCTACTGGTTGTGGGTTCGATCCCCATTCGAGGAGATGAGATATTTACTTTAAATTTATATTTCCATTTCTTCGCTCTGGTGTCGAGGCAAAGAGCGGCGCTTAGTTCTGGCACTCAGCACGCACGCTTCAGAATTCGGCACAAAGTGGGGAACGGAGTATTTTAATACTAGATTCCCTCTGCCTACCCTGCTGCGTACAGGATACAGCGTGAAGCTGAATTTTGATTTTATTTTAAGGTTAGAAACAAAGTGATTACTTAGCACACCTTGCCATAAGTAAAGTATATGAGAATAATAAATATTTTATTCAACCATAATTATTACATTTTCTATTTTTCATAATACATTTGCTTAAATGAGGTGATTCGTGAGAAAAATAGTGAGAAATTTAATGCGAGATTCAACATTTTTTAAATACTTTATTTCAACATTTTTTAAATACTTTTTCAGTTTATACAACAATCGAATTTTGATTTATTATTCAGGAATTTCAATTAAAGATATTATCTCATCTTTATTTTATGAATTAAAATTTATACTAAAACGATGTTTTTTTTTGCATATAGCCAGGCCCCATGAATTCATGACATATATTCATATTTAATATTAACAAAAAGCTAAAAATATTATGAAACTTGCGTCACGAAGCACAATGCCCCGTTCACCTAAATACATGCTATCAAATGTCCCATTTGCTTCGGTAATCTAGAATATAGTCATTCGTCAGTAAATATGAGAACGAAATGCTAAGTAAGTATATTATGTATGTATGTTACAAATTTCAGTTACTTTTCAGTAAACGAAAAACGTTGCCGTTTCACGTCTTTCCCGGATTCTATTATCCGGGAAAAGCAGAGGGAACCTAATGTTAAAACACTCATTTTCCGCCAAACTTTCAAGATTGCGTGTCGGGAGTAGACAAAGCTCGGTATGGTTTTCCACACTCAACCCCCAGTTTTGGCACAACTCGGCTCCGTCTCAAAATGCTGTAAATATAAAATGAAAGAAAACAAGTCTAACATTCCGAAGATATAATAAGTACCAATATTTTACTATCTCCCTAGTATGGTTGTGCAATTTAATACAGGCCACACAACAATTTGCCAATTACAACAATTGATACATTTTAAGTTATATTTTTTTAGAGGTTTTTACTTTCTCCAGATAATATATTATAATTATATTCTTACTAAATAAAACTTTTATTTTAAATAATAGATTGTTTTAAAAAATCGTCAAAAGCTATACATAATTAGTGCTTAAAAGATACTTTAATACAAACATGAGGCCAGTCGTGGCGCAGCGGCACGAAGTGTGACTGTAAANCTGCCACTCAACACGCAATGCCTCCACAATTCGGCAGAAAGTGGGGAACGGAGTGTCTTAACACTAGGTTCCCCCTGCCTACCCTGCTGTGTGCGGGATACAGCGTGAAACTAATTTTTTAAAACAAACATAGTGCTTAAGATACTATATAGATACGATACGCTACATAATAATAAATTTATGTACATTTTTATCATGTACCAATTTATTACTATTTATACTATTATTTTTTGCTGATCTGTTTCTATGTTTTCACTTGCCATAGCAGATATTTGTCAAGGCCGTATTGGTAAATGTGCCTGAGGCTGGCGAAAAATAATAAAAAAATAAATGGCATATAATTGGCATATTAACCCACTAATAGACATATAGTATCTTGTTAAATTGTTTTGTTTTTTTGTTAAATTATTTTGTTTTATTACATATAATATGTATATCTTATAAAAAATAATAAACAAAAAAATAATATTATGTTATAAAAAATAAATAGTATTTTAATACCTCTAACTATTTTATTGTAGACGGTGTAAGTCAAGTTTCGAAACTCCAGATCCATTATGTGATGTCTGAAACAAAAATAAAAAATGGATTACGTTTTTATATTAATACGTTTATATATATTTATTTTGTAGCTCGCAATATATACGAAATTACGTCACAATAAGTATTATTGTAAATAGATATTAATTTAAAATCAAATATATTATTATATATTGAGGCATGTCGTAGCGCAGGGGCACTGGTGTGTGACTATAAACGCGACTGGTTGTGGATTCAATCCCTATTCGAGGAAATCTTTTGCTCTGGTGTCACTCAACACAACAATTTGGCGGAAAATGAGGAACGTCTTAAAACTAGGTTCCTTCTGCCCACCCTGCGAGATACCCTCAGATCCGCCACATGCTTGGCAGGGGGGGGGGGGGGCTGAGCGAAATTATGTTGCGCAAAATTTTATATTTAAATTTTCTGTTTTGTCCGCACGCGTTGGGTTAGATTAGTCAAAGTTAAATCTGTGCGCGTGAATTTCAAAACGTTTCACAGCTTAACTCTATGGGACACATTTTGACCATTTACTCAAAAACTAAAACAAACTACTTCGCTGACATCACCGTGTCGTCCACAATGTTCCGGCAAAATTTCAGAGGCTTACTGGTCTAGGAGGTCTCATTACAACGAAACGCACTTTTGACCAGTAAGAGCTTCGCTTCGCTCAGCTATAGCAATAATTGTATAAGGATATTGTTTAAAATTTATATGAAAAGAATATTTAGAATACATAAATTACATGAATAACGTATGCAACTTCCCTTGTAATGTACGACGTGAACCTGAAATGATAATTATTTCTGATATAAAACTAGTTTGAAACTAAATGAGTTTTAAGCCTAAGTCGTATTAGGTATACAAATAATATCAGAAAAAACAGTTTAAAAAAAATGCTCACTTGCCATGTCGATTTAATAATAATTATTATAATTATTGTTCATTATTCTACCTAAATTTTGATTAAACATTTAATTCTCATCAAATTTTTAAGAACAATTAAAAATGTGTGAGCATAACATTATTTTGAATAAAAAAGTGTGTTTCTCGGGACTGCAGACAGAAGTAATAAATTAAACTAATCTAAGTTGATCTATTTAATATGACAAGTCTTTAATTTGAGGAAAGCTTAGGTTATTACTTAAATTTTATTTATCCAGTCCTGACGCAGAGGCACAAACGTTTGACTGTAAAGGTGACTGGTTGTGGGTTCGAATCCCACTCGCGGAAAAGAAATATTTAATACTTTCTTTTCTTACCCAATGCCTCCAGAATTCGGCGGAGAGTAGTGAGCTTAGTGTCTTAACGCTAAGCTTCCTCTGCCTAACCTGCTACATGCATGATGCAGCGAAAAAACAATTTTGAATATGTACATATATTAACTTGCCTTGATTGCCGTATGTGTGAGAGAAAGGGACGCTAGACAGACTGGCGTCGTTACGCGTTACGTAACAAAGCGGTTTACCCATAAGATATCATCATCTCAATAATATATATTTATATATATATATATACGAGTGATCTCGATAATATCACTTCAATAAATATGTATACGAGTATCGTTTTTTATGTGAGAATGTATGTAATTATTGATCTAACTTGTTAGCATCATTTAATAATGTAGGAATCCAATCTAGCAGCGTAAGTAGTAAAAATCTAGTAAAGTTGAGATCCAGAAACTTTCGCCGCATCCACCTACTATAATAATAGATGAACAGTTTTTAAAACTTGAATTAACATAAAATCTGTTAAATTTACGAAATTTGGATTTCAGTAAGATCTAACCCACATGTAGATAACCAAAAATCGAAGGAACTCTTCAAATTGTATAGGACACACACCTATAGCAATTTAGGCATTTTGCTTTAGTCAGTTCAATGTTAAAATATGAGTGGTAATCGACTTCTTCAATAAAAAATATCTACAGATATTCTCAATTTCTGAAAAGTAATCATATTTTCCTTAAAGGTTGGATTAACTTTAAATTGAAGCTTAGAATTTGAATTGAATATTTTTTATTATTTCTTATTGCTTTTTTAATTGGTTCCCTCTGCCTATATTGTTTCTTTAACATAGGATTATCATTACAGCGGGTTTCTGTTTTGTAAAAGTTATGTATAATTCAAAAATTAGATAATATATAATTGTTAACAATCAGTCGACCATTTATTGAATATCGCTTCTGAGCGTACTTAAATAGTTTTTAACTATGTCTTACTAATTTTACTAAAATTGTAGATTTTAATAAATATTACAAAAGTGATTCATCAAATCAAAATATTTATAATTATGTACCTACATTACCGAAATTAAAAACAACACTAAATATTTTACCTGAACAATTTTGCTTAAAGAACTTTATTTTTGAACTCATGCAGGTTAATGTTCTGGAAACTTTAAATCGAATGTTTTATTGTTCGGAAATTTAATTAATACGCAGACCATCAATGGTTATTACAAAAAATATGTAATATAAAACTTTGAGATGACTTTGGTCCTTATTCAGTTCTCAGGTCAGGCACTAACGTAAAAAATAACAATAGTTAGGTATACATTTTTGGTTTTTCGGATTTTCTATTGGATCGGGTTTTTGTAATTGTAATTAGCATTAATAAAAACAATTAAAGGCTTTTTGGTTATAAAAATAACCTTATAACTTAATAAAATCTATCAATATAAATATGTACATTAAAACAACTCTACCAACAACAAACAGACTAATTATTTAGGATGTATGCAGAATATCTTAGTTTTGAAGTAAATTATGTAAAACAAATTTAAAAAATATTAAATAACGTTATTATTCATTCTCAGATACAATAATAGTTTAGACAGTCACAATTACAATGAAAGCTCGGACTACATTTTTTTTAAAAATCGAACCCACAACCTGTCGTGTTTACAGTCGTACTTGACTGGTCCTTCGCAAAACTGGCCTTAACATAAAAATATATAACTTAAAACTAAAAAAAAGATAAACCTTTTCCACCAAATCCTACCAGTGTTAAAGAAGCTCAAAGCTATAAATAACATATAATATACAATCTTAATACTCAAGCGGATACATTTACTAGATCAGTTCAATGATACCATATTATCATATTATCCTCAGCTACGTATAACTTTTTCAAGTTTAAATTATAAAAATATTTGTTTGACAAATGAACAAATCATAATACTACCGCTGATTCAGAAGGTAGTTCTGCTGAGAAGAGCCAACAAGAAACGCAACAGTTGCTCTTTTCTGGTTTCGATGTCGACAAGTATCAATTATAGTATATTCTTTTATGATAGGTATATTTAAACATATACCTAATAAAAATTGTAACTATCGCAGTCTGTTACATGGAAGAAATATGAGAAAATCGAATTGAGGTTATTGAAATTTGAATATCAATGTAACAGAACAAAATATAGTTTTTTAAACTTCGTCTGTGCGTTTGTACACTCTAATCTCAGCAACGGCTTAACCGATTTAAATACAGTTTTAACTTCTGTGTTTTGGTTAAACTTCCCTTAACATTAAGTGTTTGATTTATTTAAATCGGCTCATGGATTAAAAAAATCAATAACAACAAATCGTATCAATATGAAGTATTAGCTTTCACAAAATTGCTGCTAAATAATTATTTTATTGAATTGTCTGAAATTGTACCTTCTAATGTATGAATATACGTATTAAAAATAATAACGTAATTAAAACATTTACGTAATTCAGATTATTATAATACAGATTAAGTACGTATTATGTAAAAAATTAATACAGATTATACTGTATTAAATTAATACAGATTAAATAAGTAATTGTTAAGTTTTAGCGGGCGAAGCTTAATAAAAATAATCAATATAGATAACTAATATGTAATACAATTTATAAATAAACATAATAAAAGTAAATAATTACTTGTAATCACGATTGTACGTAATACTTATCTTCGTTTCAAGTTGCATTAAACTCGCTTAGCCGCTTTCACTGTCTTGGACAAAGTTACAATTTTCCCTTTAAGATCTCGTTGCTCGCTAGAAATAATATTTCTTACAGACCTAGTGCATTCAGTTTATATTATACAATATAGCTTTTATCTATACACAAAGTATTTTTCTTTTATATATTTTATGCAAATTATGAAAAATATAACATTTTTATTGAATCTATTATTACTATTAAATACAAAGCTCTCGCGAATTTACATCTAGAGTTAGTTTGAGATTGAGCTAATCTTAGAGATCAAAATGACCTTTTTAAATTACAAAATAACAACATTCGTCATTTGTCAATAATAAACAAAAAGAGAAAAGACCTTTTTTTTCTTTTTAACCGATTTAAAAAAAACGAGATTCTCAGTTGGACATCATATATTTGTTTTTTGAGCCACGACAGCCTCCATTATTACATTGTAATTATATGATGATAATCATACGTATTATTGTATTATATTGTTGGAATTTACGTATGATGATTGATTAGCCATACCTTTAATAATGACATTAAAAATATTAAATTTAATTTTCACAGTCAAGTAACATACTTATATTACATCACTAGCACTATCTATAGAACATTCTCCAATATACAACACTGCTTGCACAACTTATGTCGTATTTTTTCTTTATTACGTTTTATAGTATATTAATATATTTTTTAATATAAGAGGCCAGTCGTGGCGTATATGCAAAAAGTATGACTGTAAACTCGACTGGTTGTGGGTTCGATCCCCACTCGAGGAAATGAAATATTTGTTAAAATTTATATTTTCATTTTCTTCGCTCTGGTGTCGAAGCAAAGCGCGGCGGAGAGTTCCGCCACTTAACACGCAATGCCTCCAGAATTCGGCAGACAGTGGGGAACAGATTCCCTCTGCTCTCCTTTAGGTTCCCTCTGCCTACCCTGCTGTGTGCAGTGTGAAGCTGATTTATTTGATTTTATATCTATTTATGTGTATTTATAATAGAATCTTAATTGATAGCTTTATGGTAACTGATATAAGAGAAAAAATGTTATTGGAGGTGTTTATGAATGTAATAGACAAAACAATGATTTTTAAATTGTCTTTTCTTCTTGTTTCATCAAAGAAAATATCCATAGATTGATATTGAATACAATAAGAATTGACTGAAGCTATTATATATCTATTAATATATGGATATTGTCTTGAAATGATAATGTTATTAGATCACGAAGGTGATTCAGGTGAGAACAATAAATAGTAGTATAGCAGGGTCGAAGCCACGAGCGGGTCGCTAGTATGTATGCAATATTTTTTAAAACATATTAAAATATTTCCGATTATTTTTTTTTAAATAAGCACAGATTTTAAAATCTTTCGCCATCCCATTGACCCTGTCTCATTGGGCCCTGCAATTATTGAGTTATTTACTTTGCTTTAAGGCTAAGTAAATTCAAACATTGCTTAATTTTCAAATGATGAAACAAACGTGGCTAAAATTTTAAATCTTCTCGTGTGCGAGCAATGATTTTGTAAAAATTAGTTAACAATAAATTTGTTTCAAATATTACATTAAATAATAAAAAATATTGTATTTTTAATAAAATTTAAATATTTATATAATATTTTTATCAGAGTAATTTTTTTTATCGCTTGTGGCTTCGCCCCTACTATAGTATTATTTATTTTCTCACCTGAATTACTTTCGTGATCTATTAACATTATCATTTTAAAGACAATATCTATACAAACATTGATAGCTTCAGTTTCAGTAAAATTCAGTAAAACACAAATCAAGTTATTTACAAATCTGAATTACTAATTACATTATCTTTTCCAAACTATGAAAACTAAAGTTTTGTCAAACAATTTTCTTTATATTGATAAACTTTTAAATTTATGAACTCATTTAAATAAAATACTTAATTTTAAAAGATGTAAAGGAAGCCATAATAACAAAACAACGCAGTGACAATTTTTAATAAAAAAAATCTAAGAGCCTAACCAAACTTTCATCAAATTATCCTTGCCGGGATATCCTTTCCTATAAAAAAAAGAATCATCGAAATCGGTTCGAGCGATTCAATAATCACTATACTATACGAATAACTCAATAGTTATTCCTCGATTTTGTCTCATGTGATTTTCTCACGGATAACATTGTCAGAAATGGACCATATTGAAATGAGACCACACGGCAAGCACCAGCTTTCAAATAAAAAAACAAACATAAAAAAAAACACAGTCGAATTGACAATCTCTTTTTCTTACAGAAGCCGGTTAAAAAGGAATTAAATTTACTTGGGTACTTCCGGTTGATTAGAACTATGAAATTTGGCAGCTAGCATCTACAGGGAGTACTAGCTTATGAAAAAACTATACATTTGTGATTAAATCCTAAAAGTAATTGCCTTAAAAAGGCGGTAAAATTTGGTATTAAAGCCGCTAGTTCAAGTGAGGTAACAGATGCAAGAGCTAAACTAAGCTTAAACTTCAGAAAAAGCTCGAGACATCCAATTTTAGTATTTTCGCCCTCGGTGGGCGAGACCGACTCGCGCTTGGTTGGTTTTTTTATATCTCATACAGACATCGATCACTTACACTTTTATTTTATGTACAGGTTAGTTTCCAAAAATTTTGAGGATCATAATAGTTCAACGTTAATTAGTAAAGTAAAGTATACGCTGATTCTTATTATTATTTATGTATAATTAAGTAAACGCGAAAACTCCTTATCCGGTATACCACGTAAATGGAAAATATACTTAAATATAACGACAGAATTTTGTTATTAAATATAAGTAAAACATATTTTAGTACTTTTTTATCTTTACGCTTTACCCAGCACAAAGCAGGTACAGACAGACTTAGTGTCTAGATACTCCGTTCTGCACTTTCATTGACTGGCTAAACTTATAGTTGCTCTACAAGTTACGAAAACGGAGAAGTGAAAATAATCATTTCTTCCAAGTGGGGATGAAACCCATAAAGACTTTACCGTTCACTACAATCGTTAAAGAGAAACAAAGTCAAACGACGCGACGTTCTCTTAAGTACAGTGACATATAAGAAAGTACGGTGCTACTTGGAAATCAAACCAAACATAATATTGTAATGATTTTATATTAATTAGTTTTAATATTCGCAATAATTTATTATAAAAATGTAAATCAACCTCTTTGTTGAATAAAAAAGATGTTTTTAAGGAAATAAAATAGAACTGTCACGAGAGAACATTAATAAGAATGACGCTTTATATAGTCGGAAAATTATAATAATTATGTAATAATATTTTATAATAATTAGATATACTTTAAGACTTGGAGCGGAAGAATAAAGAGAATCTCTAGAATGATATATTGTATTAGAATTTAAGATAGACATTGTACAAGCTTAACAGTATTTAACTCTGGAAGAAATATAAGTTCTGTAAAAGCCTCGAGGTGTTTGATTTCTTTACAATATAATATAGCATAATTTAATAGAATTATGCCATAATTAGATATGCACTATAACAATAATTTCAAATGTAAAAAAATATATGAGCAAAATTGAAGTGATAGCCATTTAATAAAAAAAAAAGATTTTTCTGGAAGTTCGTTATATACGTAATAATATAATATTCAATACATTTACAAAATACCTGTGCAAAAAATCTACTATTAACTATACGAATGTTATCAGTGATCTTAATAACGTTTGGTTGAATAACATTATATTTATTTATCCATTAGTACCTATACTTATTTTGACATAAAATCATTTTAAGGAAATAGTGGAGCGCTGGAATTGCGTCTGGCTGTAAGGAATAATAAGTTGTAAGTTCAATTTTTTATTTCCCACTTTGTACAATTATTTATTTTTATTGTTAGAAACGAAAGTCAAAAACGTGTGAGTGTCTGACACTAGGTCCTCTGAATGTAGCTATATCCTATATGCGGAATATATAGTGAAACTAAAGAAATCAGAGAAAAAACTTCGTTACTTAAATCTTACTGTAAAAAATGGAGAACGTAGAGCTCTTAGTACTATATCAATAACGTAAGTGACGGTTAAAACAAGTTCTATTATTGTATGATGCATAATAAAATCTTGTCACCTTTTTTAGCCATAAAAAATAGAGAATGTTGTTAAAAATCATTGTCCAGCCAAACAATCATTTGTTATATGTAAAATAGAATAGACCAGTATACTTGTGATATACTTGTGTGAATGATGTAGAAAATAATAAATTTTATAACATTTTTTTTAATGATTTTATTGCTTAATACCTAATGATATACTTCATATTATTATAAATAATTACTATTATATAATATTATTGCAAAGTTATATTAATCTTCACGTCGATTAAGGACTTCGCTGAGTATTAATTTAAGCTCTTTAAATATTGCATAAGGAAAGATGAAAAGATATCGACAGGTTTATTTACCAAACTATACCTGTAATACGACGGTTGTGAGTTCGATCTCCACTCTGGAGAATAAATTATTAATTATTGCACCTAGGTAAAAGCCCGGGCTTTGAGTACCGCCACCCAATACGCAATACCTTGAATAATCTGCGGAAAGTGGGGAACGGAGTGTCTTAACATTACGTTGGTTGTGCCTACCCAACTATATAGCGGATACAGCGTGAAGCTAAACAAAAAATTACCAAAAATTAAACCAATAAAAAAATATACATAATAATACTTATACAGAAGTTTTATCTCCATCTCAATTAGAAAATAATAAGCAAATCGGATTTAAGGCGGATATTTAAGCGAAGTAGTATTTATGCGTTGAGAATACGCGACTCTCACCTTGACCGACACCGCGAGGGCATTGAACTTAGTGCAATTAACTGTAAGGAATAGTACTTTATACATCGTGCTGAATATAAGTTGTCGATTGTTGCACTCACTGGTAACCCTGGGTTAAATCTGACATTTTCTTCCGCCACTTAATAAATGACGGAAGTATTGAATTACCGATAAAATTACCCAGAAATATACTTATTTTACTGAAAAATATATATAATTATTTTGGAGTATGCTTCTGTCCGACAGCTTCAAGTAACAATTATGGATATTACCTATAAATAGTTTTTTTTTATGATAAGACAAAATATGACATTCAGTTCTCCTGGTCGTAGGTTGAAATATAGTGTTCATATTTAGCAACATGCAATTATTTTTATGTTTTCTTTTCTTTATAGGCTGTGCAGCTGAAAAATATATTTATTTTATTGTTTTATTTCATTATATTATACATTTTAATCAACTTTACTTCTATTTATTTAATGTAATTTGAATATTTTGGGAATATAACAAATTGGACCTATTACTTGAAAAATATTATAAAAACAACTACATATTTTAAATTAATAAAAAAATGATTCGAGAAAATTTAAAAAACAACTTCTAGTTATAATCAGCTTTTAAATTATTAGATATATTAAATATACAGAATATTTAATATATCAAATAAATAAAAAAACATTTGAAATTTAAACATATACCTAGGTTTAAATATAAAAAAAGATACTTTTAATTAGTTTTTGTTTTCCAATAGCAAAATTACAAAACTTATATATATATCGTATTGTGTTACACTTATATGCGTGTGTCATAAATAAATAAATCACTGAACACGTGCACAAAAAAGTCATCCTTTCGAAAGAAAACATCACCTAATTTATCTTGTCAGTATCTGGCCGTCTTCAAAACATTCGACAGCTGATATTTATCTCTACCGCGATCGAACTTTAATTATATTCATGCATCTTTCTTTTTTTTTTTGGAGTAGGCCTTAAGGATTATTCCCGGTCGTGGCGCAGCGGCACGAGGTGTGACTGCAAAATCGACTGGTTGTGGGTTCGATCCCCACTCGAGGAGATGAAATATTTACTTAAATTTATATTTCCATTTCTTCGCTCTGGTGTCGAGGTTAAGCGCGGCGTTGAGTTCTGCCACTCAACACGCAATGCCTCCAAAATTCGGCAGAAAGTGGGGAACGGAGTATCTTAACACTAGGTTCCCTCTGCCTACCCTGCTGTGTGCGGGATACAGCGTGAAGCCTTAAGGATTAGTCATTGGATGCAAAATAAACGAACTCAACTCCAAACTATAGATAAAAATCACTTATATACCTGCATATATAACCGAATTTATTTTCATGCTATATCCAGCGCACAGCTAGGTATGTTTTTAATATTTTTAAAGTGTTAATCCACACTTAGGAAGGTGGTCGGTTTGCAAGAGGCGCGGGTTCGAGTCCCGCTACGTTCAAATTTTTATACGTTTCCTAAATAAGTAGCAAGGTATGTGTTACATCATCATCCGTTCTCTTCTTTCCGCCCAAGATTGAGACAATGCTCGTTAAATAGTCTGCCTCGATAGCCTCATATAAATAGACATTTGCATTACAATATTTCTTCTATAGATCGAATTTGAATACAGCAACCATTGCAGTCACTCAAACATGTGCCAAGTACGCCTCCACAGCCTCATATTGTAATTATGATCGTAAACCAAGTTAAAAAGGAATAATATTATAACAAAAATATAATTTACTATACTATAGAAGCCGTCGCGTCGTGGCGCAGGGGCATAAGGGTGTGACTGTAATGCGACAGTTGTGAATTCGATCCCCACTCGAGGAGATGAATTATTATTTATTAAAATTTCATTTCTTTGCTCTGGCATCAAGGCTAGCCCGGCGTTGGGTTCCGCCACCCAACACGCAATGCTTACAAAAATTCGACGTAAAATGGCCAACGGAGTGTCTTAACATTACTCTCTACCTACCCTGCGTGAAGCTAATTTGATCTAATTTATAATTTACGATATCTATATTATAAATGATATCGTCAGCCTATTTAATTAACTGTTAGGTGCATAGTATTCTGGATACAAACAAGCCTTGACCTGTTAAGTTGTAGTCAATTCTTGCTTTAATCATGAATGTAGAAAACAATTGACATCGTAGACTGAATGATTCGCTACAAAGGCCAGTAGTATTACACGGTTATATTTTATATAACAATCTTTTGTTTTATTTTTTTAGGTGTACGTATAAATTTAGTCTGGCTACAATACTGTTACAATTAAAAATAAACAAAATATTACTTTTGAATTTGGAATCTGTCAATTTTATACGATTGTTCATTTTGTTTTCTTGTTTTCGCGCAAATATATTGTAAAATATTTTGTGATATTAAAAGAGAGTGGGGTGATAAAGAGAACCGAAAGAGAAGAACGCTGTGATTGGATTACTTAAGGCCAAATAAAATATTTAAAATTTTCTATACGCTTGGTATTCGTAAAATTTTTGTGTACACGACTATTGATAGGTACAATTAAACCTGTTTTCGTACTAAATCAAAGCAGAAAAGGAAAGAATCCAAAGAAATCCTATCCCAAAACAACAGATCTCGAGAGATGAAGATAACACCTAGAACCACGTCGCGTATTTTGAAAGAAGATTTAGGACTTGCAGCCTTTAAGAGACGCACTGGTAATTTCTTAACTTTAAAAAAGAATAGGATGGTAAAATCAAAACAACTACTTAAGCGGTACGCAAAGGGAGGTCACAGAAAAATGTTGTTTACGGATATGATTTTTTTAAAATTGAGCAACATTTTCATAAAATGGCCATATTTATTTTGAAACTTTTAAAGAAACTTCCCAATTGGTCAATAGAGTACAACATGGGCATTAAATGTCTTCAGGGAAATTTCAATTGTCTGACTATCACGGTTCATGAGTGACAGATGAACAGACAGATAGACAGTAAAATCTCAATTATAGGGTTACTAACTTTAAGTACGGAACTATCAAAACATGCAACTACATTTTGAAGATTACCCCTGCAACTCCTCTGTGAATGACAGATGTGTAAAAATTCTGGCAATTTCTGTAAGAATACAAATCGTATATGTTTGGCGTCATAAAATTCATAACAATTTTAGTTATAAGTTTATAACTAAAATTGTATGTTTGACAGATATAAAGAATTAGATATAAGTTTGTGTCTATAGCATTTATATGAAGTTAATTTTCCTAAGATAAAACGAAGATGCTAATAAAATTAAACCTTAAATTATAAATATAAATTTTAAATGATTGCTACAAATTGAAACAAATCTATACATTTTGGAATTCCAATATTCATAAGTTGTGACGATAAGTTTAGCCTCAACCTTTTGTCATATATGAATAAACCACGAGACCTTTAGACGAATTACATTAATTATTATTAGAAAACAATAAGTTATTGTATTTACTGTGACATAAGCGACCTTTCACTAACCACTTCATAAAATAATATAATCAGTTTCACGCTGTATCCCGCGTGTTAAGATAAATGTTAACATTTTACCCATTTTCCGCCGAATTCTGGAGGCATTACGTGTTGAGTGGCGGAACTTAACGCCGCGCTTTGCCTAGATACCAGAGTGAAGAAATTAAAATATAAAATTAAGTAAATAAGTCGGAAAATATTTCATGCGATAGGCTCTCTTCGACGTCTACGATCTATGTTACCTATTCCAACCAAAATTATGTTAGCAAATACTCTATTACTCCCAATTCTCGATTATGCCGATGCAAGCTATCCCAACTTAACCGAGGACTGTCTAAATAAACTTGAGCGACTTCAAAATCTTGCTATTCGGTTCATATTTAATTTATGACCATGTATCTGAATTTCGTTCTAAGCTCAAGTGGCTTCCTATACGCAGTCGCCGGAATCTACATACACTTTCTCTTCTGTACTGTGTGTTACACAACGAAAAATCTCCTCCTTATTTAAAGGAGATGTTCGAATTTTTAGGAGCACACACAAATAGACTGAGATCCTCCGAGAACCTTGCTCTTAGAATTCCGAGACATTCCTCTAGATTTTATGAGCACTCCTTTGCTGTGAGAGCAACTAAGTTGTGGAATGATCTACCTCTAAATATTAGGCGTTCAATATCTTTAAACATATTTAAAAAATTAGTTAAAAATCATTATTTGATGGATGATTCACCTTGAAATGACATCAATATGCACAACTCACTATTATAAATAGTATTATTATATATATTAGTATATTATAGTAGTATACATTTTTCAAATATATATGTATTATGTTTATGTATTAGGATTTAATATGATATGTAAGTTAATTTACACCACCCACTCTATTGGTAGAAATCGCTGATTAGCGATAAGACCGCCGTTTGTGTGTCAATTGTTTTATCTTTGTTGTTTTTTTATACCCTTTTTGTCTCTAATAAGTAATTGTGCGCAATAAAGTGTAAATAAATAAATAAATAAATATTTCATTTCCTCGAGTAGGGATCGAACCCACAAACAGTCGCGCCACTTACAGTCCCCTACGCCACGACTGGCCTCATATATTATGTATGTTCATTTAATTAAAACTGTATGAAGTCATTCAATTGCCAATAGCATATTTTATTAAGTATATTTTGACGACAATATAAGACTTTGTTCTTTAACTGACGCATCCACTCGTGATCGTGACAACTGTATCGGAAATCCATGTGTATCGATTGTAATGGAGATTATTTAAAATAAGTCCGATGTTAAAATAGTCTATTTTCCATCAATTCTGTATTCTGTATATACTTATTTTGTATTTATGTGTTATTACCCGACTTCGGTCAAGCAAAAAGGAGAGGTATGATTTTAACCGGTATATATGTATGTAGGTATGTATGTATGTTTATACGTCCCCCTGTAGTTGGTTAGTTGGGTGTTACTTTTTGGATTATATTTAATTTATTTTTAAATTAATTTAGGATTTGCTTTTAACTGCTCTACATTTTTTAGTTGACGTTTTACTGATTTACATTAACCTAGACAATACCAATGTTACGCGAAAAGCTATGTATCATTTGAAAGATTTCTTAATGATTCCAACTTCTCAAAAGGCCGTGAGTCATAAGGATTTTTTAAAAATGTATTATGGCCTAAGGAACAAATATATAATACCTAAACCATCTAAAGACCTGAGCCTCAGTGAGCTCAAGTCGCTCAGTAGCGATATATGATTGGCTCACAATATATCTGATTCATGATTTTATCTCAATTTTCAAATAAAAAGTATATTAGTAGCTACTGAGGAACAGGTGGACATACATACATACCTATATATATATATATATATATATATATATATATATATATATATATATATATATATATATATATCAATCAAAATGAGGTCCTCCTCATTTTGAGAGGAGAGGAGGTAATAAAAATTTTACAAAACCAATTGACTGCACCACAATCAACATGATCGACGACCACCAACCCGAATGACACGAAGAAATTGACAAGAAAGAGTGCAGAACATTTTAATTATAGAACGATCAATGTTCACTTCACATTTAAATAAAAAAGAAACCAATACTTTAACAAGCAAAACGCAGAAACAAGAAAGTCACGGACGACAAAAGTATACGGCGCATAGCAACTCAAAAAAACCCACCAGGAACCTAGTGTTAAGACACTCCGTTCACTACGCAGAGCAAAGAAATAAACATATTAAATATTTCATTTCCTCGAATACGAATCAAACTCACAACCTAACAGCGTTAACAGTCACACGCTTATACCCCTGCGCCACAACTAGCCTCAAATAATTCGATACAAAATATTCAAAACAAAATATTTGTGATTGTTTAAGAATAAGCTGTAAGCATCAACAAACTACCATTTCAGTCATTTATATAATATTAAAACTGTGCTAATAGCAATTATGGAAATCTTCACAAATTTTTTTTGTATTATCTTATAATGTAATGATTTTTTTAAATTCGTAATGTAGAAACTGTCTGACTGCTTTTAATATTACAAAATATTAAAAGGAAAGAAACAATACAAGTCTACCTGAAAAATAAATGTACATGCATGTATTTTGAATAATGTTTATTCGTAAAAAAGAATAAATAAAGAGAAAAAGTAACAAACAATTGCTCTTTAGGGTTCCGTACTTTAAAAGATAGAAACGGAAACCTTATCATTTCGTTGTTCGTATCCTATCCTATCCTGTGTGCATGTTCGAGCTGAAATTAATATCCAAATATCAAGCTCTATGGATCCCCCCTTGGAGCACAGAAAAAAATAAGCTATAAGATATAAGTCAATGCAATGAGAAATTTAAGAAATTATGCATCGTTTTACTGCATTTTGTATCAAACTTACCTCGTTATTAAAATCTATAGTGTTCATCCCGTGCATGTATAATTATAAGATATTTCAAGAAGTGAGACATTACAATAGAAACAAAATTGAAATTTATTGATATATTGTAGAAAAAAAATATTACAAATTTATATTTGTAGTTCATTTCATACAAAAGGAGTACATACGCCTCCAAAATTAAGTTTGACAACTTTTATAAATCACGTTTTCCTCCAACCACAAAATTAATACAGAACCCTTGGTGGACGAGACCGACTCGCAGTTGACTAGTTTTTGTTTAACAATACTAGTAAACAAATAGATATAGAAACTATCTCATAAAACTATTTTATATTCCTTGTTGCTTATAACAACAACCAAGCCAAGGACGGGTTCTTAGGCACTCTCTTTGAGACCCAGTTAGAAAAAACAAATTTACAGATTATATTGCAGTTGTTTACGAGCCATTTAGAGCTTCTTAAAGTCGGGGCATTGAGGACCTCTTGTACATTTATAGTAAAGATGGAATTGAACATAAGCTCAAATAATAATATACATAGTTAAGTCCACATTAAGCCTTATGTTAGCAACTTATGTAGTAATATTATAACATGAAATTAATAAAAAAGTAGGTTAGTGACGATCTGTCTTATCTAAAAACTTATTGCACTAAATATAATTGCCATTACAAATTTCCGCAAATTTTTACTATTGACAAATATTATATTTGTTATTAATTATTATAAATTAATTTTAACTAATATTTTCTATATATTTATATATTTATTTTTAATTTTTAAAACCTTTGGGCATAAAAATTTTTGGTGTTTATAGACATTTTAAAAATAATACAAAAACAATTTATGTATTTTATTACTAAATAATAAAAATTGATTTTCTCTTTTATTTTGTGGCTTGTTATTTTTAGCATTTGTATTCTTTATTTTATTTGTAACATAAAACTTATGAATTTAGGGAAGGATCCCTATAGTAACAAATTTTCAGTGAATAAATTTTGTGAATAATAAACCTGTATGTTTATTATTTACAGAATTACAACAATGAAAGTACCAAATCATTACAGAGAAAACGTTCATTATTATGAAATATACCGACCGTGACATTCAGATAACAAAACACATTATACGCACATATGTATGTATAAACCATCCTTTTATACTTCTCACCTTTTTTTTACGAGAATTTCTAATATTTTAATAAAATAACTTTAGATTTGCGTATTAAGTATTGTTATTTTTTATGTATACATTCACAATCGCTAAACTGAACTTAAAAAATAGAAAATATATTACGAATGCATTTTTTTTTACATTTATTTTTATAGGTTTACTACAAATCCTAAATATAATTATAATAAAAAAAATCTTACCTATAATAAAACTTGGTCAAAAAAATAAAAATCACGATCACAAAATATAAAATAACTGTGATACCAAATCTATTAAAAACGATGCACAATTCACTTTAAATATCCGCACAAGATCGAATTTTCCTGATGCGCGGCAAATAAAGCGATGTCATTCGACTATGTTCCAAATTCGAATGTTGCACACAGCCAGCGCTATGGCGCGCGATGGCGAACTGGCCGGTGACATTAGTTGTCAACCCTACCACCGTGTATGCCACCCCCTCACTACACAACCCATAAATAAAAAACATTTTGTAGCAAATGGTATTATAATAATCAACAGCGTTGCCAGATCCTATCTTGGACAAAAGCGGGATTTTAAACGTTTCAGTAAAAAAGCGGGATTCTTTCGCAAAAAGCGGGATATAGGAAAAATATAAATTACAGTAGTGTTAGTAGTTTTTTATTTATTGTGTAAAAAATAACAATTTAAAATATTTTTTTGTAGGAAAACGTCACTATATTATAACACTAACTATTTCGCTTACTCTGTAATAAAAGTTAATTTTTCCGATTTAATAAGACAGGACGATCTTGAATAATGAGCAGAAAATGGAGAATGCTTTTATAAAACTCTCTGTTTGATCAGCTTGATGAAAAATTACCTTTAAAAGATTTATAATAAAATGAGATTGGTATTTATAAAGTCACTGCTATTTTTGTTTATTGAAATCTTGACATGTAGTTACTCGTATAATTTCTTTATTAGTACATCTAATATAGTAAATATTAATAATAGGAAGCTATTTGAATGTGGAAAAACAAAGTGCAACGAAGAGATCATATTAATTTCTTTGTTATTAACCAAATGAATAACTATGTAATATGTAATGATTTTTTTTTGCATTTGTGAATAACTGCGTGGATTAACGTGGACATAAAGCTAAAAAGTTTGTAAAAAAAGAAAAAAATAAAAAAAACCTTTATACAATACACATATTATATTAAGATTTTTTAACAATTAATACTTAACATTAGGTATGTTAATCTATTGCAAATGTCTGCTTTCGAAGTGTTTGCCTTTTTAACTTATACATTATACTAATTTTACTCAGAAAAATGATACTCAAAATTCTACACATCAGAGTTTTGACTAAATTGGCATAATATAAAATTTAATTCATTAGCGATTTTTTTATTTGATGCATAGGTATAAATATTTTTTTAGCTTCTCGTTGTATCCCGCACAAAGCAGGACAGAGTTAACCTGGAACCTAGTGTTAAGGTACTCCATTCTCCATAAAATACAACAAAAAATTTACAAAATTACCATTTTCGTAATTTTAAGTTTTAAATTAGTTATGTATACGGTATACCTACTTAATTAAAGTAAATTGACAAACTATTTATATCTACAGTCTACACAATAATATGTAATTGGTGTTTCTCTCTAATTTTTCAACTTGATTATGCGCAATAATTGCAGAATCTAAAGTTGCCATTACGTCACCAGTTCATCCATGCATAACATAAATAGATAATGTTAGACAATTTGTTCTGTTAGATTCGAATCGCGAGAAAATATTGGGACTGTAAAATCGACTTGTTGTGGGTTCTATCCCCTCTGATGAAGGAGATGAAATATTTACTTGAATTTATATTTCCATTTCTTCGCTCTTGTGTCCAGGCATAGCGCGGCGTTGAATTTTGAACACGTAATGCCTCCAGAATTCGGCGGAAAGTGGGGAACGGAGTGTGTTAACACTAGGTTCCTTTTGCCTACATTGCTGTGTGCGGGATATAGCGCAAGTGTTTGTTTGTTTGTTTCACGCTAAGATCTTTGGATCTATTGGTACAATAATAATGAACGCCGTCGAATTGCTTTAAGCGCATGCGCTGCAAAAATTGTTAAATATATGGTAGTATATTGTATGATAAAAATATTCTATTTTAATAGTTAAAAAAAGTCCACGACCTTACGTCCGTTGATACATGCAACATAATAAAAGCACTATATAGGTGCTATGCGGGCGAACCCGCGAGTGGGCCGGAAGTGTAATATAACATTCGCATAGCATAGTTAAAAGCATTTATGCAACATTGTTGCTGCATTTTGTATAAAAAATGGCGCAAAAACAAAACGTATAGAGTACTTCCCGTGGACCGGTATGAATTTGGAAAAAAAGTTAGAAATTACTATACGAACAAATATTTGTAAGAAAAAAGCATTACAAATTTACATTTGTAGTTCATACAAAATGAGTGCATACGCCCGCAAACTTAAGTTTATCAACTTTCATAAATTGTACTTCGGTTGACCTACAATACTGAAAGAAAAATTAAATAAAAAAATACAATACCGAAATTGGTAGGAAACTCTCGGTAGATGAGTCCGACTCGTACTTGACCGGTTTTTTATTTTAGATTAAATAAATATATATTGTAGATACATGTTAAAAATCACATACGCGCAGATAACACAATGCAACTCGCGTACTGGCATATTAGTCACAATAAAATTATGTTTATCAAAGGAAATTAATAGCCGTTTGTGTCTTTAAAATTAGTAAATGAAAACGCAAAAATATATTTATAAATATAAATACCGGGAGACTACTTCTAAATAAATGAGATTCAAGAAGTAGTAAGAGTTATGATAAATTGAATAAGTATCTATTTTAGTAAGAGTGCAGTAATAGCTACTTTGGGAAAAATTTACAATTAAAGCTTTAATGATAAACAAAACATAACGTTTATGTTCACAAAAAAGTAAAAAGAAACATGTTTTTTATTCGGCCAGTTTTTTTATCTAAGTATTCATGTCCATTCTTCGTGTAATCCGAAAATAATTGTTACAAATGGAAACATACCGGGACTATTAAAGAAGTATTAGTCTTCAGACATTTAAGTTTTTGCATATCACATAAAAACCAGAAAAAACCAGATGTTGCAAAAATATTGCATTGTAATACTTTAATTGTGTTTTTGAATTTGAAAGTTGGAATTATTATTTATTAGTAAATAGAAGAACTAAAAAGTTAAAAATAAATAAGACCTGATAAGAAAGATAACATTAAATTGCAACATTTAACGATAATAATTTATTAACATTCCTCGTCTAGTTACAATAATCTCATATCGTACATGTCTAATAATTATAGATATTTATTAAACCCTAAAACTTTATACCTTGTATTAAATCTTTGCATTTTTATTACAGATCCAATTTTTTATAAATTAAAGCGTATTTATTACGTTGTGATTGCAATAGAAAAAAAAACCAGACACCACCGAGGGTTACGTACAAAATTTTCGTCTCGAGTTTTTTCAGAAATTGAAGCTTAGCTTATCTAGAGCTCTTTCATCTACCTGATTCTATATACCTCACTTGAACTAAAGGCTTTAATATCAAATTTCATTCCTCTTTTAAGGCTATTATTTTTTAGAATTTAACCACGAATGTATAATTTTCTGATTTTTTGAACTAGTACTATCTGTAGATATATAGCCATATTTTATAATTCTTGGTCAACCAGTCCAAATCCTATTAAATTGGATTCTTTTTACAGTGTAGTAATATGCGGCCATATCTTTTTTAAGTGAATGTAGAAATAAGTTTTTTTATCAGGAAATCATAAATTTGAGTATATGGTTTGAATTTCAAATCGATATCTCCAAGCGTTTCTAAGATAAAGGCTCTGAACAGACGGGCAGACAAACAGGGAAATGTATCTTGTAAGGGTTCCTTTTTTCTTTAAAAGGTACGAAATTCTAGTTAGAGTTTCTATGGCCATCTTCTAGCTCTATCATCAGCCCTTGGTTATAGTCTAGCACCGGAGTACTCGATCAAATAAAATCCGTCTTCCTTTCACTTGATACCCATATTGGGCGAGTTGTACAAAAACATGTACCCAATCCACCATATTGGGTTGGCGGCCATCTTGAATTTTAATTGTTTTATGGTGTTTGTATTCTAAAAGTCAATCTTTTCATTTGATACCCATATTGAGTGGGTTGCTCAGAAAAAAGTACGCCGAAATTTTGACAATGATATTATAAGTAATTGCATTGCCATAAAAACTAACGCTAAGTCCAGATGATCGCGCGGTGCGATGTCAGTTCGGCGCGCGGTTTAGGTATCAATGTTGTTGTGTATAAGACCGCGCGTCACCATGCACCGCGCGCCACTTTGGACTCCGTGACACCACGCGGCGACAGTATAGTTGACCCGCGCGGTATGAGACTGAAGGACGCACGGGGCGAGATATCTATTGTTTTACTAATTGACGAAATTGTACCTTAATGTTACTATCTATTTTTCTTTTGGTGATATGCAATATCTTACAGCTCCATAAGTTGCATATCCTTTACAACGCAATCATATAAAAAATCAAGGAATGCAACCGATATATTACTTGAAAAACCGTTCTTCCGTACGTGAGATATAGAGTCACAAACTGGCTTAAAGAAAGTCTTTGACTCAAAATAGGGTGAACTCAGAATTATTTTTGCTATTGATGACGCAGTTTGCAGTAGGTGGTTGTGGGTTTTACCACAACCACCACCTCCACATCCATTCTCACTGTATGTTCTCACTAGAAGGCCGCGCCATCTTAACGGCTGAATCACGCGGTAGCGCGCTTCGCCGCGCGTTCGTCTGAATTTAGCCTTAAAGTATATTTCAAATTTCAGCTCAAAAGGGCACTGAGAAGTGTCTGAAATTTAGCTTTCAAGCTTTGATTACAGACAGGGAAACGTCGGGACAGGTGAAACTAAATAAAAACTTGTATAAAACAACCCGACGATTCGGTCTGCGTTGGTGATTTTTTCCTCAGCATAGTTCAATAATAGCCCTGTTGTATCAAACAATAACTCAAAACTATCACTTGATAAATCTCGGAAATAACATTGAAACAAAAATAGTTTTTGAGAAAATTTTTTTTTACCAATAACTTTAACTGGTGAATTTTTTCCACAAGTCATTTCAAAAACTACTGGTTTTTATAGAATAATCAAGGGAAATTCCATAAGGCTATCTAAATGTGTCATTCAGTTGTGTTAAAAAAATTACTTTAATCATGGAACAATCAAAAGAATCTTTTTTCCTGTGCGTAATGCACATGCAAAAATATGCAAAAATATGCACATCGCCAGTCTAATATTAGTCGGATAATGTTTGTAGAGTACAAATATTTTGATATTAAAGCTATTCTAGTACAGGATAAGAATTGACTAATTCACTTGGGTAGCAGTTAATTATAACTTTCACAAGCTTTAGAAACAGCACTTGCTGCTACTGGCCATCTTAAGAACTACTAATACGCATAAAAATATTCCTGAAAATTTTAATTCGGATAGCAAACATAAATAACATATAAAAGAATAAAAAATACTGAAGTCACACAATTGTTACTTGGGAAATGGCGTACTTCGAACTCTCTTTTAGTGATCTCTCTCAATTTTTGATCCCTCTTAATAACGTAAATTTCGCTGCTAAAATATTTTTTTGCGACTGAAATTAAATAATAAAAATGATTTAGGCGTAATCCATAACAATATTTAATAAACATCGTCTTTTGATATATTCCGGATGTAGTTGAATGACAAAACCCACAAATACTTATTTATATAAATACATGAAAAAATTGCAGAAAATAGTTTTCCTTACGATAACATTTTTTTCAATTTTTCTATAATACTATCTGAATAAATTTGGTGATTTTTATTTTTTTTTGAGCGTCAAGCTGCACACCAGTAGGTAGCAAAAGGAAACTGGGAACCTAGTGTTTAGACATTCCGTTCCCATTAAGACTCTTCCGTTTCCCACTTTCTAGCTTTCGTATTTTTATATATGCCGTGAAGGAAACTATATAGTTAATATATTAATTTCCTCGCTCTGGTAACAAGGCAAAGCGCGGCGTTGAATCCGGCGGAAAATGGGGAGCGGAGTGTCTTACCACTAGGTTTGTTTACTGTGGTGTGGGCGAGATACAGCGTGTAGCTAAAAAAAATGTAATATAATTATTTTTAAGTTTAAAAAATATCTTACTTATGTATTCATATTGTATCTATCTACTCTATCTCTAATATCTACATGTTGCATTTAACCCATTGAGGCCAGTCGCGGCGCAGCGGCACGAGGTGTGACTGTAAAACCGACTGGTTGTGGGTTCGATCCCCACTCGAGGAGATGAAATATTTACTTAAATTTATATTTTAATTTCTTCGCTCTGGTGCCGAGGTTAAGTGCGGCGTTGAGTTCTACCACTCAACACGCAATGCCTCCAGAATTCGGCTGAAAATGGGGAACGAGGTGTCTTAACACTAGGTTCCCTCTGCCTACCCTGCTTTGTGCGGGATACAGCGTGAAGCTGATTTGATTTTTATTTTTATTTATGTATGAAGTTATTTACATGGATTACTAAAAATATTTTTTTAAGGTCTTTGTCTATCTAAATAATACGACGGCCTCTTTACGGAGTAAAACACACCAGGTTCCACCCTCTGTATACTCTGCTATATACGGGATACATCGTCCAGCTAAAAAATAATATTATGGTTACAAAAATATTCGAGACCAGTCGTGGCGCAGGGCCACAAAGTGTGACTGACTGTAAACGCGACTGGTTGTAGGTTCGAGGAAATGAAATATTTATTTAAATAAATTTATACCAGAGCGAAGAAATGGATATATATTCCATTTCTTTTGCGGAAAGAAAAATTCTATAATCAAATCAGTGCAGCCAACTACTAATAACTTCAGGTCAGCCACGACTCGTCGCCCCTACTATAGCTACCTATTTATCACACATACCTAAAAGGAAATTTACATAAAATTCCAAAGAGTTATTAAAACAAGATAATTGACACGGGAAGTTCCTGCAAATCAAAAGTTGCAAATTGTTTTGACCAATTTTAGCATAAAGGTTATGATCCTGAAATACGACAATGTGACATTTAAAAATTATTTAAGGTTGGTTCAGAAAAAATGTGCCTTGAAAAAACTAGCTCTTTATAAAACATACCTATTCGATTTTTATATACTACTTACCTAATAAATATTTTTAATTGTACTAATAAAAAAAATTGTGATATTTCAAATTGGTAACAAATTAAGTAAAAACAATAAAATAATGCGAGATACAGCGTGAAGCTGATTTATTTATTATAAATCAGCTTTACGCTGTATCCCGCACAAAGCAGGGTAGGCAGAGGGAACCTAGTGTTAAGACACCCCACTTTCTGCCGAATTGTATCGTGTTGAGTGGCAAAACTCAACGCCGCGCTTAACCTCGATACCAGAGCGAAGAAATGGAAATATAAATTTAAGTAAATATTTCATCTCCTCGAGTGGGGATCAAACTCACAACCAGTCGGTTTTACAGTCACACTTCGTGCCGCTGCGCCACGACTGGCCTCTTAAATAAGTACACCTATAAAAACGTGTAATACGTGAATTATTATTGATTAGTTTAAGATGTTTTGATTGAAAACACATTAATTATGTGGCATGAGTTTGAAAAGGAAAACAGGAAAAAGATGTCGGGAAATCCACGAATTGAATCATGTACCGAGAATAGATTGTATGTGAGGTGACTAAAAACTATTGTGTGAACGATATTCGCATTTAGGTACATAGTCGCGTGCCAAGCTAAACTAAATAAATAAATCAGCTTCACGCTGTATCCCGCACACAGCAAGGTAGGCAGAGGGAACTTGGTGTTAAGACACTCCGTTCCCCACTTTCTGCCGAATTCTGGAGGCATTGCGTGTTGAGTGGCAGTACTCAACGCCGCGCTTTGCCTCGACCCCAGAGCGAAGAAATGGAAATATAAATTTAAGTAAATATTTCATCTCCTCGAGTAGGAATCGAAACCACAACCAGTCGGTTTTACAGTCACACTTCGTGCCGCTGCGCCACGACCGGCCTCAGATAAATAAAACTAAAACTATATAAATTAAATATTATAAGTAAAACTAATTTTGAAAAAAATATATTCATATATGACCTTTTTGTAACTCAACATCCACTAAACATAAAAACATAATTGGCTTTTTTTAGTGTATTGTTATTTCTTTTTATGAATATTTTAAGTAAATTATTAGTTGCAAGTTATTTATTTTTTTATAACTTACATTAAAGAACTTGGCACCCATTTAAATATAATGTAGGTATATATTTAATATATCTATATCAATGTAGCGAAATAAAATCATTTGAAGTTTATGCATAGCATAGCTATCTTTATTAATTTTTGTATTCTTTTTCAGTTTCATGCTGTATCCGCATGCAGCAGGATAAGGAGAAGGAGTGTAGAGTTACTTTCTGCCGAATTCTGGAGGCATTGTGTGTAGACTTGCGAAACTGAACGTCAAAATTAAAATATTAAATATTATATTTCTTCGGGTGGAAATCGAACCCAACACAACCTGTCACGTTTACTGTCACTCGCTTTTGCACCTGCGCCACGACTAGCGTCAAATAATAAAATTGTAATTGTTGTGTATATTTTTTTTTAACTTCATGCATCCCGCATGTAGCAGGGTAGAAAGAGTGAATCTAATGTTAAGACATCGTTCACCACTTTCCGCCAAATTTTCGGGACATTGCGTGTTGAGTGGTGCATCTGCCGCGCTATAGTAGCCTTGATGCCAGAGCGAAGAAATAAAAATATTAATAAATAATAATTCATATCCTGGAGTAGGAATCGAACCCACAACATCTCGTTAGTTACACTTGTGTCCCTGGTCTCAAAGATTTACTCACGTCATTAAAAGTAGACTCGACAAAAACCTTTAAAAAATAGTTTTATGGGAGATCAATAAAAAAAATATCAACTCTTCTTCACCGGACATTGTATCCACGTTTTGATATGTCGTTCGAGTTAATAATGAATCGTTCCGTTTTATAATCCTGAATACGACTACGATTTTTTTCTTGTTTGTTTTACTGTTTGATCACATATTTTTTTTCTATTCTAGTAGTGATGCTGCCAACTTTCACATTTAATAAATCGAATACAAAGATAAACTCAAACTCAACTCAAAATATTAACAACTAGCGACCCGCTCGCGGCTTTGCCCGCTTGAATTACATGATTATTCATTTAAGAAATATAGATATTACAAACAGCCTTAATTATTAATTAATTGATTTGGATAAGTATTCACGATATTCTTTGTAAAATAACTTATATTAGCTCCTGTACAGTTTTTAAATTAGTAACATATATTATTAGTTAAATATATAATTGGTATACAGAATATACATAGAAAGCACGTTTTTAGGCATTTTTATATAATCTATAAAATAATCAACATTTTCGGTCAAGTTCAAGTCGTACTCATGCCCCGAGAGTTTCGTACCAGTTTCATGAATGGAGATACACCAAAAGAATAACTAATTAAGTTGTCATTTTGTATCAAATTAAGTACAGATTAAAATTTGTACCTAATGGTTTTTTTCTGTGACACAAATACAATAAGTATTCAATTTTTGAAAAATAATTTTGGAATTTTCCTTTATACGTGCCGTAAATTTTAACTTCTTAACAAATTTCGTAATTGTATATCAACGGGAAGTACCTTATAGTTATGATAGAAAATGCGACAAAAAACGAAGCATAAACCCTCATATTTCATCGTCATTTGATTGCGATGATTTAGAAGATAGATTTTTTGTGCTCTAAGGGAATATAGACTTGAACATTGAGGTATCTAACCTTTAACCGATCTTGTACAAAATAGTCTTGACAGACGGACAGACGGACAAACAACAAAGTTATCTTATAAGAATTTTGAGGTATGTACCCTAAAATACCCTTGGCACATACATACATGCAACATACAGGTGCAATAGTGCAATGTCGGTACGTGTCGCTTGTAAGTTATGAAATAATACTGCGGGATATTTTTATAAACAGTGTCAGAGCATTTTTTTCTTGAGACACAATTTTTTAGAGGTTGCTCCCAAAAGTTATTTTTTTATACGTTTCTTAAAAAAATATTAATAACATAAACGAACGAACGGACTGAAGAACCTATTCAAAATATTTCTTTGAATATTAAGTCATTCTTTATCACTGTGTTAAATAATTACGAATTAAGCTAGACTGTTACGAAGGTAATCTTCACCAACAATTCAATTTAGTTTACTTTGTAGTTAGTACTATGAACAATTGTACTTTAAAAACGTAACGTACATAAATTTATCAACAGTAAAATAAATAAGACGTTTCTAAAGTCATTTTTTTGCCCAGAATCTTGCCAGCGCGAGTCAGAAAACGACGTTTTATGCACAGCGCCCTCTATTGGACTTACAATTGAACTGTATTGTAACCATTCGAACATTGTTAGAAAAATACTACTATGTTTATGTTAAATTTATTATAAGTATAGATTACACTTTCATGACGTAATTAACGTTTAGGAAATAATAACTCAACAATATGTTTTATGCGTTATCAACATTCATTATTATATGTAGTCAGTAGATATCATTGCGTATGTTTCTTTTTTTTTTCAAATATAAATATCTTTAAAATTTTTAGATACATTATTTTTTGATCGAGTGTAGCGGTAACCTTTTCAAACTATTTTTTTTATGCACAGCGCCATCTATTTAAGGACAGTTTAAAAATGCTGTTTTTATGTTACATTTCACCTAACATAAAATTATATTAACCGAAAACGATGTTGTGCTAAAGTATTAAAATGATAATATTCCTCCCGTCGTAATTAGTGTTTAACTCCACAGAATGTTTTTTGCGTTATCAAGAATTGTTAATTGTCAATAGATAGCGTTACTTGTATCGATATTTTACTATTTCAAATATAAACTTCGTAAACGTGAAGCGATTACAATGAAATAAACACTAGAAGTTACTTTGATTTACTTCTAATTTTTATATATAAAAGTTGCTTAAATTTATTGTGTGCTTTTTACGTGATACGTGTTGACATAAACAGATAAACAAACAGACAAAAATTGCAAAAATGTTGGAAATGGATTCTGTTAATTATCCTTTAACACCCTGGCTAATTTTTTTTTAAATATTTTTAATGTACAGAAACCACTTTTCTACAGATTTATTATAAGTATAGATTACACATATGACGCTGCTATCGGTACAAGAGATGGAAGCCGGTTGTTAAAAGCAGTACAAACCAGTTCAGGGCAAGCTAGGGATGCGCCGCGTCACAGTAAAAACTCACACAAATGCAATTAAGCTCAGCTTAGACTTCGCGGATTGTAGCTTTATGTACTTTAATTATTGTGATCACTATATTAATTTATTATTATTTATTGAAAAACATAATACGGTATATAGGCTTCGAATAATTTTAACATGAACCTCAAAGTTTACTAGAGCGCCTGACAACGATAAGTGCCTATGAACTTTCGGTGCGGCCGACGGTTTAGCTAATTATTGGCTGAAACCAAAATTATGGCCGAAACTGATAACTTCAGTCTGTCCCTACCGATTTCTTCTTCTTTCCTATTGTTCTTTCGACGATACAAAATTGCTTCTAAGATTGAAATAGACCTAAAGAAACAAATTCAAATTCAAAATAGTAAAGAATATTTTGAATTTGAATACTTGTGTTGGCCAAGTCGACAGTCATATACATTTCTTACATAATTTGTTTCACATTCTTTAATGCATTTTTTTTGTTATGGTATTAATTTTAAGGCTTCCCGTAAAAAAGGAATTGATGTTCAAAAGTGCTTACAATAGTCTATTTGGATAATGATTAAAGAATATTTTGAATTTTGATATGATTCAATTGAAATTTTACAAGCTGTCATGACATAGTTAGATCTTTGATTTTCAAGATTATTACACAATTTAAATGAAACTATTTAAACGGATTAATCGTGTATATTTAGTATTATCTATCATTACATATTTTTACTTATTTGATTTTTAAAATTTAATTAACTGCCTTTTAAACTATTTTCTCTGAAGTTTACATGATTGTTAAAATAGACAATCTGTCAGGTTATAACAATATTTTAGAACAATATGTGTTGTGCTTATTAATCCATCTATTTTGACCAAGCCATATTTTTTTTAGCTAGATCTATAGACTTAGAAATGTTTTTAGATTTTACACATTGTTATTAATGTTTTTATTGTAATGAACTAACAAAATTGTGTAAAATAAAAAAAATGGCCAGTTAGTTTACAACAAAAGATTATTTTATCTTTTCTCCATGTATTTACTATCTACATCTACCATAGTATTCACCATATTTTATTGTAATAATTAGAAAGTTACATACAAAATATAAAAAAGATCATATTTATACAAAAGATAAATTATTTTTTTTTTTCAGTTATTTGGCACATGACAAGGTTAGTTAGTAGAGAACCTTTTAACGTTATGCTCATCTTTGAAAATAGAGGCCGTCGTGGCGCAGGGGATGTACGTGATGGGATTGTAAACGTAACGATTGTGAGTTCGATTCCCACACGGAGGAATAAAATATTAAATATTTTCATTTTCCCCGCTCGGCGTTGAGTTCCGCCACTCAACACGCAATGCCTCAAGATTTCGGCGGAAAGTGAACGGCGAAAGCGTCTTAATGAGAAACGGAGTAAAAAAACACATTATCTAAATTTAAATCTTTATTTATCCTATATAACTATAGCAATCCTTCCATTTCCTTCATAAACTGCATATACGCGTCGTCCTTGGTGGGTGCGTGGCGAGGCTGCTCAGTGCGCGGTTGTCGCAGTTCGGCCTTCGCCCTCCTGTCCTCTCTCTTAACACGTAAAGCTGACGGTACAAAACGGGTGACGTCCGCTGATAGATTGCGAATTTGAGGCTTGGCTGTTATTGTTGCACCTGAGGATATTATATTAAATTTTTATATAAAAAAAATTAAATCAGCTTCACGCTGTATCCCGCACACAGCAGGGTAGGCAGAGGGAACCTAGTGTTAAGACACTCCGTTCCCCACTTTCTGCCGAATTCTGGAGGCATTGCGTGTTAAGTGGCAGAACTCAACGCCGCGCTTAACCTCGACACCAGAGCGAAGAAATGGGAATATAAATTTAAGTAAATATTTCATCTCCTCGAGTGGGGATCGACCCCACAACCAGTCGGTTTTACAGTCACACTTTGTGCCGCTGCGCCACGACTGGCCTCAATATTTATATAGTAACAAATAAATGAAAAATAAAGTATCGATATGGTAAATAAAGTATTGATAGAGAAAATTAACGATGACGGTACAAATAGGGTGACGTCCGCTGATAGATTACGAATTTGAGGCTTGTGAGAAGTAAGTAGTATAGATATAGAAGTTTGATCTAACTCTGTTCAGTAGTTTTTGTGAGAAAGTGGAACAAACATCCATTCTCACAAGCTTTCACATTTATAATATTAGCAGGATTACCAAAAACAATGTATGTAAATTATACAAGACCAACTGACGTCACAGCAGAGCAAGATGGCTCGAATACTCAAAAGATATGTGAAATTTGAAAATGTAAATTAATTTTAAGCACAAAATATTCTTATAGTAGCTTTTTAGGACTTTAGTATCAAATTGATCCAAGTTTCAAAAATGGTTGAGTGTACCGTCCATTTTCCACTTGTAACCTAAGTTTACTTTTGAATATTAGAAAAAAATAATTAAAACATCCTTTACCTTGTACATTATCCTTCTTATTAACCAATTGCGGCGCGGCGCTCAACACTGGAACGTGCGGCGGTAAACGAAGACGAGGCGGGGCACCTGGTGGAGGCCCGGGGGGACGTAGACCACGAGAGGGCAGCCCAGGAGGCGGTCCGGGGGGAAGGGTTGGAGCTGGAAAATATTAAAATATATAATAGAATAGAATGAGGCCAGCACGGGTGAGGGTAGGTGTCGAAGCAAAAGCGCGGCATTGAGTGACGCCACTCAACACACATTGCCCACAGAATTCGGCAGAAAATGGGGAATGAAGTATCTTAAAACTAGGTTCCCTCTGTCTACTCTAGCGTGAAGCTAAAATAGACTGATTTTTGGAAGAACTCTTTTTATTTCCGCAATAAAAGAGTGATTCCAGAAGTCAAATATTGTATTCTATAATTTGTACATAATATTTGATGTGACAACAATTTAAATAACAAAAGGGCAAGGACGAACTAAGTGCGTCGGTGGTAACTCAAATAAAAAAAATAGAACAGGATTGAAATAGCCTTTATTAACGAATTGAAATGTTAAACAATAAAAATATATAATTAAGTACATATATTTATAAATCGGTAAATAGTTTGTTTTGTTTTTCAGCATAGACTTCACCCAGAAGATGAACGTATAGACTATAGTAAATATCTTATGTACACTTTTGTATTAGTGTATGTCACTATAAATGTAACAACTTTTTAGGTTCATGGTGTATCCCCTACATAGCAGGGTAGAGAGAGGGAACCCACTTTTAAGATACGTGTATACATTTTTATTAGAATTCTTGTCTTATCGCCGCCGCCTGTGGTGGCACTGCCTAGCTTTGAAACTTAAACGGGTGGATTAAAAACTGTAGCTCAAACATAAAAATATGGAACAAGATCTATTTATTTTACATTATACCGTTAAAACAGGAAGTATTTTATAAATATTTCCTCTAGGAATTTTACTCATTACCTAGGTAAAGTCTATAATGGAAAATATCGTTTTAATTGTTCCATATAAACGCTACGATACCTATTATGTATATATCTCAATATAAGCAGTATAAAGAATAAAAATAAAAGAATGAAAGATTATGCTTACCTGGTCCATGCGGTCCACCAAGAGACATGGGAGGAGGTCCAGGGGGTCCAGGAAGGCCGGGGGGTCCTGGGGGTAATCCTGGGGGCAATCCGGGAGGTGCGCCGGGAGGAGCCCCTGGTGGGGCGCCAGGTGGACGGAGCATTGGTGGCCGAAGACCTGAAGGAAAAAACGTCAAATTTGTATGTTTTTTTGTTTTGACTTTTTTTTTTTTTTTTGTTTATCTGCTGTATGTCTGTATTTGTTTATTTTTTAGATGTTTTTGTATTTGGGGGGTTTAATTATCAATCATTCTTAATAGTTATCATGAGGTGCAGTTAATCAGATAATGATAAATTTTCTCATTTGACCAAATCTTGAAATAATTATGTCCGGGAACATAATTATTTCAAGATTTGGTCAAACTAATGTGGAACTTAATGAAGGATTGCAAATTGTGATCATGACAGCAAACCTTAAAGAAAAAGTTTTTTATATTATATAATTATTGTTTTCATGTCGTTCTTATGAAAGGATAATATAAAAAGCCAATTTAACAAACCTGATAATTTTCTAATATTCAACGCATTAGTCTTATATAGAATTGAGTTCAAGTTATTACGCCGCAAAACGATCCCGTGTCATTTCACAAAAAATTTTTAGAAATCGTATAAAAATTTTAACGTTGCAAGATTCGAACCTCTGATAAAAACGCCTTCTAAAAATATTTTTCTCTCTTTAACTTGAAATAACGCTTAAAAACGATAAATATAAAAACAAAAATTTCAAATAAATATCGTGTAGCGTATCAATTAATAGGATCTCAAATTGATATCTAAAATAACTTTTGTTCAAAAAAAAGTATTAAAAAGACAAGAATTACCCCTTACATATCCGACGCTATAGAGGCTACTCTACCAAAATTATGTTTTGTTACTATAAACAAATAAAATTATTATTTAGGTAGATACTCAACTATAATAATAAATTAATAACCTTTCAGCGTGAGATTTACTAATATTTGTTATACAAAATTTTATTTTTATAATTTGGAATTAATCAATTGACTTTATTACTCGTGCCACTAAAATAGCATAAAAACGACTCACAAGTACTTAGTTTCGGCAGTACTTAATTTCGTCAGTCGTTTTTTTGGCTGAAACCGAAACTATGGCCGAAACTACGGTTTTTGGCCGAAATTGACCGACACCGAAAGTTCAGCTCTCACTCTATGTACTCTATATAGAACGTGAAGTTAAAAAATCTGTAGAACCTGGCGGCAACAAAGGTGGTGGCATTTGTCGTATCTCAGCGCCGGGCGGCTCCAATGTGAAATCGTGGTGGTTGTGGTGGCCGTGGTGGTCGTGGTCGTGGTGCTCTGTGTCGCTGTCCGAGTCACTGTCTCTGCCTGTTGTACGCTTTAACGCTGTTAATCTAAAAGAAATATTTAATTTGTATTAAGTACTTATATGTAGCCGTTTTCGCTTATAGACCGAGTGATACATATCCACTCCGTAAGAATAATACGGTTATATTATACTAATAAAGTAAATCGTTATATAAAATTTAATATATGTTTCTTTCTTTCATTTCAGGCTGTATCTAGGATTGCCGACTTTTTTTAAGAAAAAAAAGTGTATAACTGCTTGATAGAAAGAGAACGTGACAGTGGCATGTGATATACATATACCTCAGATATATATGAAGGAATGTCACACAAAAAAAAGAAACCT
Source organism: Heliconius hermathena (assembly GCA_013403705.1). NCBI lineage: Eukaryota > Metazoa > Arthropoda > Insecta > Lepidoptera > Nymphalidae > Heliconius > Heliconius hermathena. The sequence goes on along the minus strand of JAAIXJ010000175.1, from coordinate 1,051,231 downwards.
ACCTAGCATTCAAATCAGCCGCCCGATCTCTTTCCCTCTTTCTGTGCACCTCTTCCATTTCCTTCATGAAATCATCGATGTTCTGTCCGGAGAGGGCCAACATTCTCTGTTGGAGGGACGTTGGCTTTGGCGTTGGCGTTGCTTGGTTCAACGTTGGCGATTGTTGATCTTCCTCCATTATTTCACCATCTAAGTCTTCTACTGGTTGGCGGCGTGGTGGTTTCTAGATTGTTCGATTAGATTATAAAGAAATATATAGGCAGTGCGGTCGACGAGTTGTGGTCGCATTAAAATCAGGCTTCCTAAACTCTTGCACACTGTTCACTCGAGAGGAAAATAATCATCTACAACTAGCTAACTTCAGAGACAATTGATTGTGTCATTATAGGGCTGGGCTGGGGTCAAAAAATAGAAAGGCACAAAAACTATATCCTGTGTTTTGTAGGATTTCTTATTAAGAAAAAACAAAATAATACACTTCAGAGAACATCAGAAAGAAATGTTATTCTGAAATTAAAATTTGACCAATTGTCACTTACTATAATACAAACATATGTTATACACCCACTAAAAGCTCAAGTGAAGAAAAATTGTTAGTTCTATAGCTCTACTTAATATAGTCATAAATACATACTGTTACAATCAAAAATAAACAAAATATTATTTTTGAATTTGGAATCTGTAATTTTTATACGATACGAGTTCCTTGTGTTTTGTTTTCGCGCCAATTTATTGTAAAATATTTTGTAATATTAAAATGGAGTGGGATAATAAAGAAAACCAAATCGTTGTGTTTGCATTATATAAAATAGGTGTGGAGCCAAATACAATTTTTAAAATTCTCCATATACTTAGTATTAGTCAAATCTTTGTGAATCGGGCTATATTTTTAGATACAATAAAACCTTCCATTTTTTGTGTCAGAAAAAAATCTGGTCGTCCACATAGCGTTCATATGAAAAAGGCGATCAAAGCAGTAAGGGAAAGAGTTCGAAGAAATCCTGTCCGAAAGCAAAAGATTTTATCTCGAGGTTTGAATAGCATAGCAGAAAAGGATAATATTTAAAGCTATGTCGCGTATTTTTAAAGATGACTTAGGACTTGCAGCCTCACAAGTGAGGCCACAGAAACAAAATTGAAACAGAAAAACATTTCACAATTAAGCAATACTTCACACAAAAACAATGACCGTATTTATGCTGAAAACTCAAAAGAAGCTTCCTAATTAGTCAACAGAGTACAACGTGAGCATTGTTGGGTTGGCGGGGTGTTAGTTATGAAGGACTGACTGACCCTTTTGACCCTTTTGTAGCAATATTTATAGCAAGATTAATTATCTCAGGTATATACCTGTCGGTATTTCAACGCAAGAATCGGACAATCAGAACCTGTAGAAAACATCATAATGGGAAGATATGGATACACAACGAGAAACAGCAGAGGAGAATGTCTTATAAAATATGCCAACGAATATAAAGTTCAATAATGAATACATTCTTTAAAAGGAATCAGTCTCGCAGATGGACTAGGATATAGATGTGCTCTTGGTATTTTTTTTTTCATTTTTGCGCTATATCCCACATTTATCAAGGTAGGCAGATGTAACCTAGTATTAAGACATTCCTCTCCTCACTCTCCGCCAAATTCTGGAGGTATCGCGTGTTTTTATGAGTGGCAGAAGTTAAAGCCGCACTTTGCATGGACTTCAGAAGTGAGAACTTTGCTATGGTTGAAAGAAGACGAAACAAGATCAGTAATGACAGAGCCACATATATTTAAAACTTAAGGAACGGTTTTTTAATAACTGTAAATTATGCACAAACAATAAGGCATAAACTCGCACAAATGATGACGAAAAGATTAAAAAACAAAACAAATATTAACTAACTACGTTTAAATATTAACTAGTTTCCCACGTCTATATACAATCAAATATTAAGCATCTACGTTTAAAAATGAAAACCAAGTACGAGTTACAAACAAAGATATCAGAGAACTTAAAACCAACAAGAAGGAAACAAAATAAAATATATTACTAAACATGTTTACTTGGAAAACTAATGTTAATACATAAAAACGGAAACGAGAATGAAATAAACAGAAGCAAAACACAGCATGGAAAAAGTACTAGGCGCAAAAGGAAATCGTAAAAGTAAACTACAGTCTGAAACTAAAAAAGATTTTTATGGACTCATGTATTCTACCATTCATAAATAAATTAATTAATGTGATAGTCAGACATGAACATTATCCAATAAGATTAGGAACAAAATTCTATCTTTCCAGCCCGCAATGGCTAAAGTATCCTAAAATATATTATAGAAAAAGAGACAAAACACGTAAGGGCAATAAAACTAAGCTCAAAGATGGTCTGCAAAAAACTACACTCAAACGGAAGTGGGCCAATACAATAGCAACAAAGGCAGGCAAAGACTTGACTTCTCCAGGAAAAGACAAAGAGGCATAGCAAAAGAAAAGATGGATCTACGAAGTTGTGTCCCGTGTGCATGTGATTGTGAACGCGACAGATTGTGGGTTCGATTCGTACTTGAGAAAATGAAATATTTAATATTTTCATTTCTTCGCTATGGTGTCGATCCAAAGCGCGGCATTGAGTTCCGTCACTCAAACCGCAATGCCGCCAAGAGATTGGCGGAAAATTTGGATCGGAGTGTCTTAACACTAGATTCTGCCTACCCTGTTATGAGCAGCAGGATACAGTGATTCAACGTCAAGTAAAAAAATGTTTGGTTATTTAACATATTCTCTGGCTACCTAGCAAAATACTTGAGATGACATGACACAATTAATTCTATAAATTTATTGATAAGAGTGCTGGTTCAAAAAGTATTATATATGTCCATACTTAAATTAAAATTAAAAAATTAAATCAGCTTCACGCTGTATCCCGCACACAGCAGGGTAGGCAGAGGGAACCTAGTGTTAAGACACTCCGTTCCCCACTTTCTGCCGAATTTTGGAGGCATTGCGTGAAGACTCGACACCAGAGCGAAGAAATGGAAATATAAATTTAAGTAAATATTTCATCTCCTCGAGTGGGGATCGAACCCAGAACCAGTCGGTTTTACAGTCACACTTCGAGCCGCTGCGCAACGACTGGCCTCTTAATTGTGTTTATTCAATTCAACATATAAAATATTTCAAAAATATACTCTGCACTCTATTTTTAATAGGCTTAATCTTAACAAAATACTTACATATTCACCCGGTGGTTCTTCAGCCAGATCAGAGAAACGTAAGCTTTTCTTGTCTTTACGTACGTCGTCAAATTTTAGGGCTTCCATGAGTAATATTTCCAAGTCCGGCGGATGTCCTGGAGGTACACCAGGTGGTTCGATACCAGTTGGCCTTTCCTACATAACAGTTAAGTTAAAAAGATCGTTGATTTCCGCGATATTTGCACATTTTAAATTAAACTCTTTTACTCAAAACGTCGAGTTTTCAAACATGTATAATCTATATCTATATTTATAATAAAATCGTAAAGGATCGGTGTCTGAATATCGATAAAAGAAAAAATGTTATTGATAACATTTATTAACGTAAAAGAATGATGAATGTTTTTTTTTATGTTGTATGTTTGTCTGTGCGTTTGTTCAAATTATTTATCAAGCTTCCTTTTCCTTTAACATTTAGTGTTTATTTTATTTCAATCGGTTTAAAAATTAAAAAAGTAACACCATTTATAGAAAGTTGTTTGACAAAATTGCTATAAACAACTGTTTTATTGATTGGCTGAAACATTACTTATCAACATTGATGTTGAAAAGTAAAGTTAAATAGCAATTATCTTATTTTTAGAAAACGAACGTAATACAGATTGGTAAGTCAATAATTATGTAGTACAAGTGGGCGATGCCATGAACCGGCCCAAGTACTAAATACGTGATTAATCCGGTTATTTTTATTTAAAACAGTTAAGTTATTTAAGTTTATCTTTAAACACTTTAGTGAAGCCGTGAAGCTAAAAAAAAATTTTTAAATAAAATAAAAAAAGTACTTACCCTATATACTGAGTCCTTCTTCAATATAGGTCTTACTGGTAGGTTTGGATGTACAGTGTCCATCGGCAGTGGTATTTGAGATGGCACATTACTATATATTACATTATCAGGCACCTAAAATAATAAAAATATTTAGTATTAGATAAAAATAATATTAGTAACATTACATTTAACGAGTTAAAAATTAAATACAGTGTTTACTCTGTATAAATTGCACACATTTTTCTTTATATAGAGGTTCATTAAATGGAAAAATAAAAAAACCTAATCGTTACCTACATCATGACTATTTACTTGAATATAAATTTTACAGACAGTAAATGTTAAAATATAAAAAGTATTCTAGTTCTTCACACATATAATTAAAGAGTTTACTGCTTAATAGTTTATCAACTATTATGAATATCATAATAAATATGATATGATAACATAAATATACATACTGAAAGACCATTTCTTAGTATTTTCCATAAACAGGATGTCAACAGTTGAATTAATTACAGACTTGGTATTAAAAAAAAATGATAATACACAAGATATGATGATAATATGTACATACTTGTATGCAGCTGCAATTTGTAATGTATATTTTAATTTATAATTTCCATTTCTTCCCTCTGGTGTCGAGGCAGAATTCAGTGGAAAATGGTGATGAGTGTCTTAGCATTAGGTTCCCTCTGCCTACCTTGCTGTGTGCAGGATACAGTGTGAAGCTGATTTAATTTAGATTTTTTAGGATAATTTAATAACCTAGCCTTTTAATTTTTTGTAATTTAACTTTATATTACAAAAAACAAAACAAAAATACAACCATAATATACACAATAAGGCAGCAATATAAATGAAATAGTCATTTACTTGTAATGTAGGTAAAGGAATATCATCCACTTGAACAGATTGAGCATGTTTGACGGACTCATAATAAGATATGAGATGAGCTCTTCTCTTATCATACTCCATTTCCTGACGCTTCAGTTCCACCCATTTTTCTGGATCATCCTTATCCTGAAAATAAAAATTGTAACAATAAATTGAGGCAGTTGTGGTCTGAATTGCTCTGGCAAGACATCATGTGGTGTTAAGTTCCACCACTCAACATACAATGTCTTGAAATTCAACAATAATAGAGTATTTAGACACTAGGCTTTCTCTGCGTACCCTGCTGTATACACAATATAGGAATATTAAGGAAAACGAAAAAAAAATGTTTTCTATAAGTAATCATTATAAGCATTTTATAAAAAAAAATCTTATGATATAAAAATGTAGCAGCAGTTTTTTTTATAATATATTAAAGTTCAACTAAGTATTTTTTAATTTTATTTTGTTTTTGATGTATCTCATACTTACATACATCTTCAAGACTCTATCAAATGTCTCTCTTAATTTCTTTCGTTTCTCTTTAAGAACTTTCTCATTTAGTGGCGAGGGTTGCAACACATTGTATTCTGAAATATAATAAAAAAAATATATTTAAAACTATCACATAAAAATATAAATGATATTATAGAATTGTGGTTATTTATTTATTGTAAATAATATTTTTAAAAGAGCAATTGTTGAGTTTGCCAGCTCTTCTCAGAACTGCCTTCTAAGGCCTTTGGAGCTTTCTGTAGAACTGTCACTACTGACATTAATATGTAACTTGATGATTCAAACTATTTGTAATGAATAAAGAATATTTTTATTTTGAATAAAATCATACAGATATATGAATAACTATAATACAGTAAAATCTTAATGTAACAACCCTCAATATATCAATTTCCTTGATTTAACGAATTTTTCGAAATCCCCTGAAACTGACCATAAGATTTAATACAAAAAATACATTTACATTATGAATACATTAGTTCAAAACTATTTTATAACAAATATTTAATCTTGCAAAGTATAAAAAGAAAGTATTATTTACCTCTATATAATGAATTTTATTTAACTTATAATCTTTACATAACGAATCCTTTCAGTTTACTACATTCGATTTCATATTAAATTCATGTCTCGATAGGTTCAGACTTAAATCTTTCATAAGACAGTCATTATTGTTTGGCATTCAGTAATGTAAACATTGCTGTTTGACACTGTTGTTTTAAAGTTTGCAAGGAATAATAAACAAAAAACCTGGGATCAATATTTTTTTTAACCTTGTTAAACAAATTATAGACCCTCCTCCTAACCTCTGCATAACAAACCTCAATGGAACAAATTACTTGATATTATTATGAATATTTTCTGATCAGAATCAGAAAATATTAGAAGAAAATATTAGAATTAGAAATATATAGAAAATAAGATTCTCACGCTATTCTTCACTGTCTATCTGATTTCTAAATTAAAACAATTATTTTTTTTAAATTAGGGAATCAAATTCATGACTAAAGTGAGAATTCAGATTCTAAATAGTATCACTATATTAACAATAAACAGCTGAGTTAGCATAATATAGCAGGTTAAGGAATCTAGTGTCAAGACAATGTTTTCTCTACAATCCACACAAACATGAGAATTGCAAGTTGAATAGAGGAACTCAGTGCTATCAATTCGCAGTCAAACACAGTGCTACAGTACTACAATTAAGGCTGTTGTGGTACTGTAGTGTTTATAGTTTTAATCCATTGTACAAAAGAAACAAATTGTATGGAGTTATAAGTCTTAATTTATTACTAGTTAACAGAAATGTTATGAGTCTTGATTTATACTAGTTAAAATAAATTATAGCTAGGAGATGGAATTTTTGGGCTGTGTAATTATTATTTTAGGCTAAAAGCATTTGAATCAATTATAATTTACCCATTTCATCAATTTTTTGAAGTTCTTCTAGAATTTGAGTAGGATCTTTCATTTTAAGTACTGCAGCTCTTACCATCTGCCTTTGTCTTTTATTCTTCTTCAGTTCTTTTTTCCTAGCTTCTTTACCTGTTAATATTTAATATTTATTAGAAGATGATATTTTTAATTTTGACGATCTTCACGCATTTAAAAGAGAACTATTCTAACCGGATTAATCGTGCATGTATGGTTATTATACTTTAGAAAATCTACCAGAATCTACCAGTGAACACCGACCACTGAAAGGTGTACTGTGACCCGATTGAAGTAGTTTCATTTAAAATATGTTTTATAAGTCGTTGAATAATGTATATATATATAAGATTATAAAATGAAAATGGTACGTACGCGCTTGGTCAGTGGGGTTCATATATTTACCACTTTTAGTGGTATTTATTGATCTGCGACCCATCTTTACAAACTTTTACTGTAGCAATTTCTGCAAATAAACTTATTATTTACATTTACACTAATAAAAATATAGTGTTAAAATATCCTTAGCTTTAATCATAATTATACGGAATTCAACGCTAAATCGAAAAGTCGACATCAAGTTGTCAACTGTCAGATTTTATTAGCATAGCCTGAAACTAAATGTCAGTTTAAGCGACAATAGATTAAACAAATTATTTTATCTGTAATAAATTACTCATTTAACTATTTACTGTTTAAAATTTGTTATTTTTATGTTAGACATCGACTCCAAAAATAAGAGATTTTAAATAATAACTCTTTTTTTATCTATAAATATACTTGAAGTATATATGTCTATGATTGCGAAAATACTTATATATTTTTAAATGCTTATAGTTATTTACATGATATCAAAACTCCCACTGCCTACCCTGCTATATACGCGATACAGCGCGAAGCTGATTTATTTATATATTTTATTATTGTTGCTTTTTGCATAGAGTTTTAAGTATCTTCTCCTTTTTGAAGTCGGTGAAAAGATTTTAAACAGAGTTTAAACATTTATCGGCGCTTCTAGTAATAGCTACATTTTTATTTCGTTTATATAATTTGATAGTATACAATTAGCCTTCTATAAGTCCCTATTCAAAAGATTGTCTCTTAACTTCTAATTATTGAGGAGTTGTGTCTCCTATCATCATTAGCAACTCAGTAATATCATCAGATAATGACTACAAAAACAAACATATGATTATTATAAGAAATTATTTGAAACATAATACGTGCCTATAAAATTCGTTTCGCTCTATTTTCAAAAGATTCAATCATGGAGGAAATGGGATTATATGTTAAATACGCTCTTTCAAATAAAATCGTCATAAAAAAATGTTGTCTAATATAGAACCTCCTCTTTTTTGGAAAAGAAGTCGGTTAAATGTGTAAATCAGCGGCCGAGTATTAAATTTCTTTTTTTACTGAATCGCTATCATAAACCTACATTAACTCTTACTGCCGTTAACTTTTACATATTACATTTAAGACTACTGAGATTTATTAGGCTTCATATAAAATAAATAACATCGAAAGTTTCTTAGAATGTATGGTTAAAAGTTAAAACGCTCATGTATTTAAATTTAAATATATATATCAACGGCTCCTAAGTATACTGAGTAGTGTGTTTCTAGTAACTTTACTGAACGGCAAAAAGATGTTGAAAAGATTTTAATAAAAAAATGTATAAGTACATCGATTAGTCGTATATTAAAAATAGATCAACAAAGATTTATATTTGAATCTATGTATCGTATTATTGAATCTACGTTTTGGGGGAGTATTATTTCTGAGAAATATGGTTAAAAATATTTTTTATAGCTATTAGATTCCTTATGTGTCCTAAATAAAGTAAATTTATATTTTGTTAATATATAGTAAAGTTAAAGGTATCCGTAACATTATAATCGATTTAATACTTATTTTTATAAAAAATTAATCAGAAAAGGAAATCTGTTTAGTAGACGCGGCAGGTTTGAAATAGGTGTTAAAAGGTTTTTTGACGTTGTTATACAGGAGTTGACGTTACTGTTCTATCTACAACAGGGGTTCCCAATCTTTTCTTGATCAGGGATCACTTTTATAGAATTCTTGTTCGCAGGGACGACTTTGTAGGTATAATAAAAATAAATTAATAATTAAACTAAAATTTTAATTTCAAATTCAAAAGTTTAAAAAAAATCTGACATTTTGTATGATGGGGTGTGTGAATTTTTAAGTAAATATTAAAAATCAATGAATTTCAATATATATTAAATTTAAATGTCAAAATATTTTATGTTTTACTGAGGAAACATCTTAACTGTAGGCAGACTTTGCTCAAATACCAAAATCTTAAATCATTCGCGGACCATATTTTTATCTCTTAGTAGTCAAATTAATTTCATAAATAGCTATTTTTATTATAAATTAATCAGCTTCACGCTGCTGCTGCCCGCACGTAGCAGGATAGGAAAAGGGAACCTAGTGTTAATAACTTAAGATTCTCCGCTTCACACTTGCCTTCTATTGAGTGCCGGAACTCAACGGCGCCTTTTGCTCCGACACCAGAGCTAAGAAATGGAAATGGGAATCTAACCCACAACCTATCGCATTTATAGTCACACCCTCGTCCCCTTGCGCCACGACTGGTCTTTGTATAAGCTAAGAAGTAATTAATTAATTTAATTTGACTCTTTCGACATAATTTTGAACATTATTACAAACTTTAGAGCAGGGGTTCCCAACCTTTTCTTGATCAAGGACCACTTTTACATCATTCTTGGTAGCAGGGACCACTATGTAGGTGTAATAAAAATTTACTGTGATAATCACACAGAAACTTAACTAAAACTCAATAGTTACTTACTTAATGTGGGAATAAATAATAATTTAATCATATTTTTATTTCTTCGCTCTGCGCTTCTTCGCTCTACAAGGCAAAGCGCGGTCATTTGACGGGGTCTTTCTCTGTGATCTGTGTGTATTTTTTATTTTTTTTTGGTCGCTAATTTAAACGACTTAAAACTTTTACTTTTACTTTAAAACTTTTTTGACGGTTTTGATCAAACATGGTTTCAGTAGTGTATTTCAGAGTGAGGTTTTTTAGATTGTCTACTCTACTCTACTACTCCCATCCCGTCGGCATAGAATAGGATTGCCCTGGTACTGATGGTGTCTTAGAGGCGACTAAACCACATGTGGGAAAGTTACACCGCTATCAGTGGCAACACCTCCACTCCTTATTGGACCTTTTGCTGACTTCACATCCAGAACAGTACATTATAAATAGCCAGCTCTTGGTTTATCTGGAAAAGCACTGATTGATCAATGACGTCAATATAGCTTCCGCCATGGTCGAATCCGTGGTTTTCGGGTTTAGCTAACCCACAGCTGCGTGCGCGAGTCTGCGGCTATCGAAAACAAGGCAGAGAGTCTAGCAGTTAGTTTGAATATGGACAAGGTCTTTAATCGAGCGTGGCATAAGGTGCTCCTGCAAAACATCCATCATTCCTTCCTCAGAATTTATGTAAGTGGATCGCAAGCTTTCTCACTGGGCGCAGCATCAAGGCTACTGTTGTTGACGGTTATTTGTTAAGAATAATGCTCGTGAACGCCGGCGTTCCCCAAGTCTGCGTGCTGTCCCCTACACTGTTTCTTCCGAATGACATGTTGGTTTATTCTAATATATATTGCTAAGTACTATCATCTGGATAGCACAATGAACGCTGTATATTCCGGTCCAGCAAATCTTTCTAGGGAAAACATTGGACAGTGACGAAATATAATTGTATCTTCTTTTGAAGAATCCCTCGGAAACGTTTCCTCATGGAGTGAAAGTAACCTGGTTCAATGCAAATCCCAGAAGACACAAATTTGCACGTTAACAATTAAGGAAATTCCATTTGTTGTATTGGTAACACGTTTTCGAGACAGTACTTCACGCCAAAACATCAGTTGGTCCTGTATTGGGCCAAAGTTCAGCCTCATATGGAGTACTTTTCTCATGTCTAGGCTTTTGTACCTCAGTATCAGTTTGAACCATTTGATCGAATACAACGTAGAGTCGTTCGAATCGTTGGGGACCCAATGATCTGTAAAAAGCTTGATAGTTTGGATTTGTGTAGAGACGTCTCCTTGCTGTGCGTTCTCTACCGCATGTATCATGGGCAGTGTTTCATTAAACTATTTGTCCTGACACCTGCCGCTTAATTTTCTAACCGCATAGAACGTCACAATCTTAAATAACCTTCCTCACCATCTAGATACCTGGCACTCCACTACTGTGTGGCTTCGTAGAAACTTTCTTCCACGCATTTGTGGAATACCCTCTGGTAAAGTTTTCAGGTCGATGCCTCTTGGGTACCAAAAACGTGCTCCACCTCAAAGGCCGCCACCTGTAGCTCCTCTGGTATTACACGGGGTTGTGTGGAGATGATGGTGAGGTAAATAGACTCAGTGAAAATTTTCATTTAATTACAAACGAAAGATTTATCAACACAAAAAATATCACTTACCTACTATTTACGGATTTTATCATTTAAGTTTCAAAAAATATAATTGGATTGATGAAATTGATTGTTCAGGAAAAGTAGGTAATTGATTGCATATATCTTACATACGATAAACGTTCAATAGGATTGTTGACAACTGGTCAAATCCATATACTTCAAATTTAAAATCAACTTTGCGAATTGTCAGAATACCATATGTTGCGACGTCATAACTTCCTTACGTGAACTGGCATATTTATTTTATAAAATCAATGAATTGATGTGTAATTATTTTAAAGTATTTTAATAAATTTGTACGTCGAAATAATTTATATTTGAGACCGGAGAATACTCTACTACCATCCATGTAGCATGCTATTCTCACTCACTGCGCGATGACCAACGCCTCACGATGCCCTAAAATTAAAATCGTTCGCGGACCATATTTAGACCTCTGCGGACCACTGGTGGTCCGCGGACCACTGGTTGGGAACCACTGCTTTAGAGTAATCATATTTTTCATATTTCATATTATTTTATTTCTATCATTTATAAAGATATTTTTTTTCACACAGGTAAATATTAAATCATTTAATTACTGTAAATATATTAAAAAGTGAAATTGACGGAAATTGTTAAGTGACTCATTATACTTAGGATTGATAAAGTTATAGCGTATTGATATAATTATAGCGTTGATATAATTATATTTACGTAATATAATTTTTAGTACTTAGTATATACTCAATTTTGGGTTGAGTTCTTATAAAAAAATATATCTTAAAATATATATAAAATAAAAAAAAACCTGCAAAGCGCGAATTGGACTCGCCCACCGAGAACTTCGTATGAAATTCAGGATAGTAAGTCAACGGGAAATACAACTTACAAGAAATGGCAAACTTAAGTATACGTGAATATGAACTCATTTTGTATGAAACAAACTACATATATATGTTTATAATATTTTTATTCTTTGTAAAATAACTGTAATGATTGCATATTAACTCCTGTACACTTTTTAAATTAGTCACATATATTATTAGCTAAATGTACAATTGGTGAATATGTAGTTATTACAGAGTACACGTAGAAAGGATGATTTTAGGCATTTTTATATAGATTTACTTCAAACGAACGAACGAACCNCGAGGTGTGACTGCAAAACCGACTGGTTGTGGGTTCGATCCCCACTCGAGGAGATGAAATATTTACTTAAATTTATATTTCCATTTCTTCGCTCTGGTGTCGAGGTTAAGCGCGGTGTTAAGTTCTGCAACTCAACACGTAATGCCTCCAGAATTCGGTAGAAAGTGGGGAACTGAGTGTCTTAACACTAGGTTTCCTCTGCCTACCCCGCTGTGTGCGTGATACAGCGTGAAGCTGATTTATTTTATTTATTTAAGTGAGAACTTAAAATATAAATAAAGGAAAAAAATATAAAAATGTAAATTTAGGTATATCATAGAAAAAAACAATACAATCTTATATTTGTAGTTCTTTACATAGAAAAGGAGTGCATATGCCCGCAAACTTAAGTCTGTTATTTCTATTCAAAAATAATCGTGAAATTGATACGGATTCCGCGCTCGGTAAATCCGATATACACTTGAACAGCATTTTTATATCAACAGAAAATGCTCATCATATTGAACAACTTTTGGTAAGCTGTCTTACAAACTAGACGGACTGCTAGGGTTTCAGGTGATTTTTTTAATTATACCTTTTATATTTATTGTCAAAGATATCTGACAAAAAAAATCATCAAAATCTCATTAGTTTTTGAGTGAAATGCGAACAGACAGACAAATAGACAGAGACACAAAAATTAAAAAAATATAATTTGGGCTTCTATTACTTGTATAAATAAGTATTATTGCAATAAGTATTATTTTTTAGCTGTATAAGATATGTGGCCAAAAAATATAAAAGATAAGAATGAAACGTGTCGTGGTGTGAACAACAGTAACAGAACTGATTGTGAAATACTAAGTGATTATAGATTAGCATCATGTGACAGAGAAGGTTCCCATAGAAACGTCTCAAACTATTGTCAGAACATTTTCCCAGTCCTGGACGTGAGAACGCTAATAGTCAAGAAGTAAGAACACTTCATTCATCAAAGAACTTGTGTATGTAATTTTGTTCAGTTGTTGTTTCGGCAATAGATCAGTCTTTTATTACCCTTTAAATAATGAAGGCAATATCCGCTCGCTCAATAATTCTTAATAAATTGCTAAACAAACCATATCTTGGGATGTTATTATAAATACTAATAATTCAACACTATGATCTTTTAAGCATTTTTTTAGTAGAGGGAACCTAGTGTTAAGACGCTCCGTTCCCATTAATACACTTCTATTTCCCACTTTCCGCCGAATTCTGGATGCACTGGGAGTTGAGTGGCGGAATGTAGCGCCGCGTTTTGCCTCCTTACCAGAAAATATTAAAATATTAAATGTTTCATTTTCTAGAATGGGAATCGAACCAACAGCCTGTCACGTTTACAGCCACACGTTTGTGCCCCTGAGCTATCTCTCTCTCTAACTCACTCTCTGGATCTTAAACATAATCCATTATTATATGTATTATAATCCTTATTAATTAATAACGAGATATATTTATAGGCCAGTTTATTTTTACTCACTGACATTTAAAAAAAGTCCATCATCGCGTTTTGTAAGTAATATAAGCATAAAAAGTAATCTAATAATAGACTGCACGAATAAATTACCAAGAGAAAATTATTCTACAATTCTTTGTCTTCTTTAATTTACATTATCATTTGATTTCTTAACAATAGATTTGCTCAAGGTTAGATTATAATGACTCTTAATTCTTTTTGATGTTTAATACTTAATAAAGATATGCTTATTTTGCAGTTGAGTTGAGTTCCACCACTCAACACGCAATGACTCCAGGATTCGGCGGAAAGTGGGAAATGGAGTGTCTTAACACTAAGTTAAGACACTCCTCCTCTACAACCTCTTTCCTACCCTGCTATGTGCGAGGTATAGCGTGAAGCTGGTTTAATTTAAAATTATGCTTACGAGAAAATGCTAAAAAGAAATGTACATTTTAATGGACTCCAGGTAGAAATTCGTACACGAGTCATAGAGCTTAATGCATAGTAATTGTATAATTTAATACATATAACAGCAGCTGTTATCTATGAAAATATTATACTACGCGTGACCCGCAACTAACGACTTTGAGGAGAGAATTTCCATTTTATCCTGATGCCGTAGGAATTTCGGAAATCTAATAATAATAATAATCTAATTTTAGTGATCCCCTACACTTTCTAACATGCCTTTATCAACTTTCTACGTTCAGTAGTTTATGTTGTCTGTCAGTCAGTCAGTAAAGGAATAGTTTTAAACCTTTACCCGATTTACGAGTTTAAGTGATGAGGAATAATGTTTCTGCAATACGCTTAAGAATAATTGCAACTATGAGCTAGTATTGGCTACGTTCAAGCATTTTTTATTAGGCACTAAAATTTTATAGTAATACTTGAGGTATTACTGAGGTATTAATGGATATAATAGGTATTATGAAAAAACAAGTCTTGAATATTTTATTTTTTATCTTGATATAAATATGTTAGAAATATAATATTATATCTAAATATTATATTGATATATTCTCACACAATTAGAAAACCATCCAAATAGTAAAACGTGATTGTGTAATCTATGAACTAACTGTGTACCAACAATATTAACTTTATTAAATAATAGGATGTGACTTCTTATGTTTGATGAACTGAATTGACCTGAGAAACTCTATCGTCCAAGCGATCTTAGCTGATGAATATAAATTTACAGTTTAAATATACATAGATAGATACCAACCACCCATGAAAACAATACGTAGTCAAAAAATAAGAGAGAACAAAATCGAATATAGGATACGATCTACGACAACATAATTAATAATGCGAAACGTTAATAGTCAGACTCTACTCTCGCTACAATTTACTATAAAAATATAGTAGATATTTGCGTTTTTGTGTCCATTGTCTAGGTAGTACCGACGTACCTGTGCAAATTGTATAACGATGTACATGCCTATACAGAGTTTACGCGAGACGGCGCTTGTATTACGTCGCGTCACGTACTACGCTGCACGCACACACGCGCGCCCCTACGAGACTACGAGACATCCACTACCACTACACCGCACAGACGTCTACATCGTATAATACACTACTCACTGATTTCATTCATATACCGAAACCAGACCTGTACTTCCGTCTCTATCTCGCTCAATGGAACATAATGGGGGGGGAGCGAAACAAAAAACCCCATCTAGGTACCAGATAGCGTTTGTTGAACCAAATAGTCGCGTCGGTCGAAGTCTCACTCGCTCCCTCGCGCAGTAGCGGTGAACGCGTCCGAGGCGTGCGTTCGACGTTCGGGCGGCGACGTACGCTTACCGTGTGTTCATTATTGATGCAAAACTTCCACGATGGTGGATCACAACGAGAAACTGCTCCAGGAGTTGCTCAAGAAACCGGGGAATAATGTGTGTGCCGACTGTGGAAGCGAGGGTATGTGCCAGTGCTTTATTAGTGATTTCGAAGGCGAAGCGTGGTATTTCTATGGGGTGTAGAATAGGCGGGGGGGCGTAAGTGCGTCCATGCTCGGAGTTCAGTGACCTCGACGTAAAATGCATTCAATGAAAACAAATCATCGACATTGAACACGGTCGTAATGACGAAACACACGGACGTATAGTAAATAGGGTAATGTAAGAACTGCCATAGTTTTGTTTCCGTTATGGTACGTAGGGGTCCGCGGCTTCGCGGTAATTGAAAATATATTTCATGTGACCCAACCCCGTGGCCAGCACGTGTGTTTATAAGGCTGTTGCTGATGATGATGCTCTACATATTCCTTTTCCTTGGCTATCCATCTTCGTTTTCGCTTATTTTGCCTCTCTCTACGTTTCAATATAGATTTTTAGTAATAAGGAAGGAAAGAGACGCATCTAAATACCTTTATAGCCACGATATCATACCAAACAACAGGCAACAGCAAAATGTGTTAGTACGGCTTCATGTGCTTTCAACTGTTATATTAAAGCTCTACAAGTATATTAACGGACGATATTTTAATAAACAGTCGAGTGTTAAATTTTAATTAAAAGAAATTATAAAGTATAATTTTCATACTTTCACAACTATAATAATATTTAATTATAATTAATTAATTAATTGTATTTAATTAAGAATTTACCAATTTTATATGGAACAGATTTTTTTAAATAAAAATTTTACTTCGAAAATCATATAAATGTTAATTAACTTTAAAAAAAGCTTTATAAGACTTTATATTTAATCAAAAATGTTATCTTATATTAGCTTAATGTAATTTTATCTCAAATTCATCTTAAAAAAGACTATATAAGTTATAAATAAATAGCGCAGACTATACATTTGGCAAGCCATACTGTATTTTTGGCATTACACAACATGATATATGTAAGTTGTTATTAGTATTCTGTAGATACTAATTTGGTACTAAAACTAAATTGAAAAACATTAACTTCAGAATTTATTTCTGTCTATATACAAGCCATCGTGGCGCAGTGGAACGCGCGTGCGACGGTTCTGGGTTCGTGGGGAACGAAATATTCCATATTTTCATTTCCTCGCTCTGGTAATGAGGCAAAGCGCGGCGTTGAGTTTCGCTACTCAACATGTAATCTCTCCAGATTCGAAGTCAGTCTTTCTAGAAGTGTCTTGCTGGGAACGGAGTGTCTTATCACTAGGTTTAGGTTCCCTCTGCCTATTTTGCTATGTGTTAAAGCGTTTTTTATGGGATAAAGCGTCAATCTAGCAAAATTTTTCATTACAAAAAATATATATTTCTTTGTTTGCTTGAAATATGACATAATATATTCTGTGTATTTTTTTATATTACAAATCAAAAATTTACGCTAACATAGAGCTGAAATATAGGAAATAACAGTAACTAACAGATAGAATAGCGGTTAGCCAACTTCAAAATATTATGGTTTTTCCTCATGGCGTGACTCATTGTAGAGCATGGTGGGGTGCAGCTGATACATGCACGTCCGAATACCACTTTCGAGTGACTCACCACAAGGTAAGAATTGGTGATCGTAAATTTGACTCAAATGTTTTGCGTTTAGAGCCTAATGCTTGTTTGTTCTGGTTTCGCAACTAAAATATTTTATCGTCTTATATTTAATGATTCTAACATTATTAGCTTACACGATTTAAGATATAAGTAAGTTTATTTGAATAGAAATTTCTTATTTATTCCTTAGGAATCTATTATTTTCCATGTATATATGTATGTACATACATACATCCTAGAACAACGTTTGACTAATCGATTCATATTCCAATTAAGATTCAAAGCACAAAAATCGATATTATGTTTTTAAACAAAATCGATGACTTTTATACCAATAGCTCTGTGTTATCACAATGCTGGCCTTGAACACTTTCACTTGGCCCAAATAACGGCATTGTTGGTAAATTACTTGTTAGTAACTCTTAACAGAACGTGCAAGTCTTTTAATATCCTGTTTAAGAAAGTAGCGTTTTAACATAAGCATTTTTTTTGTTCTTCATTTTCCGCCGAATTCTAGAGGCATTAAGTATTGAGCGGCGGAACTCAACGCCGCGCTTTGCGTCGACACCAGAGCAAAGAAATTGGAAATTTTAAATATTGCATTTCCTCGAGTGTGAATCGAACCAACAACCTGTCGTGCTCTCAGTCACACTTTTAGCCCCTGCGCCACGACTGGCCTAAATTATTCCGGTATTAACTTTTTTAATACGTCCGAATTACATTTAATTCTGTATTTGATATTGAATTATAGGGTATTTTTGTAATAGTACGTACTGAATAATTGTATTTAATGTCAGTTAATGCTATTTATGTTTAACCGTTTACCTACATAGATATTATTTCATATGGGTATTTTGCAAAACGACCCCACGAAGTACATATTTGCGGTTATTGTGGTTTATAACGACGTACTCTAATATAGACACATAAAGTAATTACATGGAAAATATTTTAATTTGTCTGTAATAAGAGACCGACTTATGTTAGAATAATTACTTTCAACCAAAATTAAAAATTCAAGGTTTAAATACTTCAAGCCAGTATACCTAGACTTGTTTTTTTAAGTCTGTTTAGTGTTTACTTTTAACTGAGGCTTCGCCCGCATTGTAAAATGGAGGTTATAAATATTTATATGAGTAGTATATGACACATTCAAAGTGCCGGAGGCAGAGTTAGGCTTCATTCGAATAAATGTTATCTTACTTATTTAGAAAACGTATAAAAATTTTGAACGTAGCGGTACTCGAACCCGCGCCTCCTGGAAACCGAACAGGACGTTTTCTAAATAAGTATTTTTCTTTCCTAAGTGTGGAATTACACTTTATAAATGTTAAAAATAAAAAAAACGTTATCTTACTAATTTTATTATATTTACACGGTAAATAATAAATTTATTCGGGAATAATTTATTCGTAAACAAATTATCTACAAATAATTTATTAGTGATGTCATTGGTTATTTTAAATAGCGCCTAAAATCCAATTAAAGTTTATTTATGTCACATAAACATTATTTTGAAGGCAGCATAATTATTAGTTACACACGTTGTAAATATATTTTTCATTATGTGTCTATATTGTTCTATTGTATGTGAAATAAAAATAATAATGAAAATTGATTCCATTAGTAATTAGGCTACTATATACCTGATTCCTGGAATTTAATTTTATATTTCTAGTTTACAATACGCTGCTGCACTTGTCACTTGTGGTTATAAAGTAATAGTTATATTATAGAAATCGCATTTCTCTAATTATCTCCAATTTTTTGAAATGTACTGTACAATATGGAGCTGCTCATAAAATCATTCTTATGCTTATATATTTATGTTTATTTATTTTATTTCTTTTTATACATCAGTACAGTGCAGTCTAATCTAACTTATTTGAGCAGTTTAGCCTGTTTTAAAAAAAATGTGTCGGCAATCGAGTTGCCTTGATATTAAATAGATTGTCTGACAACATATTTGAAGAAAGAGTAATTTTAAAATTAAATATTGAAAACTACGAAATCGAATCGACTAACGAATAAAGCCGTCATTCCAGTAGAGTTTTGTTTAAATAACCAAAAATATCTATTATTGGTGAATAGAAACGAATAATTTATTCGTTATTCGAATAAATTTTGCCCAACTCTGGTCGAAGGTAATTTTGACCGCAGGTATAGAGGATTTCATCGAATCTGTTGAAGTGTTGTAATATAGCCTTAGCTGTAGTATTGTCTAGTATTATCTTAAACATTTGAATAAATACTCGTCTTATTTTAATATTAGTAATGGTTGTTGAAAACTATTTATTAAGTACTATATGCACCTAAATGTATTATTATAGTATTATTTTTAATCTACTAGTAACAGAGCGTTTTAATTGAATAGGAACTATAAATGTATAAATGTATATTTCATAAATATCATTTTGTCCATATAGTGCGGACAAAATAACACATAAGATAAGAATGTAAAGACTTTTAAAAGTCGTAACAAGACAATTTACAAATAAATCATATTGTCTATATTGGGACATCTGCACAAGGAGCATCACCCTAATAAATAAAGAACAACTTATACAACGTTACCAACCTTCACTTGGTCTGAAATATGACAACAGAAATTGGTTATAGGGTGCGCTTCAATCGTATATATATTTCTATCGTCACTCAATATCGGGGCAAATCAAGACATTGTGTTCCACCACTCAACAGCAATGCCTCCAGAATTAGGCGAATTTAGAAGTGAGGAGCGAGGTGTCTTAACACTGAGCTCTCTCTGCCTAGTCAGCTACAAGGATACAACGTTAAACTAAAATGAAAACCTTCTCTACCTTATTTACAGCAGGTTTATATAATACCCCACCAAACCATCACTGAAGTTATGATAAACTAACGTTTTTGACTAATTGGGAAGCTTTTTTAGAGCTTTCAGCATACATATGGGGATTTTATTTGTCATTTCATCATTTGTAAAAAAACACATATTAAGCAAAATTTTTACGTGTACGCAAAGGGCCTTTTGCCTACCGCTTAAGTAGTTGTTTAGATTTTACCGCCGTATTATTTTTTAAATTATATATAGCCAGATCTTTTTCTGTCAAAAACAGAGACCTAGCCTGGTATCCTGGTACATTTGATTAATTTTTTTTTAAACATTTTTAAAGTGTTATTCCACACTTAGGAAAGAAAATAAACGTTTATACGTTTATATTATACGTTATTATACGTTTTCTGTAAGTACATTTGATTAATTCCAAGCGGATGAAAGATTTTATTTGGCTCCATACCTATTTTATGTAATGTAATCACAGTAATTCAATTATTTTTATCATCCTATTCCAATTTGATATCACAAAACATTTTACAATATATTAGCGCGAAAATAAAAAAACACAATGAAAAATCATATTCCAATTTCAAAAGTTATATTTTTCTTATTTTTAATTGTGACAGTATTTATGGCCAGACTAACTATATGACGTAAAGCAATTTAACAAAAGTTCATTAACCGCCTATCGCAAATTAAATAAAAAAAATCGTCAGCAATTGACCTTGTAAGGCTTGTACGCCTATACACTTACATCAGGTAAGCTGCTTATAGCTGCTACTTCCAAATTTTAAGTACTGTGTTCATAATAATGTTTAATGTTATGAAAGTAAATGTGACTTATAGTTTTTTTTTATCTATTGTTATATTTCTAATGATTAAATTTACGTTTATTTATGCTTCATTATTTCTCATCTTTACTTAGTACAAACATAAAATAGAGGTCATATTCCGTTGTTAATTATCATGAAGACTTTGTTATTTGAGCGGCGGTAATTATTTGTATACTTAAACAATGAAATATTCTCCTAATTCATTATAATAATATCCATTCATTCATATCATCATTATAACATATCAAAATAAATTAATTTAATTTCTTTACATTTTTTCTTTACTTCAAAAATAATAACCAAATTTTTAGTAATGATTTTAGAGGGAATTTTATTGTGATTTCTCACTTTTAAATTTTATAAATATGAATCTTGGCAAATATTTTTCTTATGGATAAAGAGAAACGCGAAATAATTAACTATAAATTGCCACTAAAACCTTTAAAAGTAAATATTACTATCCTTTATATGCGCCCATTACAACGAACTCAAACACTATTTTTGATGTAAGTTAGTGATGAGTAAAGTTTCCTACAGACTCCAGATGGTACTGCAGTATCAGGTCAAGGTTATGAGTAGGAAAAATTGTTAAAGTGACCAGATACGAAATGTGGAATCGATCGAACCATTATCACTAAAAGTTGTTCTCATCAACTAGAAAAGAGCTGGTGTTCTGCAAGCAGCTTATACTTTTTGAATCATTTAGCATAGCTATCAAACGGATAAACCGATTTTGATTTAGTTTTTTTTTGTTTGAAATGTGACTTAATTGAGAGTATTCATAGCCATGATTCATGAAAATATGTTCAGCCGTTTGAAAATTATCAGCTCATTTCTAAATGCTTTTTTACATTTAGAATTATTTGTGTCGGGGATTTTTTAATTGTTGTCAATTATTTGTATTTTTTGACAATTGCGTCACATTTTCTAGTCAATAGTAAATTTTCGGCGGTCTTGTCTATAAATAAATTACATAATATCTTATCAGCCAACAGACATTTATGTTCATCAACTCCATGTGCTAAATAGCGGGAGTATAAATAGACTGTGTTTTGTCTGGAAGTCTGACTTAAGATTTCTCATATACACACCAATATTTTTACCGCTTACCTACCTTCTTTTAATTAGCTTAGTCAAAATTTGATGTTGTGATTTGGTGTAGGCTCCGCTACTTAACATCTCAAATTCGAGCAGAAATCAGAGAAGGAAATGTCTTAACAATTAATCTTTCTATATGCGGAAAAAAAATTAAAGCTAAAAAATAAAACTTGAAAGGAAAATCTTTTTCTTAAAGGCACAGAGGAGTCTTTTCGACTCTGAGGAAAGACATTTAAAAGTCGTATATTATCTAATATTCTATATATTGAAATGATATATATATAATAGCATATATCTTTTTTGTATGTGTATAGATGTATATTTAAACATATTGAAGGTAATGATGAAGATGCTCAATAGTTTTAGGAATGATACTATATAATCATCATCATCCCAATAGTATAGATATAAGGCATTTATTAAAAAAACTGCTAAAAATATATACCTTTGAAATATCTATTATTTCTTCGCTAGTTACGTCACTCAACACAATGTCTCGAAAATTTGGCTAAAAGTGAAGGAAAATGTGTGTTAGCACTAGGTTCCTTCTGCCTACCCTGTTATATGAAGGTTGGTAAAAATAAGTTATCTCTGCTCACTCAGTTTCAGAAATCTGAAAAAAAAAAATAAAATTTATAAATTGGTATATTATATTTTAGTATTGGTATAATATTGGTAACGTTTGTGGTCATCGTGACGCTATTTCATTTCTAATTACTTAAGCTAATACAATTGATTTACTCTACCTATTTATTATCGTTATTTTCTTAACCAAAGTACGTGTTATTAGTGACGCAATGTACTTAACATAAAACGTAAACGTATATACGTTTAAATTGTATGCATTACTATAGGTAACAATTCATAAATATATCAACCACAGCTAGTTATTTTTTTTAATATTTTTATTTAAGAGTTATTACTAAATATAACATCATGCTTCACGCTGTAGCCCGCACATAGCAGGGTAGGCAGATGGGACCTGGAAATCTAGGGTTCCAATTCTGGATTTATGGCGTGCTGAGTTGCGGAACTCAACGCCACGCTGCCTCGCTACCAAATTTAAATATTTCATTTCCTCACACTTTGGCCCCTGCGGCATGATCATGACTCATGACTGGCCCCAAAGATTATGAAATATCATGCTGATATTGTCTATAGTTCTAATCAGATACATACATTGTTTATATAGTTATCATAAAAACCTTTAATTAAATCCTGATTTCTTAGTCCCATGGCAGGACTATATATAATTATAATACTACTATATACAAATTTCACCAAAACCTGTTTAAAATCACACAAGAAGATTAACCTACAACTGTTATGATCACAACATGCCGTGTTATTTACGATTAGAGAGGCCACTTGCGCGCGTGTGCGTGTGCGTGACGTCGTGTCTGTGTGCCCTAGTAAACATATAACATTGTAATATGTTGCAAAACATTATATCTAGAAGTAAAATAAAAAAAATGTAACAAGACTACAGGACAGAACGTACTTTGCGGGAGTTACGTACATATCTATTTTGAGTCGACCCTCGCGTAGTACATTTTTAATAGCGTGGACTCAGGACTAATCATTTCGTTCCATAGGTTAGGTATGTCAAAGTCAAACACACACACTTCGAAAATAATGTGATTTCTCATTTTTTTTTAAATGTATTGTTTGATGTAGAGCTATCGCATGCGGTTGTACGCGTACAGCACCTTTGTATTGTTATCATATTTGTTATCAAGCCCAGAGATAAGTAACAGGCCCTTTTCGAGTTCCATTTCGTTTGAGGCCAGTCGTGGCGTAGTGGTGGTTCGATCCCCACTCGAGGAGATGAAATATTTACTTAAATTTATATTTCCATTTCTTCGCCCTGGTGACGAGGCAAAGCGCGGCGTTGAGATCTGCCACTCATCAGATCAGAATTCGGCAGAAAGTGGGGAACGGAGTGTCTTAACACTAGATTCCCTCTGCCTACCCTGCTGTGTGCGGGATACAGCGTGAAGCTGATTTATTTATTTTATTTATTTCGTTGAGGCCGGTCGTGGCGCAGCGGCACGAGGTGTGACTGCAAAACCGACTGGTTGTGGGTTCGATCCCCACTCGAGGAGATGAAATATTTACTTAAATTTATATTTCCATTTCTTCGCTCTGGTGTCGAGGTTAAGCGCGGCGTTGAGTTCTGCCACTCAACACGCAATGCCTCCAGAATTCGGCAGAAAGTGGGGAACGGAGTGTCTTAACACTAGGTTCCCTCTGCCTACCCTGCTGTGTGCGGGATACAGCGTGAAGCTAATTTAATTTTTTTTTTATTTATTTCGTAGGTGATCTAGTTAAAAAATTACTAGTTAATGACTGAATTCCCTAAGAGATGGGACGCTTACCTAGTTACTACTTAAAATTTTCACTATTTAAGTACATGAAGGTCATTTAATTCAAAAACTAGATACTACCAACCATTGCCTATAAGTATTTTTAAATATCTACTATTAAAATTCTTTTGTAAAGTACATATTTTAATAACCGTAGTAATTAAGACAACGATTACAACACCGTTTATTGATTATGATTTTTTGTTTCTACTCATTATTACGTATTGTAATGGTTATTTCTGTTAAAAATAGTTTTTTTTTACCTTTACGCTGTATCCCGCATAGAGTAGAAGAAGACTAGTGTTAAGACACTTCCCACTTTCCGGCGAATTCTGGAAACATTGCGTGTTGAGTGGCGGAACAAAGAGCAAAGAAAAAAATTATTAAATACTTCATTTCTTCGAGTGGAAATCGAACCGACAACATGTCGCGTTTACGGTCCCACACTCGTGTCCCTGCGCCACGACTCACCTAGATTTTTTTTGTCAATTTTAATTAAATATCACGTTGACAAACAAGAAAAGCGATGTTTGTATGGTTAATTACGTGTACAGTGGATTACGATTAGATGTCAAGTATTTGATAATATTATATTATAAATCAACGTTAAATAGATACACCTCTTCGACAATACAAAAACGTTTCACGGGGACATTTCTTTGTTTTTGAAATTTAAACTTCTCAAATGTCACATATTTTTTTATTTTAATTAATATGTTTATTCCGAAATACACTCGATTAAAACATAAATTTACACGAAATGTAGTTAAACAAGAGTAAGTAACTATCTTATTGCCCAGCCGTGGTAGAGGCATAAGTGTGCGACTGTTGTGGATTCGATTCCCACTTGAGGAAATGAAATATTTAAATAATATTTTCAGTTCTTCGATCGCGTACCCAAGCAAAGCGCGGCGTTGAGATCCGCCACTCAACGCAATTCCTTCACAAAATTTGGCGGAAAAGCCGAAACGGGAGTGGCTTAATGGAAACAGAGTATATTAACACTGGGTCCCCAGGTTCCCTCTGCCTACTCTGCTATGCGCGGAATATAGCATGAAGCTATAAAAACTAAATAAATAAGAAGTATCTTATTATCAACAGAAATGTACATCATTTAATTTGTTTCTTTTATTCTATTTTTATATTGACCTTGATATCTTATTAAATCGCAGATAATACTTAGTAAAACAAGTACGAAAAATACGTTTATTTAATGTAATAAATTGATACAAATAAAATATATTACTTAAAAACATAAAATTTCCACATAATATATTGATTTTTTTTATTAATATATTTTTAGATCCCGACTGGGCCTCGTACAATCTTGGTATATTCATTTGTATGCGTTGCGCCAGCATCCACCGCGGTATGGGGGCTCATATCAGCAAAGTGAAACATTTAGAGCTAGACCGCTGGGAAGACTCCCAAGTTCAGAGAATGAAGGAAGTCGGGAACATCGCTGCACGACACAAATATGAAGAAAGAGTTCCTCCATGTTACAGACGACCGAAGAAAAATGATCCACAGTGGGTATTTCTAGAATTTTTCACTTTAATAATTATTATCGAATCGATAATAATCGCGAAGCTGAATACAAAAGAAACATGCAACGATGTTGCAATTTGTCGCAAGGAATGAATTGTTTTATTTTCTCCGTTCCGTTCTACCAGCAATTGAGGAAACTAACGCCTTGTTCTCCAAAGCGTAGCTTTAAGTTCCGTCATTCAACAAGCAATATCTTAAATTCAGGCGGAAAGTGGAGAACAGAATATTTATACTCTCATCTTACTCCTCTCTGTCTATCCTATACGACAGAATAAGCTGCTTTATTTCTAATTATTAATTTAATTTTATAGACATTCGTGTGAATGTTGGTATAATAAAAATAACAAAAGATAACCTACATGCGCTATCACGGCATTATCAAGTACTCCATCGAATAAACGTTGCTTTTTGATAAATATCGGAAATGACATCGTAAAAATCTTGTGCCGTTTGTNCCTTGTGCCGCTGCGCCACGACCGGCCTCAACTGTGTGTATTTTCTGAAAATATAATAAAATGGTAACTTTTGTAAAATGGTAACTATATTACTATTTTTTTACGTATTTTTAATTTAGATTATTTATGTGGTAAGGAGAGTCTTAACACTGGGTTCCCTCTGCCTACCCTGATGAACGTGGGATGCAGCGTGAATCTGAGTTTATGTTTTATGTTTATCTAAACGTAGCTTTCAATTATAATATACTCTTTCAGGGTATTGATAGAGCAATGGATACGCGCCAAATATGAGCGTGAAGAGTTTTGCCACCCTGAACGCCAAAGCTACCTCTCAGGGACCATGGAAGGATTTCTTATGAAACGGGGCAAAGAGGATAGCAAATATCAACTAAGGAAATTTATTTTAAGCGAAAACGAAGACACATTAAAGTAAGTCTAGAATAATAACTGGTTTTGCAGAAAAAGCGTTTAAAACAACGCAAAGTAATAGGTATACTTTTTCCAAAAAAATCTAGATTCAACTTGCTACTTAATTTAATTAATTAAATAACTTAACTTGCATGTTTGTGTCATTGCCATCTCGATCACATTTATGTTCATTCATTAAACAAGAAAGATATAGGTAGGTGATCATATTGTTTAATCCAATCGCTTTACTTTGACATTCATTTAGGCCTGTTATTTATAAGCCGCTCTCAACTCTGAGATCCGTCTTGAGATGCCGTTGCCATTCATAAATCATATATGTCTATAAATGAAAACGGCATCTCAAGATCAATCTCACACTTGGGAGAGGCTTATAAATACGGGCCTTAGATTCTGATACGCGGTTTAACAGTCATCAGCTTAAACGGTACTCATTTATTGTACTCACAAACCGCGGCTACAATATTATTTCACCAAGTGATGAAATAACTAAACAATCTATATAAGCATTTCTTATTTTATATGTGCTCTTGTCAAGAAACGCGAATGTTGTTTACCAAATTTTTCCGATGATAAGAAAGATTAAGGTATAAAGTCCGTCTTACACGGTCGTTTGCACAATTACAGAAACAATGTATTTAATTACATTCTATTCTATTATAATCGAATATATGAATAAAGCTTGTTGAAAAGTTAAGGACGTGATCTCAATGGTTATGTAACCAACGCGTACGGACTGTGGGGGGCTGGGTGGTCTGTGCCGACACAAGAATAGTCTTGTGCCCATCCCAGAAGTGTAACTTACAAAAAAGATCTCATGGGCCGTGACGTATCTACAATTTTTATACTAAATCTTCCACATCTCTACCGTTACGTCAACCTTAAACAAATATTGACCGCCGACGTACACTATCATCTCGGAATCAGCTATGACAGTTTTAATTCGCTTACGTCTATTTATAGCCTGTGTCAAATGAACTGAAATTGGCTGCTAATTAAAATAAAAAAAAACATTTTGTTTTTTTTAAAGACTTTCTACAGAAAACCGACTGCAGTTATAACTTACAAGTCAAAATTTATGACGCTGCGCCGCTTTATTAAATTAGTGTTTTTTTACGTCACGTTATATAACGACGACATTTAAAAGTAATAAATACACATTATCTCCATTAGCCATACCGTTAACTGTTTTATGCACCTGATGGAACTCGGTACCGAGTATTGACGTCACGGAGCCTACGTTTAGCCTACGCAAACTCCACTCCGTCATAGACATAAGTAGTTTTATTGCGTAGTTAAACTATAAATTGTTTAAAGATAAAAATGATTTATATTACAGCCAATATTTTTACGTAGAAAGATTTTATAGCTTCTCCATTGATTTCTTTTATAGATAGGTACAGCAGTGTACGAGATTTTAATTATTAATTTTAAGCATTTTTTTTTGTTTTTTTTTGTTCACTAAGCAAGGCCAAGTCGAAGTCAAAAAGCATAGCACTATGTGCCTGTTCTTGGAATGCTGTAACCAATAAAGAAAGATATTTATTTAAAATATTATTTATATATTCTGCATTATAAACGATTAAATATTATAATAAATACAAAGAGTATGTGTGTTATCTCGATTTAATTACATTTTTCTCAAAAATAAAGATTTCTTTGAATCATTAAAAAGTTTATTGCGCCAATATAAATTTTTAAAAACGAAACGCCGTTATTTTGTGCACCAATTCATATAAAGCTATGTCTACACGTGAATTGAAGAAGAATGTTAGTAATAGTTTTTAGTTTCGGGTATTTTGTAATATATTATAAAATTAATGCAATATTCCAAAAAGGTAATTTTACAAAAACATATATTTAGACTGGTATATGTTTTCTCTCAATTCGGAATGATTCTTAGGTATCAACACGCTTCCGACGGCTGTAGCCGTGCTTCGGGTTGTCTCGGTCGGATTTTTGATCATCTCCGACTCAAAAACTTGGGTCGTTTGAGGTAAGAAGCGAGATTTAACGATAATAAGCACAATTTTAGGTACCGTGTTTTTAATTTCTAGAAAATTCGATCGCAATTATGGATCGATTTCGTATATCTATATATATACTATGCCTTATTTCTAATTAGGAACACTATACTGTTTAAAAATTTAATTTATGGGATTACCTACTTAGAAATAGTGAATTAAATGCTTGCACGAACAAGTCATAACTACAATTTTACATAATCATCGTGAGCTTATTCATTTTTGTCGACTTTGCCTTGTATGTGCTGAATGCTAATCATGTTCCATTAACAAGCTTACCGTTGGGATTGTGTGTGCTGTATCACAGACGTCATTGGCTAACATATGGTCATAAAATAAGCATGTAATCTAAAAATATACTATTAACTCCTAAATGTTATAAAAAAAATATCTTTTAATCATTAGTATCTATATGTCTTTAAGTTGTATTATTCTTGTGCAAATCCTAAAAGTAAACAATATGACAGAATAATATAATTATATGGTTTTGGACTTATATTTATTTTATTACACTATAAATGTATAATTAAATTTTACAAAAATTCCGCTATTGTATTGTGTTTAAAAAAGACTAATTATACACAACCGTACAATAGTTATATTGACTCTTTTTTAATATTTTTTTATTATTAATATATTATACACAGCTTATTAATATTTATATATTCTCTGTATTATTAACACAGCACGCACTTAAATATAAGTATTTACATATTTAATTTTTTTGTATATTACGCGCATAGGTATATTATAAAACAATTTGCTATGGAAAAATTTCAGCATATTTATATAAAAAATAATCACAACAAAATTGATGCGAAAATCAACAACTACCTAACCAAAATAGTTAATTTATGATAGACTAGATAATATATTTTATTATTAATTTCGTGTACTTCCCTCAGATATCACGTGAAGGAACATAAAGAGCCGAAAGGTGTTTTGAAGCTGTCAGAATTGAACGTTTCGTTCGCGCCGGCCAAGATCGGTCACATGAACTCAATGCAGTTGACGTTTATGAAAGATGGCTCCACCAGACATATCTATGTCTATCATGAAGACGCTGAAGTTATTAATAACTGGTAATTTATTTATTATTATTATTTTTTAGTTTCACGCTGTATCCCGCGTGTAGCAGGGTATGCAGATGAAGCCTAAAGTTAAGACACTCTGTTCCACATTTACCGCTGAATGCTTTTGGTATTGTGTTTTGAGTGGCGGAACTTAACGCCGCATTTTGCCTCGACACCAGAGCGAAGAACAGTCGAGTGGGATACAACCTGTCGCGTTTACAATTACATGCTTGTGGCCCTGTGCCACGATTGGCCTTACATATGTAAATTAAAATATAAATAAATACCTAGTATTTTATTTATATTTAAATATATTTAAAAAAGTTGCTAGAAAATTGAAACACAAAAATATTATAATATATTGGCTCCAGATTTTCATGCATATAGGCAGTAAACTATCCAGTAGGAATCTATAACGTATTAAAACTGGAACTGATCAGGTTTTGCAACTGCTACTCTTAGAATTCGCTTGGACGTTAGCTAATAAGCATGTATTCTTATCGAGCTCGAACATCAAAATACTTATTTTATTGGTTTACATTACTGCTTGTGTATTTTAACGTATTAAGTATACTTACTCTGGCCATAAATACTATTATAAATAAAAAAAATACAAAATATTAATTTTTTAATTTGCAAATTTGAAAATGAATCTGTCATTTTTATAAGATTGTTTATTGTTTTCGTATTTTCGCGCCAATATGTCGTAAAATATTTTGTGATATTAATATGGTTATAAAAAGAACCGAATCGCTGTGATTGCATTACATGTATTATAGTATTACTTAGATATAGAGCCACATAGAATTTTAAAAATCCTCCATACGCTTGGTATTAGTTAAATATTTGTGTACCGGGTTATGAGGTTATGCAATCGGAGAGTCTTGACACTAGGTTCTTAGTCTACCCTGCTAAATGTGGATACAGCTTGAACTCTATCTTTTTTATAAATATACAATTACTATAAATAAAAAATAATTATATTATATACTCTTATTATTTACTAGCGGCCCCCCGCGGCTTCGCCCGCTTAAACTACATGATTATTGATTTAATAAACAGAATTGATTGACAACTATATTGACTTCAAATATGATTTTTTTACTATATTATCGTAATCGTATAAAAATTTTTGATTGTTTTGAATTAGAAAATACGACCAATGTTGATATTTAAAAAAAATATTAAATCATCTTCAGGCTGTATCCCGCACACAGCAGGGTAGGCAGAGGGAACCTAGTTCCTCCAGGAGCAGAGTATTATTGATATTATAAACGTAAGAGTAAACAAATATAATCAGAAATCTCCGAACTGCTAAGCTATTGGGAGTTACACGTGTTATTGTGAGTCAACCATAAAAAATAGACATATGCTGTCTTGGGATATTTTTTTAAATAATTTTATGTAGAATATTTCCGTTATACATGGTTTTGCTATAGCTTTAACCATTAAGGCTACACACGCGACGGAAGCTTAAAAAATCAAGTAACTTCTCCCGTTTTCCCAACATTTCCTTTCACAGCTCTGCTCCTACTGATTGTAGCGTGATGAAAAGTATACTATAACCTGCCCAGGAGTATGAAGAATAACTGTACCAAGTTTCGTTAAAATCCATCAAGTAGTTTTTGTATGTATAAAGAATATACAGACAGACAGATAGACAGACAGACAGATAAAAATTTTACTGATTGCATTTTTGACATCAGTATCGATCACTAATCACCCCCTGATAGTTATTTTGAAAATATATTTCATGTACAGAATTGACCTCTCTACAGATTTATTATAAGTATAGATTACTCTTATATTATAGGTATACAGCAATACGATGTGCGAAGCTCCATTTGCTTCAAGTAGCGTTCCCCTCGACCCCTCAATCGGATCTCATACTTCGTTTACCTAAAGATTTCGCTAGAGAAGGCTGGCTGTGGAAGACGGGACCGCGGCCATCCGACGTTCACAGACGTCGATGGTTCACACTTGATAATAGAAAACTAATGTATCACGATGAACCTTTGGACGCTTATCCGAAAGGCGAAATATTTATAGGTACTTTTTTTGTATTATCAATAAATAATACAATAGATATAAATTAATATTTTATATAAGAATAATTGTATTTAGTTAATATTTTGAAGAACCTTACATTACTAAGAGGCTGTCGCTTCATCGCGCAGTGGGACAGACGCCACTCACGACTATCGCGTTAACTACTGTAACGAGATAGACGTGGATTCGATTCCCACTCAGGGGAAAGTTTATTTTTTCATTCTTATATACAATTTAAACAAAAATATGCATAAAGAGCGTGCTTAACGCTAAAAAGCATTCATTTTGAAAGGTGAATCTACAAAAAAAAGCGAATTATTATATTTAAATTATTTACATTTCTCCACTCTGGTAAACAAAATGTTGCGACGAATTTCGCCGTTCAACCAAGTTCAATCCATTCCTCTGTTTACAAATAAAAAG
The DNA here is from genome assembly GCA_013403705.1 of Heliconius hermathena. Lineage (NCBI taxonomy): Eukaryota > Metazoa > Arthropoda > Insecta > Lepidoptera > Nymphalidae > Heliconius > Heliconius hermathena. Next base: position 1,018,718 of record JAAIXJ010000175.1, on the reverse strand, counting down.
AAAAGCGTGAATCTGGTTTTGCACTATCTACTAAAAATTCCGCGGCGTTGAGTTCCGCCACTCAGCACGCAATGCCTCCAGAATTCGGCGGAAAGTGGAGAACGGAGTGTCTTAACACGAAGTTCCCTCTGCCTACCCTGCTGTGTGCGGGATACAGCGTGAAGCTGATTTTTTTTTTACTAAAAATTCCAGGCCACGAATCCAACGGCTATCACATAAAAGTATCAAACACGGGCAACGGTTGTAAAGAAGCAAGGTTTCCATTCCACCTGGTGACTCCAGAACGGACGTTCTGCCTTGCCGCCACCACACATGAAGACAGAGCAGGATGGCTATCAGTTATACAGCAGACTTTGAAACGACCACTCACACCGCAAGATTCTACTAGTAAGTATTACAATAGATATTGATTTAATGTTTTTGTGTGTGTTTTAATTTTCGAATTGTGAAAATCGTTTATTTTTTTTAGTTTTGTTTAATGGAAAAGAATTTGTTGATTGTATTTCTCTTAAATTAACTATCAATAACTTTAATTATAATATTATCGCATGACTACAGCAAATAAAAAATAATAAAAATTCTGTCATTTTCAAACAACAATGTTTGACCTATATTTTAAAGAATTAAATAATCAATTTAAAATTATAGTTAATAGATCGTATACTTAACATAAGATACATATATTTTATATTATCTGTTTGTCCCCAACAACTAACAGTCCTTCATAATCAACAAACGCATAAACATTAATTATATTTTAGAAATTTATTATTATATGTAAATATATTATAATAAAAAGAAAAATACTTATAATAATAGAGAATAAATAATCATAAATATTAATTAGCTGTGTGCGTGAGCGTGTGACGTTTTGTCTTGGTTTTTTTTATCTGTTTAACCGCTATAATAATTTTAATTTTTTATACTTAAAAGGTTATAAATGTATTTCGTTAATGTATTTTTATAAATAATGTATTTCTTTTCTTTCTCAGTCGAAGCGACACTTGTTCGCAAACGCACAACGTCAAACTCTATCAGCATATTCTCTGGAAGGTAGTTAAATAGCTTTATCTTTTTTTAACCGTAGGTATATTAAGTTCACATTAAGATAATAAGACTAAAGTCTTATTTATAATTTTCTCACGCCTACATAATTTGTAAATGTCATTAATTTTTTTTTATATAAATATTATATAATATTATAATTATATTATTTTGACCTATTTAATTTGATATAATAAGCGATTCTGTTTCTTTTTTTTAATTTAAATTTTGTTTTAGTCAGTTAATTTGATTTGTATATAAATAAATTATATTTTATTTATTGACCATATAAACTTTTTACCGAAGGTACTGAATCTATGATTTATAAATATAAATTATTTTAAATAAAATTAGTAATTTAATAATTTCTTAACGAATTTCACAAAATATATATGGTTACTTATGTAGTAAATTATTGTATTGTAATTGCTTTATTGTGTAATACATCATTCACAGCGACTCAAGCTCTACGCACAAAGTAACATTTGTAAATACAAAAACCATCACTAACTTTAACGTTTTATAAATTTATTTAAAAATATGTATTTCGAAACATTGTTTCTTTTTGTAATAAGTCGTTTCGTAATATTATATAAACTTGTAGTCACTTCTTCCATGCAATTAAAAGTAATTGTTTTTTGCTTAAGTGTTTTAAAATAGTATTTTCCCATTACGGCGTGGTGCAGCGGCGTAGCGTCTTACTGTAAGCGTGACAGTTGTGGGTTCGTCTTTACACTTCGCCGAACGAATTATTTCCATTTTCGCGCTCTGGTAAGAAGACAGCGTTGAGTATCGCACTTAACACGCAGTCTCGAAATTTGAAAAGTGCATGGGGAATGGATTATCTTAACACTAGGTTCCCTCTGTCTACCCTGTTTTATGTGGTGTACGGAATACAGTGTGAAGCTAAAGAAAACAAAATATTTTTTTAAAATCATATTTATTTTATAATTGACATTACCCTAATTAATAAAATTCTGCGCATAGATTATTTTATTAAAATAGATTCAGTTATAGGAATAAAATAATAAATTCTTCGATATATTTACGAGTACACGTTTTGATTCACTACACCTATTACATATACATATAAATACAATAAACACATCCGTATATATTATGTATACGGAAAAAGATTTTTGTTATTTAATGCTCGTGATGTTTTAAAAAACTGCAATTTGATTGCTCTATTGTTCACATGGAAAAGACATTCTACAGGGGCTTTGTATTTGAATTAAACTTGGATATAAACATAAGCAACAATACAATATATGACATAGCGAATAGGGAATTGAGGCCAGTCGTGGCGCAGTGGCACAAAGTGTGACTGTAAAACCGATTGATTGTGGGTTCGATTCCCACTCGAGGAGATGAAATATTTACTTAAATTTATATTATATTTCCATTTCTTCGCTCTGGTGTCGAGGCAAAGCGCGGCGTTGAGTTCTGTCTCGGCAGAAAGTGGGAAACGGAGTGTCCTAACACTAGGTTCGCTCTGCCTACCCTGCTGTATGCGGGATACACCGTGAAGCTAATTTATTTATTTTTATTTTACATAGCGCTAGCGTAGAAGCAATATACAGTAAATAGGTATGTCATCAAATCATAATCATACTTGATAGATTTTTATATAAATTATACTAGAATTATTAGAATATTAGTATGAAAAAATTCTAGTAAGATATATGAATGAAGCTAACGCATACATTTCATTTTATCTATTAAGTGAAAAATTATTATGTTTTAATACACTTACAACCGAAATTCGGGATTTGAACCTGGCAATTGCGATTCCCGCGTGATACGGACTTTCGTCTTTTAACAATAGATGTGGAGTTAGCCAAGTGTCAGTCATGTTAAAATTAATACTTATTGATAGTTAAGTCACTTGATCGACTATTATATATAAAAAGAGTTAACCGTGGAATCGTCTACTTATATCACAAGTATTAAATTAAAGCAAACCGAATGGTCATGGTCTGTGATGGTATGGACTGTGGAGTGTGAAATAGATTATAATATCAATATGGCAAAGACACATTATTTATTTATTTTATATCTAAAACTGTGACAAAAAAAACAAGGGAATTATTTTATACTATGTACCTATATCGTAGACATTTTTTATAGTATATTATAAGTCTGATAAAACATTAAAAAAAATTAATTCGTAAATTAATATTTTTGTAGCGTAATGTAGTTTGAAATGCCACATTATATCAGTAACAGTAAAATTTTATTAATATTAGATAATCGGCACAGACTGTATCTGTTAATTTAGAACTATTAATTAATAATATTATTAATAGAACCGTATTTAATACTAATCATAGTAGTAATGCAATAAAGTAGTGTATACACAGTGTTGTTTCTTATTACTTAGTGAATACTCCAAAATGTCACTATCATTTTGACGTTTCATTTTTCAATATTTTCTTTTCTTTATCAATTAGTATCTGTAAGTAAAAAAAAATATGTATAATATAATATTCTTTCAGATCTACGTTTATTACGAGCAATAATTATTATTATATTCATATTATTATTATAGTTTCTGTAATTTAATTACAAATGGTAGTGAAGTTATGCGAATTTAGAGAAATTATGATATTTCTTGTTTAGTAAAATATTTTGGTCGTAATCTCAGTATATTGCTTGGTAACCTTAAGGTGCGATATCAGATAAGTTTTATTATATTGAATTTTAACTAGAATCAAGTAACTCGATTGGTTTGGCCGTAAATTATTTTTTACATTTTGTTTAATATAATATGTACCTACCTATGCTTAATGAAATTATATATTATAGCTTACTCTACAATAATTTAATATTTCATAATTCAATAAATAAATATAACCTATAACTATCTTAAACGATTTAGTGATAAATCGAGAAGCTTACATAGGAATAAAAATAATATTTTATATTATCAAAAAAATATTAAAGTATAGAGTACTGGTATGAACAGATTTAAGTTTTGTTTGTGATAGTATAAATGCTTCATACCCGGTAATACTGAAAAATATAAAACATTTATATGATGTATTGAAAGCTAGGACGCTACCAAAAAGGTGGAATATTTTAAAATTAACATATAATTTATTTATATGAAGATTGGTACGATTGGACTTGTATGTGAGGATGATGAATAAAATTCATCTGAGTATGTGAAATTGGCGTGATTTTTAGTTTTTGTATAATCATCACTTTATAGATTTTTTGATTGTTTAATATCGCTTAAAAATATGTATTAAAATTATTGTAACAAATCACGAATCTCTTACACTCGGTGAAATAACTTCGTCTTTTCGTATTGTTGGAAGAAAGGCAGGCTACTGAAGAAATATAAATATTGTTAATTTCAAACTATTCAATTAACTATTAAATTCAAAGTAGCAACTATACCTACTACTAAAATGTTGCAGCCAGCTGTTAGGTGCTGTCGTAAAACCCAAATGGAGTTCTTAAAGGCCACAAGGCGAAATTTAAAAAACATAAAAATATATTTTGAAACAACCTTAAACGTTAGTTTTTATACAAAATAATTTAAATTTTACGTAACAGTTCTCTATTATCTTTATTATTAAGCGATATTGGAGATATATATATATATATATATATATATATATATATATATATATATATATATATATATATATATATATATATATATATATATATATATATATATATATATATATATATATATATATATATATATATATATATATATATATATATATATATATATATATATATATATATATATATATATATATATATATATATATATATATATATATATATATATATATATATATATATATATATATATATATATATATATATATATATATATNTATATATATACATAAATATATATTATTTTTATTAATATATTATATTAATAACAACATTTATTCCAGCATTTATTCGACTATTATTTAAACAAATATGACAAGTATTAAAAATGTTTTATATGTTAATATAAAAAAAATATAAAGTGCATCATGTTGAATTTGTGCTGTACTTATTTTGTTTTATTCTAAATCATTTATGGATACTGAATTTATCATAAATTTATAATAATTATTGAACATATTTTATTTATTAAAATCATAATATATTCAGAACTCGGCGGAATACGAGGAACGGAGTGTCTTAACACTAGGTTCCCTCTGCCTTACCTGCTGTGTGCAGGATACAGCGTGAAGCTGATAATATAAGTGCATGGTTACAATCAATAGTTTCGTTGTATTCTACTGCCACTATTATTATAATAATAATTATAATGTAATAGCATTTAAGTATAAAATATATCACTTTCTCTTTAATTAGAGCTGTAGAATAATTATTTAAACAAATTTTACCAAAACGTTGCCTCGCTTAAGTTAATTATTATTTGATGTAAATAATTTAATCATTTTAGTGTGCTCTGGCATAATACATACATGTAATTGAATAATTATAAGATTAATAAAAATTTTCACTGGCTAACTTAGTTTTTTTTATTTTGTCCTATATTATCCTAAAAATCAAAACTTTGAAATCCAAATAGTTAATTCATCTGAGTGCAACTCATGCAAGTGAAATTAAAGTAGATACTTTAATTTCAAGTTTTGAGGCATTGAGTGGCGAAATTTAACGCCGTGCTTCCCTTTTTACCAGAGCGAATATGAAATTATTAAGAAATGAAATTATTAATAAATAAAAATTCATTCTTCGAGTAAGAATCGAACCCACAACCGTCGCATTTACAGCCATAATCTTGTGTCACTATGCAATTAATGTTTATTAGAAAAATTGATTTCAAATTTGGTGACTATTTTTGTGGAAAAGCCTCTTGCTCTTGCCTAACCACATTTGAAAAATCCAAATGTAGTTAGGCAAGACCTTTATAAAAGAATCCAGAAAAATCCAGAGTAAGGGACACATAGAAATAAAGTCTATAAGTAAATAATTATAATAAGTCCATGGTGAAGATTACTAACTATAAAAACAGTGGTCAAATACCAAAAATTAAAGAGATAAAATTTAGTAGTGATCTTGACCACAAACAAAATGTGAAATATATCTATCGACCTCATATAAAAGTGAAATTTTATTCAATGGCGATGTTTAAAAATATTCAATATTTTTTCTTAAAAAAATAGTAAAAAATATCAACCAAAAAATTACTAAATATTTTGATATCTAAGAATCCACATTTGTAAAATTGAAATATTTAAATTGACCAGACTATAAAAAGAAAGTGGAGAAAAAATATAATATTTATATTACCTATTTTAAAAATGTGAAAAATTTTTAGTGGATGTATTTTTTGCATAGCGTGTTGTTTGTTTTGTCAGGTTCGGTAGTGTCAGAGGAGTGTTTAAGATATCGTGTTACCACTTAGCTACACTTTCATCTGACATCAAACGACGGCAGTTTAGACTGACGGCGAATTCGTATTGAATAACAATAATTTTTAGTCATTTTAATAAGCGCTCGAGTCCATTTTAATTCATGGAATCTTTCGTTCTGTTTTAGCTTTTGGATATGAATTGGTTTGTGTGAATTTCAGAATTAAATCATAATTTGGAAAAAATATAGTAGGTATCTATTTTAAAAGTAATATTTAAATTAATCATTTATGCAATAATTTTGAAAGAAAACCGTCGAAACACTATACTAATGCGAAATTAGCAATTTTTCTTCATCTAATAAATTTCATATATTGTACAGTGTAGTATGTAATTACATTATTAATTCTTTTTTTTTAGAAGTAGCTATGTTAAATTGATAATGAAACATAAGCTTAAGTTAAAAATAAAATTCATAGTATTTCTGCACAGGATTTTTATTTATGTAGGTACTTTTCCGCTTTTTATGTTATAAAAATTAAAATAATATATGAAAATAAATACACTATTAAAAATACAGATAGTATTTTTTTTTATATTTATACAAGCGCATATAAATAATATAATATCACCCATTGTTCATCATACTGTCGGAGGAATAATTTCTCATTTCGTAAAAGTTTTCTTTATAACCATAATTACAATATTGCATAGGATTGTTAACTTCGTTTCTGTCGTCGTAATTTCTTTCTTCATAATCATTTTCGGAGTATTCCTGGCCGTATCCATCGTTACAATTCACACCATTTTGGACGTCCCTATGAATTTGACCACGATTGTTGGGGGAATCGGAATTTTGAGAACTTACACTCCATCTTTGGGAAATTGAGCAGCTTAAACTACCACCGTGTTGAAAAGCGAATGGCCAAGCCTGAAATAAAAAAAATACATAAATCAATAAAATTGTTATAAATAATTACGTATAAATACTTGCTAGCAATCTTTTGTGATTAAAGATCCATAATCATATCTTTTTCCTGGTTATTTATCAACTATCTATTGGTTTTTATTAAAACCGGTCAAGTACGAATCGGAATCGTCTACTAAGGGGTTCCAGACTGATTTCTAGATTCTGTAGGTCAACGATAGGTACAATTTAAAAAAATTGACAAACTTCAGTTACAAAATATCTCCCGTAATTTGTATAAACAAAAACAACAGAATAAACTACAAATATAAGTTTATAATGGTTTTTTTTCTGTAATATAAATATAAAATCCCTTTTTCGGATTTTTTATTTATTTCTAATATAAGTTCTCACTTCTTGCCAAATTTCAGTTCAGCCGCATATCATACATATAAACGGACAATAGAAAATAATTAAAAAAACGAAAAGTATATATGTAGATATCTTTGATTGCAGTTTTCTTTTTAAATATGTACATAATAAAAATAAGTAATTTGCATTTGTCCTTCGCAGGACGACCTCCCACTGCGAAACTCGATATTTGTAGTGCTAAGAGGTATTGTAAAACTTGACCCTTAGACTCCGATACTCCAATAAACATCTGTTCAACTACAAAAACTTGTAGTAGAAAAAAGCGAGTATAAACAATATTTTTATATTTTGATAGTGCATTGAGTCCGATGTTTATTGTAACCAAAAAATGGGTTCCATCGAAAAAGTCCTCTGGTTGTGTGTCTATTTCTCTGATTAAATATATGTCCATATATATTAAAACAAATATTAATGTGTTTAAAAATATAATTTAGCATCTTGAGAAGGAGTTATTAAGAAAAATATGTATACTGTATCCCCCACACGGCAGAGTAGGCAGAGGGAACTTAGTGTTAAGACACTCCGTTCCCCATTTCGTCTAATTTTTCAAGGCAACGCGTGATGAGCGGTGGAAGTCAACGCTTTTGCCTTGATGCCAGAGAGAAGAAACTAATGTACTGAAAAATAATAATTCATTCCCAGAGTGTCTATCGAGCCCACAACGTTTGTGGGCACAAAGGGACACGTTGTAAATATTTAATAATGATACCAATTTATAATTGAGACATTTCAGTGTTTCATTAACTGGTAAAATAAGATAGCTTATCACTAATTTCTTTCTATCTTAGCAGAATCCAAGAAATTGCGAGCAAGCAAATAAAAAAAAATAAAAAAATATTTTTTTATTTGAATTTGAATTGAAACAAAGGCATCTCGGAAAACAATAAAGCTGGATGATCTCTTTAGCGTCCGGAGATAAATTTTATTTATACCCGAAACAGCTGCAAACTTTTGGTCAGCGCGCGCGCAACGCGTAAAGCTTGTGTTTATTGTCGTTATCTTTTTGTTTCTAGCTCTACATCCCAATAAAGATATTTACATGTTTATTTTTGTTTGAAAAGGGTTAACCTTTAGCCTAAGTACAGTAAAAACGTTCCTTTTTTTTAAGAATAAAGACACACAAGTCGTTGTTGACTTAAAAAATATATTATATATAAAAAGCTTAGAAGAAGTTATGTAAAAAATGTATTGAAAATATATACACATTATACAAATGCTTATTAGATTATCGTGGTGCAGGGCCACAAGTACGACAGGTTGTGTGTTTGATTTCCACCCGATAAAAAGAAATATTTAATATTTTCATTTCCTTGCCCCGGTAACATTGCAAAGCACGACGTTGAGTTCCGTCCGACGTAATGCTTCTAGGGTTAGGGTTAAGTGGAGAACCGAAGTGTCTTAATGAGAACGGAGTAACTTAACACTAGGTTCCCATACTCCCTCCTCCCTCCTTGCCTACTCTACTGTGAGGGGGATACAGCAAAAACATATTATGCTTATTCCTTATATAAACTCCTTATTGAAAGCTACGCGTCAAAAAGTAACTTATTCTTCAACCAATAAATTAAAATGTTTCTTAGCAACCCAAAGCTCATACATTACATATGGACCTTCCCGGAACGTGCCCGTAATCCGGCGACGACAGCGACGCGTCGCGGTGGCATTAGCAAATACCTTTGATTCATTGCGGTTACGACCTTATAAGGGGAAGATCTATGAAAAGATTTATTTTATTTTCCAATGCAATATAATGTTTTATGTTAAAATTATTAAAAATAACTGTAAATTTGTTAATTAATTGTTTTTTTTTTATACGAATATACCATAAAAATGTATTTGTATTTTAAAGTACCGCCGCACGTACACATTTTACAATATTTTAAATATATATATTATACAATTTTTTTATGTAATAATTTTAATTATGTATATAGGAAAAAAATCCATTAACAATAAAAAAAACTAGTAAAATTTTCAGTATACGAAGAGCTTTAAAAGCTCGTGACATGAACGGTTTAAGGGGATGACAAGCGAGACAGGGGATTAATCGGCAGCAATTACGCGATCGTAGGATATATACTTTTTATAGTTATATATATATCTTTATATGTCTTCTGTTATATATATCTTAATATGTTTAGAAACAGACGGGTGGAATGTGCTATAAGATATATTATTATACTATAGATATATTATTATTACTATTGAACTTTGATTTGCAAATCAATGACATTAGCATTTTTTTCTCGGTTTTTTTAATCCTTTATACTTATTATAAAATCGTAACGGGTCGATGTCTGTACATTGAAGATATATAAGAAATAATATTATTGGGGGCCTTTTGCAAAAAAAAAATATCTGTTAGTCTGTCCATTTATGCTAATCTCATAAACAGCTTAGCCCATTTAATTCTTATCTTAATTCTATCGATTTATAAATAAAAAATATATACCATTTTGAAGAATATTGTTTTATTCAATTGGCTGAAAATTTACTTTTCAATATAGGTCAGTATAATAGTTTTTAAAATATTATTATAATTATAAAACGAAAGTAATACAGATTAGTCAATTAATAATGATGTAGTTCAAGTAGACAAACCCGCGAGTAGGAGTGTGCACAACAGCTCACTTTTGTGAACTAGAACAAACGATATGTTCAGTTTAAAGAACATGTTCAGTTTTACGTTCAGTTCTCTTTATATGTTCAGTATTGCAGGCGTNAAGTAGACAAACCCGCGAGTAGTTTTGTAATAAAATTTACTTAATACTACTTTTTATATGGCAAAAGTATCATCTAGCATTTAAAATAAATGATATCTTTTCGCTCCGCTTGATCTACACAATTATTTATTAAGTAATCTGAATTATTTTTAACATTTTTAAAGTGTTGTCCCACAGTTAGGCAAAAAAATACTTAGAAAACATAAAAAAAATTTAACCCACGCCGCAAAATTTTAATTAAAATTCCCCTACTAAAATTTTTTCATATGTTTTCTACATACGTATTACATTAATCTGAAATACTTTAGTGTTCTTACCATTTATCTTAAAGACTGTTTTCGTACATTGAAAATTAAGGCTTCAGCCAATTTAATATTGTCGAACAAATTACTTTAAATTAATATAACTTTTTTTATTTGTGAACCCATTTTAATAAAACACCAAATGTGAAGGGAAGTTAATTTGTTAAAATACAATAGTGAAAATTGCATTAAAATCGGTTAATGTGTTTCTGAGATTAGCGTGCACAAGCAGCGCACAGACAAGATAGACGAGCCGACAAAGAGACAAAACATTTTAAAACCATTGTCTTGGATTCCATTACGTTGATATATGTATAGGCCCCGAATAATATTTTTTTTCTCATGTATCTCTTATGTACAGACAGCGATTAGTTACAACTTTATTATAAGTATGTATAGTATGTATTATGTATATTATGAGGTCAGTCGTGGCACAAAGTGTGACTGTAAAATCGACTGGTTGTGGGTTCGATGAAATAATATATTTATTTACATTTATATTGTCACTTCTTCGCTTTGGTGTCCAGGGAAAAGCGCGGCGTTGGGCTCCGCCACTCAACACGCAATGCCTTCAAAACTCGGCGGAAAGTGGGGAACGGAGCGTCTTAAAACTAGGTTCCCTCTGACTACCCTGCTGTGTACGGGATACAGCGTGAAGTTGATATATAGATGTATTATGTACCTATATATAAGTTTATAAAGCAAACAAAATGTCGTCAAATATTATTAATATTTGATCATGTGTTACTACTGTTGCTTATGTACAGACATAATTGTAATAAAATATACTTACATTTTCATACATTACCTATGGTAAATATAAGATTTTTTTCTTGATCAAGATCAATATGTATACATACTTATACTATTTTTTTATGAAAAAATCGTGTACTGACATTAACATTTATATAAATACTTCACCTTTATCTTTAAATATTTACCACAAAGTTAATAAAGATTGAATATTTTTAATGTATTCAAAGTGTCATTCCACACTTACTAAAGAAAAATTATTTTATAGAAAATGTACAAAAATTTGAACATAGCGGTATTTAAACCCGCGCCTCTTGGACGGTTTCCAAAAAAGGTTTGTGGATATCTATCGAGTGGGGCATCAAAATACAAGATTTTTTACGTAGGTATAAATATATAACATATATACATTTAAAACCAAAATGGACTATTGTACTACCAAAATATTAAAGAAATATCTATGTATTTAAGTTCGTATGAAATAATGCGAGGATTTGAACATTCCCTACTAAAAAGTCTCAAGACTGTAATAAAAGTCGATTGAAAACAAATAAACAGGTTTTTTTTTACTTTTTCCTTTTCCTTTTTCGAATAAACGGTATGCCGTTGGCCCTAATAACCTCTACAGTATCTCCGGGCTTTGAGAGGTCGAACTAGAGAAGCTCTGGCCTTAGCTTGGTTACCGTCGAAGGTACCAACAAATGAAAACACGGTGTGTTAAAGTGTCTCCTGTGAGACTCGAACCGCAGCTTGCGTACACCGTTGTAGTGGAGGACTTCGCTTCCCTCGGTCGGAGCAAGGCCTACTGAATAGAGCTCTTGATGCCCTTTTGGAGCTTTATATGCGGAAATACTGGGACCTCGTCTCCACCGGCGGGAACGGTGTGTGGAGCGTGTGTGTCTGCGATTGTGTGTAGTCCCAACTACATACGGGGGTACTTGGGGTGGTATGCTTTAGTGATGGGGTCAGCATCTTAGATTAATAAGGGAAGTCTCCAGAGATCTCACGGGCGACGTTTGATTTAGGTATGTGCTCTGTGCAGTGTGCGCGTTGACCACCAGCGGGTTCGGATGGGTCTCGACGTTATTGAAGTAACTACTGGAGAGATAGGACAGTGGCTAACCTAACTTTATAAGATAACGCAGTCTGTCCCTCTATTATCACCATTTTTTTATAAAACTACTGAACTAAATTACTTCATATTTGGCACTCATATGATTTTGCGCGATCAAAAGACGTTCTAAGAGTGTGTAGAATATCAAATAAAAAAGCTTATTTACGGGATTCCGACATGTTATAGTCCAATAAGAGATACTACAGATTAAAGTTTTTAGGAAAAAAAAACGAAAATCTACCGCATTTGTGAAACTGCTAAGACTAAATCATTATTATTCGGGAATTGATCCTACAACCGTCGCGTTAACAATCTGAAGCAGCGCCACTACGACGATCTTTGTACTATCAATAAAGAGATTATATGCGATTTGATAACCATTACATTTTGTATTTTCACTCCTCATAAGAAAATTAAAAATTAATACAAGTATTTTTTCAAGTTTCTAGCTGTATCCATCATATAAAAGTGCAGGTGGACGGAACTTAGAGACTCCATTCTCCACTTTCCGTTGAGTGGCGGAGCTCGACGGCGCCAAAGAATTATAATAGACATGATAAATACATAAAGCCGTAGTGGCGCAGAGGTTCTAACGTGCGCTTTGGTAATAAGGAACGTAGTGTTGTGTTCCGCCCCCCAACACACAATGTCTTGAGAACTCGGCGGAAAATATAGAATGGAAGTGTCTTAATGGGAACGGAATGTCTTAACACTAAGTTCCCAAGATACCTCTGCTTACCCTGATATGTGCGGGATACAGTATGAAGCTTAAAAATATATAAATCTGATACTTACCAAATTAAGGGGATGTGGCGGCGTATGTGCTGATCGCGGCTCGTGTAGCAATGCTCGTAGGTGCGCTATATACGAAGCGGCCAGGCGTAGAGTGTCCAGCTTGGACAACTTGGTGTCCGCCGGGACCCACGGCAAAGTGGTTTTTAGTCTAAAAATCATAAAATAATGCTATACATTTAGCTGAATTGTAATATAGAACTGCTAGGTGTCAATGAAACCCGATAACGCGCTGTTATTAATGTAATACTTTTATAGATGGATTAAAAAGTATTTTTATATAAGTCAACAAAATTAGATATAACGTAATATCGGTAAAATACATTAATAAGAGAGATACAGGAATATATGCACGAAATAACATTTATATATGCACGAAATATTTCTTATACATAAATTTTAATTTATGTATAAGAAATATTAAAATAAAACTAATTACTAATTAAGTACTTAATTTAATAAAAATGTAATTTGGCCACGAGATACCTAAAATCCATAATTCTTTTATCTTTAGCCAACAAATATAATTTTCTTTTCCACCTTTTCAGGCAATTGTAAAGACGTAGCGCTTTAGATGACTTACCTACAAAAAGCTTTGGAAAGCACCCTCATACGAGCTCGTTCTCTTGCATTAGCAGCATTTCTATGTTGGGGCTCGTGTCCACTTCGTCCTAATTATATTTAAAAAAAAATGGAAATTATAAAGGCAAAGCATAAAATTCGTCGAATAATATAAATTATCAAATAAAACATATTTAACCCCACTTTGGTCGGTTTCTAAAATATATCACTTAAGGCGTAATATGAATTATTCATAGCTTACTATTTGGAATAAAACAGCCTTAATGGCACACATAACGCAACAGCCTTAATGGCTGTTTTATAGGAAAAAAATAACGTCTTATACTTATTACCGATTTTGACAAAAAAATCTAACAATAATCATAATTAATAAAAAAATTCAATAATATATTGTTTATCTCCCAATTTTAATCCTCTTACCTGAACCAGATTGGGAGTCCTCAAAAAGAAAATCATCATCTTCCACGTCATCCGTTTTCTTCTCTATGTGTGGCGATCGATTTATACGTTTTCTCGGCATTTTCTTGCACAGTACAACACAAATCACTTCACATTAATCAATTAGTGCATAACCAAAAACCGATATGAAATTTGACACTTATTTTTGTAAGGGTGCGTGCCCTCCTGTCTAGTAGCGTGACGTTTATCATTTGAAATTTCGAGCCTGCGTCTGCGCAAGGCGGGCGCTTGGGCGGCGCCTACGCATGCCCCTCCCGTGAACATTTCAGGATTATCCTCCAACTAATGGGAAGTAAGAAACACAAAATTGTACTCTTTAGTATGTTTTACTAAAAAAACATTGCACGTAAAATAGCAGGTTCTAATTCGAAACGTGCAAGAGTACGACGAATTTTGGTGTTGAAAGCATACAATTTATTACGAACTAGCAAACTACACGCGGCTTCGCCCGCTCACACTTATTGTAATATTATAACTATATTGTAGTCTATATTATTATGATGTACAAGGTATATTACTATAAAGTTTCATCTAAATCATTCAATCGTTTTTGCGTGAAAGTGGAACCAACATCCATCCTCACTTACACATTTATAATATAAGTAGGATAGTGAAGAAAATATCACATTTATTAAGTTGTTATTTTGTTTTTTGCTATATCACATTTTATTATATCATAAAAAAGTGTGAATCAATTAATAGATGTAAAGCAAGTTGAGAAGATTGACGGCTATGTTCGACACGGGTCGCACTTCCGCGACACTCTATACCTATGTGACAACACGTGCTACACACTCTTCTGAATTAACCGATGTGTAAAAGCAATTTTTTGAACGATATATGTATAGACGTTTATATTGGTAATTTTTTTTTTAATTTTAAAATCGGAAAAATTATAGGTAGATACTAAACAAACAATGGTGTGTTTTAATGTTAGATGAAAATAAAAATTAAAACACGCGAAAAAATATAATCTTTTTTAACAACTCTTTGTAAGTAAACTTGAATTGACGTCGGGAATAATTTTTTTCATTGCCATTTTACAGTTTTCATTTTTGCAATTTTATAATTTCGATAATAAAAGAAATATTTTTAGTGCATCTACCGAAATAGATGGGGATATCGTATGAATTATAAGCTAAAACCAACCAAAAAAAGTAATTGAATTTTAAATTAGCCATAAAATCGTAAATCTATATATATATATATACAAAGCTAGTGAGGTTTTGTTTAGGTTAGTCCTAATTGTGGAGATGATCAAGTACCGTGGCTTCAGTCGAGAAGGTAAGTCCTCTTCAAATAGGATGGTATGTAACAGGGCTAGCAATTCGCTTAAATTGTTTTACAAATTAATAGAAAATATAAAAAAAACTGCATTTATATTTAACAGTTATTGGAATAAATCTTTTTACCATTTTGTTGATTTTATTGGTATTACTTTTATTAATTTATTTTTATTTTATCCTTAAATAAAATCAACTTCACGCTGTATCCCACGCACAGCAGATAGAGGGAACCTAGTGTTAAGACACTCCATTCTCCACTTTCCGCCGAACTCTGGATGCATTGGCATGCTGAGTGGCGAAACTCAACGCCGTGCTTTGCCTCGACACAAGAACGAAGAAATGAAAATATAAATTTAAATAAATATTACATTTTCACAACCAGTCTCGTGGACGGTCATAGTCTAAGCCCCTGCGCCGCGACTGGCCTATATTATCTCTTATTTTATCTTTCCTTCACCTTATACCTATATACTCGTATACTGCAAGACGTGCAAAGTCGACTTAAAGAGAATTACAAAAGTAGGTATGCTTGTACTATATTATATTTTTGCATATTATAAAGCTAAACGGATGTAAGTACGTACGTACATATCTCATTTCATTCAACCATTTTATTTAGACGCTTTAATTTTTTTTTAATAAATATTGCCGAGTGCGTATCATTCTACATACATGCATACATACAATTTCTTTACTTATACACATGGTGGTGTCAAACCCCATTTGTGGCAATTGATTTGGATTTTAATCACATCAAAAAAAATCAAAAACAACGAACGAAAAAAGCAACGATTTAACTATAAAATAGTAAAACAAAATTGACAACCCTATTTCATCCAGGTGGCTGATATCAAACCACTGAGTTGCTCGAAGTAATTCGTTTAAAGCGCCAGTGTGACTTACGGCGGTGCTAATGTTTTCTTAACAAATATTATTCTTTGGTCCACTTACAGCATTTATAATATTAGTAATCAAACGCACTTTTGATTATAAGAGATTGTCAAAAATTTACAAAATATATGGCCACACACAATTTTTTCAAAATTATTTTATTATGCTACTAAAATCTTAAATTATAATCAGTTTCACGCTGTATCCCACATAGCAAGGTAGGCAGAGTTAGCATGATGTTAATTGAGTGTTCATAAATTTCGTCAAGTCAGCTAAATTAGTAATATCATAAAACAATACGTCGGTGAATAAATATTTGTACCAAAAATAATAATTAAGATGAAAAATTGCTAATAGCCTAATAGCATTATTTTATAAGAATGTTAATAAAACATCGCGTTCGCGTACTAAATATATTTTTTTTATTTGTATTAGCGTGACATTACAGCATTAAGGCTTAAAGATGACCTAGTATTACTGTTCGTGTCAGGTTCATAATTACAAGCCTTGATAAAATCACTCAACAAAGTAAGCAAAAAAGGGATTCATGCATAAATAAAAATATATATATATTTTATATAATATATAAAATTAAATAGAGGTATAAAAATAAATGAATAAGTTAATTAATATAATAATAAAATAGATAGATAAATATAATATAAAAAATAAAATAGTTGGTAGGTATATAAAAAAGGAAAACAACGACGAAATTAACAATAATTCTACAAAGTGTACTGACACTTATTGAAAAACCTTGTCAATTGAAATTGACCACCACACTTTAGATAAGACAAAATTTTATGTTTTTATTATTTAGCTGGAGTAAAAAAAAATTAAGTTTTACACATCTGATTGATATCCATAGATCAATCAGATGTGTAAAACTTAAAATTTTTGTATATCAATAAAAAGTGTTACGTTTTTTAAACATTTAATTATTTCTTATAGTTTAACGGGAACTCTGCGATTCTACAATAGATGTACCAGTCTCCAAAATCAAACATTCCATAGGCCGGGCTCCTGCTAACTGCAGACATGGATGTATCTAGACGTAATAGAGGGGAGAGTTTTTCTGGTCTTGAATCTTTGGAGTAAAAGTAGTTTTTTTTAGAACTATTCTGGAATGGACACGCCCCCCTTAATTCACCAAAAAGGAAAAACGGGACACTTATAGGATCACTTGTTGTTTGAATGAATATCAAATATTGAAGTTTACAGTCCCTTGGAGCATTTAAAAGATGAGAACAAGCATACGATCCCTTGGAGCCGATTAAAATGTACAAGCATTTTTGCTGCCTCTTGTATGAAATCCGCTGCGTAATCAAAATTTCTTCCCGTGGATCTACACTTGAAATGAGAACTTACAATACAAATAAAGAAAACATAAATAAATTAAAATGTATATATTTTTTCTTTCATTATTATATTTCATAGGAAAAAAAATCATTACAAACTTATATTTGTAGTACATTTCATACAAAATGAGTTCATACCTTCGCAAACTTAAGTTTGTCACCTTCATCCTGAAGTTGGTACGAAACCCTCAAGGAGCAAGTTCAACTCACGCTTTACTTTTATTTTTCTTAACGAAAGCATAATGTCATTTTGACTGCGTCAATGTGACGTACTAATTTGAATTTGACAGATATATGGATAAGTTTTCTAAATTATAGGGCTTGAATTGTTTATAATTCGTACAAAATATTACAAATTTATACTTTAGCTATGTTTTTTTCACATTAGATATAAATACTGGCAAAATGTTACCTGGTATTGGTGTGTTTGGAACGGGTTCTGTGGCTAAAGTTTTAGTGCCATTTTTAAGGGATAAGGGATTCCCAGTGGAGGCAATATGGGGTGTAACAATTCAAGAAGCCGAAACCACCGCTAAAGAACTTAAAATACCTTTTTTTACGAATAAAATAGATGATGTTTTATTGAAAAAGAATGTTAACCTCGTATTTATAGTTTGCGCTCCTAATTTACATGCCCAAATATCAGTAAAAGCTCTTGGAATAGGTAAACATGTAGTATGTGATAAGCCTGCTGGACTCTGTCAGGCAGAAGCTTTAAAAATGGTTCGAGCCGCTCAGTATTATCCTACTTTAATATCGATTATCAATCATTCCTTAAGATTTCTGCCAGCATTCAGCCACATGAGAAAAACTATTCTCGATGGTTACTTGGGCAATCCAAATGAATTAACACTTATAGATGTAAGAGTACAAATGGGATCTTTGTTAGGAGAGACATATAACTGGCTTTGTGATGATACTATGGGTGGTGGAACTTTAACATTGGTTGGCAGTCATGTAATAGACTTGGTTTCATATCTTAGTGGTCAAAAAGTTGTTAAAGTACATGGTGTTTTGAGAACATTTGTTGAAGAGACTGCTAAAGTAAATGGCATTAGAAAAATAACTGCACCTGATTTTTGTACATTCCAACTGCAAATGGAAAAAGGCTTATTGGTTACAGCTACATTAAATAATCACTTGCCTGGCCCATGTTTCAATCAAGAGATTTATGTTTGCAGTAAAAAAGGTTACCTTGTAGTCCGAGGAGGAGATCTACATGGTAGGTTACATAAATCAAATAATAAGTTATCTGAAGAAGAATGTAAAAGAAATCCTGATAAAGAAGAAGTCATTTATGTTGATATTGAAGATCTTAGTTGTGCATCTAGTGTTATTCCTAAGCCTTACATAAAAGGGCTTTGTAAAATGATAAGTGCTCTAAAAGAGGCATTCTTACCTGTTAAGGAACAAATGGATTGGATTAAAGAACCAGTTAGAACTGCAGCTACTTTTGAAGATGGGCAAAGGGTGCAAGCAATTATGGAAGCATTAAGACAGTCAAATGATGATGGATGTTGGAAAACAGTACAACTATTGACAGAACCTCCAGACCCAAATCCCGGTTTATCAGCAGTTATTAGACGTACAGCAATCAGTGCATATGTGGAGTAAATTATACGAACATTAGCTTTTCTGCATGTAGCAGGGTAGATAGAGAAATACTCTTGTGTTAAAATACTCTTGTTTCCTACTTTTCAATACATCATTTATTTGTATTGAATAATCAAGAATAATTCAAATGAAATAATGGCCCTAAGTGTGACTCAGACCCACAACCAAGGTGCATACAGTAAGAAACTATGACTTATTGTCCTACAGCACCATAGTGGCCTTAACATTCAAATATACTAATATATATGCCATCATTATGTACCTTAAATTTAAACATTAAGTGAATTGTGTATTTTAGTTTTAATATTATACATAATGTAAGTTAATAAAATTTGTAAGTTGATCTTCTTGCTTTGCCAACAAATTTAATAACCTTTAAAATTTTGTCTACCTAACAATATTATACTATTTATTGGATATTGTACTATTTGCATTACTTACCACATAGTAATTGACTTTTAAATATTTTTTTTTATATAATTATTGAAAATCAATATTTTTTTACAGCTAATACAAAATTTCAAAAACATTTTACTTGTAACAATATTTCAAATAGGTTTTACTAGTTTCTGGTTTTGCAAAATGGCTATTAATTTGGGAACACACAATTACTAATTAGTTTTTACAAAGTAGAATTTTTGACTGTTTTAATATACAATTGTTAGATCATTTATGCTTGTATTCAATATTTAGTAAATGTCTTATATTTATAGCTTTCACCAAGCACTGTACATATTTTGCTTAAAATATAGCAGTAGTTGTTACTTGTATCTACATTATTATCACTTCATTTAAATTCAGTTTAATATAGAATATGTTATATATAGTAAAAAAAAAATATTTTTAACATTTTCTAAAATTTTAAAAATATTTCTTATTTCTTTATAGAAATATATTTCAGAAAATGCCTAAAAATTTGTATTTAACATGGCTTTTAACCTGTGCCTCTTGAAAACAATGAAAGTACTATGATCACAAGCTGTGTCCAAATTATTTGCCAAAACTCCCTAACAGCTAACAAAAGTTGTAACAATCATGAGAATTATTATGTAGCTTGATGAGATATATAAGTGTCATGTAAACTTTCCAAGTGGCATGGCTTTAAGTCGGATTACATTAAAATTTTATATTTACAAGAAAATTAAATGTATATTTAACCATGCGATGCAGTATTAGAAATTCTGTGTGAAATACATTGCCATAAACACTATTATAGGTTATTGTGTTATAATTATTCCTCAACAAAATGTATTTATTGCAATCTTTTACTGTAATTAGTAATTATTTTATAAAGGTTGTTTTATTCTTATGCTTTTAATAAAAAGTGTATTCAGCTAAACAACTTTGGCATTTATTTCCTAAAGACATTCTAGAAAATATAGTATCAAAGTCTATAGTTTTGTACTTATGTATATAATGATATAACCTATAAGATGAAGAAACTCTTGTGAAATAGAGTAATGTAATGAAAGAATTTTAGGTTATGAATATATAAGGGTAAAGTAGGCAAGTAATACAACAATTTATTTAACAATGTTATATTAAATGCAAAGATAACAGCTTGCCCACAGCATTAAACATATTACACAATCACATCATGTTCATACACTACAACGGAACTAATAAAATAATTCGAAACCGGGAAACTAAAACTAGAACTAAAATTAATTTTCAATCTTCGCTAAAATATCAGATTCTCTGAAGAGATGATACTCCTTTTCATCATTTTCTAGACTAACTTTGGTGCCGCCGTATTCGGGTAACAGCACTTTGTCACCAATTTTAACAAGGAGGGGGATGAATTCTCCATTGTCTTTTCTTGAGCCTGGACCAACAGCGACTACTTCTCCGTGCAGAACCTTGGACTGTGCCTTCTCCGGGATCACGATACCTCCCGCTGTTCTCGAAATTGCTTCTGCTCTCTTAATGAGTACACGGTCGAGTAAAGGAACCAATTTCTTCATTGCGTTGGCCATTTTCTATGAGATTTGTGCACTTTTCAGTCAGGAACTAAGACAAATGAATGATAGTTTCTAGTTCGCGTTTATTATCTTGAAATCTAGAATATTCGTGATCTCTACCGGCAACTGACGAATCGACGACCACACGAAATTAGCCGAAGGCACAAATTCCATGTGTTTTCAGGGTTACCATCTTTCTTTGTAATTGGTATCATAAATTTGCATTAATGTTATTTAAATGTATACATTTTTTTAATAATAATAATGAAATAAAAAACTAATAAAATATTTAATTTATAAATAATAAATTGAAATTTATTATAAGAAATAACGTTCTTGCTTGTGACANAAAAACTAATAAAATATTTAATTTATAAATAATAAATTGAAATTTATTATAAGAAATTTACGTTCTTGCTTGTGACATCTATCGTTGAGTAGCGATAAACAAATAAAATATCCTGCATGTTAATTTCAAAAAACAATCATAGATGGCTTGGCCAAATGTGTACAAGAGATGTCTCTGAGCGTTACATATTTCAATAATTATTACTATTTTATTGTTTAGTGTGTGTGGGATGTTCTCTTTATTTATATCTTATATTTATTATATGACTCTTTGTTGCATTTTGTAACAACCTTTTTTTCATAAAATTTATATTATTATTGACAAAGTAGGTAGACTTAGGTATAACTAAGAATGGAAGAAGTATCTATTGAATATACCTAAAAGAGACTTCTTCGATTCAATCTACGGTTCCAGGATCCTTATAAATATATCTAGTAATATTTTACGTTTTTCCTATTTTTTACCCCGTTACCAAAGCGGAGAAATTATAATATTTAATTCTCAGAACGGAGAACTGAGTGTTAATGAAGACTAAGTTTTCTCTACACTAAAAATATATATATACAGACATAACATTTAAATCGTGATAGCCTAAAAGTATATAAGTATATACTAACGTCCGCAATTATCGAATAGACAAGTACGCAGGGCGCCGTGACCGTAGAAGGAATGTGCGCCGGCGCCGGCCAGTCTCGGATACACCTGCGCGCGAAGCATTCACACATATAAAAGGCGAACTCACGATCACGTCGGACCTTAGTAAATTATTGAATTATATTATATCGATAAAAATATATTAGAAGAATATATTGAAGGCCAGTCGTGGCGCAGCGGCACGAAGTGTGACTGTTAAACCGACTGGTTGTGGGTTCGATCCACACTCAAGGAGATGACATAGTTATTTAAATTTATATTTTCATTTCTTCGCTCTGGTGTCGAGGTTAAGCGCGGCGTTGAGTTCTGCCACTGAACACGTAATGCCTCCAGAATTCGGCAGAAAGTGGGCAACGGAGTATCTTAACAGTAGGTTCCCTCTGTGCCTACCCTGCTGTGTGCGGTATACAACGTGAAGCTGATTGATAAAAATATATTTATTCAAAAATAAAGTCTCAAGTTTCTTGAATCTGATGAGAAGTGAACGTAATCTGCCTATAATGCAATTATAAATATTGTTCAGACCGTTGTCGTGGGGCATAAGCGTGTAGCCTCTGCCTACTATTGTGATACAACGGGATACAGCGTGAAGCTGAAAAAAAAAACATTATTTCTTTGTCATATAGATACCTACATTTTTTATTTCGCAAGCACCGGTCACTTACGATGTACGATGTCACATTTATAAATTTAAAATTAATTTGGCATCGGAAATGTGATTTTAAGAAGTATATTCACGTTTTTCCTGATTCAAAATTTCACCTTTCTCTTGTGTTTTTTCACCTCAACCAAAAGTAACAATACACGTAATTTAACTGGACTGAGAAATTGATTATTTATCTACTTAAGCTAAATATTTATTCCCTGGCGAGGTCAGTCGTGGTGTAGGGGCACAAGCGAGTGTTTGTAAACGCGACTGGTTGTGGGTTCAATACCCACTCGATGAAATTAAATATTTAATATTTTCATTTCTGCGCTCTGACGTCGTAATAAATTCAGTCACTCAACACGCAATACCTCCAGAATCCGACAGAAAGTGGAGAGCAGAGTGTCTCAACACTAGGCTCTCTCTACCTTGCCTTCTAAAAACGGAGTACAATGTAAACCTGAAAAAAAAATATTCTCAATTATAAAATATAAATGATTATAAAATATAAATGTTTATAAATATATTCGATACTATCAATCAATCAATTTATATTAATAAATTCGATGTTTCAGCCACTTCTCTACCACAACCTACGTGTACGGAGTGCCTACATGGTACATCACCACCACAATGGCTCTGTTGTGTTGCGGCCCTAACGCCCTCGCGGTCACATAAAAGCCCCACCGCCGTTGATTCCGCATACAATTTGACAGCTCTTGAATATGTAATTGACTCTAATTCCTTGTTATTTTCACTTCGAATATCACAAAAACATCCATCTTTATAATAACTCGAGCTTAAACCGTACATTTATTTGATTATCTAGACAATAAAAATATTATAAAAAGTTTAATTAAAAGCATCTCCGTGATTTTAAATAATATTAAATCAAATATGTATATTATATATATCAGCTTCACGCTGTATCCCGCACACAGCAGGGTAGGCAGAGGGAACCTAGTGTTAAGACACTCAGTTCCCCACTTTCTGCCGAGTTCTGGAGGCATTGCGTGTTGAGTGGCAGAACTCAACGCCGAGCTTAACCTCGACACCAGAGCGAAGAAATGGAAACATAAATTTAAGTAAATATTTCATCTCCTCGAGTGGGGATCGAACCCACAACCAGTCGGTTTTACAATCACACTTCGTGCCGCTGCGCCAGGACTGGCCTCAATTAATGTATATTATGTAAGTTGCCATATGATAATATTAAAGACCATCTAGGAAGTTAAGTTGAGGCTATGATATGTAAGCAGTGTCTTCTGCAAATGAGATGGTTGTAGGTTCGACCTCGACTGAAGTAGGCGATTAAGCATATTAATAGATTGATAGAGGCCAGTCGTGGCGCAGGGGCAGTGTGACTGTAAATGCGACTGGTTGTGGGTTTGATCTCCACTCGAGGAAGTGAAATATTTATTTACATTCATATTTTCATTTCTTCGCTCTGGTGTAGAGACAAAACGCGCTGTTGGTTTCCGCCACTCAACACGCAATACCTGCAGAATTTGGCGGAAACTGGGGGAACGGAATGTCTTAAGATTAGTTTCCATTTGCCTACCCTGCTGTGTGCGGGATACAACGTGAAGCTGAAAAAGAAAATAGATTGTAATCATGATTCTAGGTCTAGGTAATTAATTCACTTAAAGTAGTAATAGTTCTCTCTGGCTAGCAGGCATCTATAAAAAATGGGAAAAAGACCAACATATAAATTATATGTATTCCATAACTTAAATAATTGCTTATATTGTAGGTACCTATCGACAGACATCTAAATTTAATTTTGTTTAATTTTCACGAAAAACTGATTTTCACGAAGAGCCCATCATAGCGCAGCAGCACAGTGTTAGGCTGTCAACGTGACGCTTTTGGGTTCCATTCTCATTCGGTTACACAAAAATTGGACGTTACGTAAGGAACGAATTTTAACACTTTGTTCCCTGACTATCCTGAACAAATGCGGGATACAGCGTGAAGCTAAAAATATCCATCTTAGCATTTGGAATGTTAGTCGTACAGAATAAACGGGTTTTATAATGAAATAATTGCAAATCATGACGCAAAAAGACCACAACAACATTACGGTTGAAGAAATATTATATATTGAATCGATAAAATCGAATTGAATAGTCTTTGAAAAAGTCTTTTTATATTCTGGAAAGAGCTAAAAAGTTCTGTGATCGGGTTCACACGGTCAACTGAGGAGCCAAATTTTGCAAACATCTCACGTGTTCGGCTGTAGAGATACCATGATTTCAGACTGGAATACTGATTTCATTCAGCTTCACTCTGTATCCCGCATGTAACAGGGTAGGCAGAGGGAGCCTAGTGTTAACACTCCGCTCCTCACTTTCCGACGAATTCTAGACGTTGCGTGTTGAGTGGGGGAACTCAACGCCGCGCTTTGCCTCGACACCAGAGCGAAGAATTAAAAATATAAAATATTTAATTTCCTCGAGTGGGGATCGAACCCACAACCTGTCGCCTTGTCGCAGTACACTTGTGCACTCTGCGCCACGGCTGGCCTCTGATACTGATTAAGATTATTATTATTGTAAATCGATTTTATTCAAAAAAATATATTTTATTATAAAATACAAACGTTGGTACGTATAAGTTCTTAAATCCTTAAATCCTTAAGATTATAAAATATAATATTTTGTAACACATAAATTAATTGATTATAGCCTTTAATTTTTCTTTTATAAAATAACTCAGCTCCCTTACGCTTAAGATTTGAATGCCTACACGATTATTGACTATCATGTATTGTAACTGAGAAGTCTCCATTTTACCTCCAAGCCACATGGCCACCATTTATTGTAAAAAGTTGCGATAATAGACTCACGCGGATGTTCAAGCTTTCAAAGCGTACAAAATAACACAACAAACACCGCAAACCACCTGATAGCGCTTTATACGTGTACGACTTCCCTATTTTTACTCTTTCAAAATAAACATTGATCTTTAAACTGATGTAATAAGATTAAAAATTGAATTGATTCCTGAGAAAATGTCGGCAAAACATACAATGGTTTTTGTGTGGAAGAGATCGTGGTCGGTTCTCACGACGCGACTGCCGCACACAGGTGCGCATCCGGCTATCTTAGTCCCACTGGGATTTGAATCACTTTAGTGCGGTCTAATTATGTTCGTGAAACAACAGCATGGAATTTGTGAAAGAAAAACGGATCAACCACGAGAAGGTTGCTAACACTGTTGAAGAACAATGGTTTTATAAATGCAGGCATATTATTTTCAATATAAAATGCACATTTAAATCTCGAAAGAATTGTTTAAGGTCGTCGTGGCGCAGGCACGCGTGCAACTTTAGGCGCGACGAGTGTGGATTCGATTCACACTTGAGGAAATGAATAAACATTTAATATTTTCATTTACTCGCTTTGGTAAGGACGCAAAGGGCGGCGTTGAATTCTGTCACTCAACACGCAATGCTTTAAAAATTCGGCGGAAAGTGTTGCGCGGGAATTAATGGGAACGGTCTGTCTTACCACTAGGTTTCCAGGTTCCCTCTCTTTATCCTGCACATAGCAGAATACAGCGTGAAGCTAACAAAAAAGAAAAAGAGTTGAATAGGTTAAAAAATCAGCTTCACGCTGTATCCCGCACACAGCGGGGTAGGCAGAGGGAACCAAGTGTTAAGACACTCCGTTCCCCACTTTCTGCCTAATTCTGGAGGCATTGCGTGTTGAGTGACAGAACTCAACGCCGCGCTTGTCCTCGACACCAGAGCGAAGAAATGGAAATATAAATTTAAGTAAATATTTCATCTCCTCGAGTGGGTATCGAACCCACAACCAGTCGGTTCGGTCACACTTCGTGCCGCTGCGCCACGACTGACCTCAATATTATATAATTGAATAGGTTAAAAAAGGACATATTTTAGATATGATCTTTTCATCGACTTCTGTAAGAAAAGGAGGTTGCCAATTCGACTGTATTTTAAAATGTTTGTTAACTCAGAACTTTTCACTGCGTAAACTGATTGTGATTATTTAAGTAAAACAAACACGCTTAGCATTTTGATATTGTAGTAAGGTTGTCGTAGCATTAGCTTGACATCGACTTGAAAATCATACATTTTTTAAATTATTTTTGTTTAACGATCTCAAAGTACGTTTTACTTTATGAAAAATTATTTTTTACTTTTTAGTTCGTTGATTAAAGTCGGTTTTTTTGGTAAATGTTAAACCAATTTTTACAAAGTTAAATGAGATTTTAAGATAAGAAGAATTAATGTAAGAAAAACTATAATATATTAAATAGATTTATAAAATATTTTTGGAACAATTTACTTTTCCGTTTTCCATTTACTTCCATTTATTTAGTTTCAATTTACATTAATTCTAATAGTTAATACTACGTATACGTAATACATAGTCAAGTTTGGGAGCCTTTTATTATAATAAAAACATTGCATAACTACATAGTAAATATTTGTAGTCGTATTTGTATTTATAATTATTATGTTCTAGACAAAATGGCGATATTATTTACCTATCATTACTTGTTTAACTAGGTGATTACTATATATTATAAAGGAAACATTAGTACTTATATTTATATATACTCTTAGGGNGGCGCGACGAGTGTGGATTCGATTCACACTTGAGGAAATGAATAAACATTTAATATTTTCATTTACTCGCTTTGGTAAGGACGCAAAGGGCGGCGTTGAATTCTGTCACTCAACACGCAATGCTTTAAAAATTCGGCGGAAAGTGTTGCGCGGGAATTAATGGGAACGGTCTGTCTTACCACTAGGTTTCCAGGTTCCCTCTCTTTATCCTGCACATAGCAGAATACAGCGTGAAGCTAACAAAAAAGAAAAAGAGTTGAATAGGTTAAAAAATCAGCTTCACGCTGTATCCCGCACACAGCGGGAGTAGGCAGAGGGAACCAAGTGTTAAGACACTCCGTTCCCCACTTTCTGCCGAATTCTGGAGACATTGCGTGTTGAGTGACAGAACTCAACGCCGCGATTAGCCTCGACATCAGAGCGAAGAAATGGAAATATAAATTTAAGTAAATATTTCATCTCCTCGAGTGAGGATCGAACCCACAACCAGTCGGTTTTACAGTCACACTTCGTGCCGCTACGCCACGACTGGCCTCAATATTATATAATTGAATAGATTAAAAAAGGACATATTTTAGGTATGGTCTTTTCATCGACTTCTGTAAAAAAAGGAGGTTGCCAATTCGACTGTATTTTAAAATTTTTGTTAACTCAGAACTTTTGACTGCTTAAACTGATTGTGATTATTTAAGTAAAACAAACACGCTTAGCATTTTGATATTGTAGTAAGGTTGTCGTAGCATTAGCTTGACATGGACTTGAAAATTATTTTTAATTATTTTTGTTTAACGATCTCAAAGTACGTTTTAGTTTATGAAAAATTATTTTTTACTTTTTAGTTCGTTGATTAAAGTCGGTTTTTTTTGTTAAATGTTAAACTAATTTTTACAAAGTTAAATGAGAATTATGATAAGAAGAAATAATGTAAGAAAAACTATAATATATTACATAGATTTATAAAATTTAAAAAATCCGTACTCCAAAATCCATCTTTTTGAAACAATTTACTTTTCCGTTTTCCATTATAAAGGAAACATTAGTACTTATATTTATATATACTCTTAGGGTATAAAACAAAAGTATATTATTAATATACTTATATTTTTTTATTAGAATTGTTTTACTACTATATATAGCAATAACCTGTGCTCTCTTTTCAGTGAGAGCAAATATTTTACATTACAAAATAAGTGGGTTTTAGGTTTAGTGTTGGTTTCTGTTTAAATACTTATTTTTAAAAAAATAAATACATACTTATATATATAATAACATATTACCTACACGGTTGATAAAAAAATCACAGTAATGAATGTATGATAAAAAATGCGTGTCTGTGTGTGTGTGTCAATACTTATTATAAAAAAATACATAAATACGTATATGAATAATAATACATTGCCTACAAGGTTATAAAAAAATCACAGTAACGAATTTATAATCAAAAAAATCAAGGTTGGTTATTATAATTATACAACGATTTATCAAATAGCTAAATAAAAATACGAAATGAAATTTCACAAATATTATCTTTTTTACAATAATAAATTATATTCTAACTTCATATAAATTAGTTAATTGCCTAAACTCAGGAAAACTTTATATTGTATCGTAATTACTGTGTTGTATGTACAGGTATCACTACATTTTGATTTTTGATAGATTCTATAAACAGATTTGACATTTCATATTAGATGGCAACATTTAAGTAAAAGTGATAGTTAAGTAATAAAGCATACCTTTTTTATATAATAGTAAATATATATGTTCTGCGGACCCGGTCGACTTCCTTATATGCGACATACCTACGGGGGATTGTAAATAGGTCTCGAAGAATAAATTTTAATTCATTGGGTCTTTCATAATGTTTACTTTTTGATGTTGGCAGATTTATGAGTACTTAGTGCTGCTATACTAAAGTAAAACTAAATAGTAGTTTTTTTTAGTATTTAGTGAGAATTTAGGAAATGTTTTTGTGATATAGTTATTTAATATTTAATAAATAACTTTCTTTATCATTATAAAATGCAACTCCGAAAAGGGGTGAAGTTTAATCTTAAATTATAATTAAAAAATGAAAACAAAAAATGCAGCGTAATTTAGTTACATAAAGTTTTCAGTCCATATTAGAAACAATTAATGTAACCGGTATTTAAAGCACAGTAGTAGTGTACGATTATTTTTTGACCTTTTAGGTATATGTGTTCTGTGCTTTTGATATGGTAATATTACAATTTGCAAATGGCCAACTTACTGTTTCTTTTCGGCGACGATATTCGCTTTTCTATTGCATTTTATTACTTGTTCTTTTAATTAACATCACTACAATTAGTTACGAATTCACTATCTTCAGGTGTTTGAATATTTGTATCTAAGCCATGAGAGATTACATGAGACGTCTTAAGTATGGACGATCTTATCGTAAAGAACTTGAAACTAAATTATAGGTTCCCTAAGTCCTGGTCCTACCAATTTACACTGGTAAGTAATCGCTAAATATTAACTTAAAAGCATATTTGTAAGGATTTGTGATACTAATTGTTTTATTTATTATTTGTATTTTTGTTTCCAGATTCAACAAAAATCTTTCAAAATGGCTTAAATATTGCAGCTATAATTTGTGATATGGGTGGTATCAATGTATATTACATTTGATCTACTGTTCTTACTGAAATGGTTCAGAAATTTGTTTTTAAAATATAATATAAAATGCAATACAAATATTATTTCAAACAACTTCAACATTGTTTGACATCGTTATCTTAATTTATATTAAATTACCAGCAATAAATGTAATTTATTGTGGGCAATGCATAGTCCAGTAAAAAGTACATTTTTCTAAATAAATAAAATCAAATAAATCAGCCTCACATTGTATCCCGCAAACAGCAGGGTAGGCAGAGAACTTAGTGTTAAGACACTTCATTCCCCACTTTTCACCAAATCTGGAAGCATGTTGAGTGGTACAACTCAATGCTGCACTTTGCATCAACACTAGAGTAAAGAAATAGAAATATAAATTTAAATAAATATTTATGTTTCTCAAGTGGAGATTGCACCTACAACCAGTTGATTTTACAGTCACACTTTGTGGCCTTGCACTATGGCGCTCATGTTTGGCTGGTTTCTAGTTACTAATAATTAAATAAAATGTTTTAATTAAAATGTTATTTATTACATTATAGGTCTAGCCAAATGGGAACATATAGAATATTTCTTCTAAGAGACTGGTGAAAAGTTTTGTTTTCACACTCAAATTTAAACAGGACCAGATGTGTCCAAATGCTAAGTAGATAATGAGAGTGCACCTTGCTGCACAAGTGCTAAGTCACAGTCAAGGTTTGTTTTAATTGCCTTACCAGTAAATATGTCTGTGAATTTTTATTTAAAAGCCTTGGCAATAAATGCAAGCTTTGTTCTNGAAGAGAACTTAGTGTTAAGACACTTCATTCCCCACTTTTCATCAAATCTGGAAGCATGTTGAGTGGTGCAACTCAATGCTGCACTTTGCATCAACACTAGAGTAAAGAAATAGAAATATAAATTTAAATAAATATTTATGTTTCTCAAGTGGAGATTGCACCTACAACCAGTTGATTTTACAGTCACACTTTGTGGCCTTGCACTATGGCGCTCATGTTTGGCTGGTTTCTAGTTACTAATAATTAAATAAAATGTTTTAATTAAAATGTTATTTATTACATTATAGGTCTAGCCAAATGGGAACATATAGAACATTTCTTCTAAGAGACTGGTGAAAAGTTTTGTTTTCACACTCAAATTTAAACAGGACCAGATGTGTCCAAATGGCAAGTAGATAATAAATAAATAATAGATAATGAGAGTGCACCTTGCTGCACAAGTGCTAAGTCACAGTCAAGGTTTGTTTTAATTGCCTAACCAGTAAATATGTCTGTGAATTTTTATTTAAAAGCCTTGGCAATAAATGCAAGCTTTGTTCTCAATATTTTCAGAAAATCAGAAATTGTTAAAAAGGAATATAGATATGTAAAAAAATAAGTAATAGTATATTAATGTTAGATTTAATTTCACCAACACTATTAAGTTCATTATACTTTATTATTTTTATCATTATCTGTAATTGTTTAAAAAAGCTAAAATTCAACAATATGACACAACACTTAATTAAAATATTTATTTAATTAAAATAGAATAGTAAACAGCAATGATTTTCTTCATTCTTTGTTTATAGTCCAGGTCAAATTTCACCACTGTAACTGCCTACAATGTTATAAGTTAATAAATATATAAATTATGATTATTTTACTGATTACAATCTGTTTAACTTATATAAATGTTAATTATTGTTTCTAACATAAACGGGCAAGTTTGTCTGGTTGCAATATATATAGTCTTTATCACTATTTTATTTGATTTGCAAGAATATTATTTGTATAAATATAATTATAACAAATGGTTATAAGCAATAAAAAAGTATAAAGTGTTTATTCGTTTTATTTCTGCATTTATCTTGTATTATTATAATAGCAAAAATGATTCACTCCTTCAAAATCATTTGGAAGTAGTTTTGTTTAAATTAAGTAGTAATATTTCCAATTGATTTTGAAAGAGTAAATCATTCTGGTTTTGAATAAAAATCGATTTATTATCTATTTATTAGCCAAATTTTGAATTTCCCGCCCATATCTGAGGCGATAAATTTTAAATATTGTTTTTGGTGGATACAAGATAGATTGGCAGCAGTGTCGTTTTATCCCCCATATTTTTGTATGAAGTAAACATTCTTCCCTTTGGGTATACGTGTTCTGTTGTCATCTGTGAGTTAAAGGCTCTTTGGGTATATGTGTTCTGTGGTTAAAGGTCGTCGTTGAATGATGTACAAGTTTTTTAAAGATAAAAATATCTAAATTCTAATCTTTAGCTAAACTAGCTAAAAGAACAAGAAGTATTTTTTATATGTTAGTGTTAACGTATCAATTATTAACTAATTAATTATAAGTTTATAAATATTTACTTTACACAATAAAGCAACCATGTCTTTAAATATAGTGTCAGTCCAGCAGGGTAAATTATCAGGGAAAAATTGTATAACTTCTAATAATACACCATTTTATGCTTATAAAAGCGTTCCATATGCAAAACCACCAGTTGGAGAATTAAGATTTTCTGTAAGTAATCAAAAGAAGTCTTATCTTAAGTGCTGTAAAATGTGTAAAGTTCCAAACATTGTTTTTTGTTCCAAGTTATGCTGTAAGTATTGTTGTTATGCTATGAATGCTGTATTTAAAAATAATAACCTTCTCAGTCCTTTTCGCTTTTGCTACTATAATGTTTTTGAAATTCCTGTATTACATTATATAATCATATTCTTCCATCTTGTTCTTATCATAAGCTTAAAAAAAATCTAAGCAATGTATTTTAAATGTAGTATTATATTTATGTTGATATATCTTTCAGAATCCACAAGAGCCAGAGCCATGGGAAGGTATAAGAGATGGTACCCAGGACTGCAATATTTGTGCTCAATTAGAGAAAGAAACTTTACAAATTATTGGTGATGAGGATTGTTTATATTTAAATATATATACACCAAGCCTTCCTAATTCTGGAGAACCTTTACTCCCAGTTATGGTCTTTTTCCACGGTGGAGGATTTATTTTTGGAAGTGGTACAGATGACTCTAAACATGGCCCTGATTATCTTATTGAGAAAAATGTTGTATTAGTCAGTATAAATTATAGATTGGGTGTTCTCGGATTTTTAAATTTGGATTGCAAAGAGGCTCCAGGTAATATGGGCTTAAAGGATCAAGTTCAGGCATTGAAATGGGTGCAACAAAATATAAACAATTTCAATGGAGATCCTAATAATGTTACTATTTTTGGCATTAGTGCAGGTGGATCTTCAGTAGAATATCTCATGATTTCTCCTATGGCTAAGGGACTATTTCATAAAGCGATTGCTCAGTCTGGTTCCTCTTTACTTCATTGGGCTCAAAATAATAAAATTAACAAGTTAGCATCAAAAATACCAGTTGTTAAAAAGAAAGTAATAAATGATAAAAAGGATTTGATAGAATATTTAAAAAGTTTATCATTCAAAGAATTGATCTCAGCTGCTATGATGGTTTTAGCAGATCAAAAACATTGCGGTGGTATTCATTTTGGGTTTGTTCCTAGTATAGAGAAGGAGGGTGACTGGGAACCTTTTATTACTAAGTCCACTTATGACTTGTTAGTTCAAGGGAATTTTACTAAAGTTCCATATATGGCAGGCTTTTGTGCTCGTGAAGGTCTTTTAGTGGTTTCAATGGCATCGGCTGCATTAGAGCAGTTGGTGAAAGAGAAGAATTTTATGTCAATCTTTCCATTTGAAATTGACGATATAGAAAAAAATGATATCGAAACTAGATTAAAAACAGTATATTTAGAAGGTGAAAATGTATATAAAGAAGAAGACGAATATGCAATCAATATCTATAGTGATATAGACTTTATTGGAGGAATTTATGTGTCTACTAAATTGATTGCAAAAAACAACTCTCCAGTATATTTTTATGAATTTGCATATGATGGTGGGTTGAATTATCTAAAAAAAAAGTTAAATATTGATAGAAAAGGCGCTTGCCATGGCGACGACGGTGGTTATTTGATAAAATCCAATACTTTAAACTATGACTGTCTTTCGGACACAGATAGGCTTGTCTTAAACAGAATGTGTCTTATGTGGACAAACTTTGCTAAGTTTGGGTAAGTACTTATAAAGTCAGTTCAGTTACATAATATTTAATCCGTCGTTCGGGCATCAGTTGTGATTGGATTTGGTCAGTTGTGATTGGATTTGATTTTCACTCGATGGAATGTAGTGTTTTCATTTTCTCGCTCTGTTAACATGTCAAAACCCTGTGTTCAGGCACAGAGTGTCTTAACATTAAATTTCCTTTGTTTAGACTAGGTAAATCTAAAAACAAATATGTCAATGAAATTGATCATATATGATAAAAACAAATTGTAAATTTATTATATGAGTAAATAAATAAATATGTATTTAAAAATGTGTTATAAGCCTATATAATACTATTTCAAAAGTCGCTTAATTCTATAATGGAAACAAATATCTCCAACCTTGTCATACTAGTATAAAATTAATATATATTATAAATAAAATTAAATCTTTTCCAGCAATCCAACACCAAGTATTGACAATATTATAACAACAAAATGGGAGCCAATAACAGAAACGGGATTAGCGTGTTTGGTGATTGACGATGAACTCTCTATGAAATATCAAGTGGAACCAGAAAGGATGCAACTTTTTGAAGAACTCTATGAAAAGTATTATAAATCATAAAATATTTTTCTTTTTTTTTGTTTGCTTCACGCTGTATCACGTAAATGATAGGAGGGTAGGCAGAGGGAAAATTGTCCTTACGCGAAATAGGGCATTTTCGAGCATTGCGTGTTGAGTGACGAACCTCAACGACACGTAATTAAAAAAACTTGAGACCGTCGTGGTGCAGTGGAGCAGCGTCTAACTGTGGACGGTAGGTTGAATTCCCACTAGGGGTAGAAGTTATATTTTTCCTCGTTTTGGTAACAAGACATACCGCGGCGGTGAGTTCTGCTAGTTAACGCAGTGTCTCAAAAATTTGGCGGAAAGTTTAATACTAGGCCTTGCCATGCCTACCTTCTTATATAAGAAATACAGTGTAAAGCTCAAAAAAATAATAATAAAATCAATTTAATTGGTGCAATTATATACATTTTTAAAAATGTTAACGGGTAGTATAAAAATTACGAATTTATTGTACAATATGTTTTATTGTTTTTCATACTATAATATTTACAATGTATGAATCATGTTAGATATTTACTGTAAATTTCTTGGAACACTGCCATCTTTTTTGGTTCAAAATTGTATTTGATACTGATATCTTGATCAATACTGAGATAGGCAGGTGTTTCGTTTGTATATTTGGGCCATTCCACGTCTAGCCCGCTATCTGGAGTGCTAAAAATTAAAAAAATATTAAATTAATGTATATTCTTTTATATATCTGTTTATAAATGTGAGATTTTTTTATATTATAGCAATTGGCTTTGTTAAGTTTATATCAAGTGATGCTGACATTAATACTCTAAATAATCTGGTTTGATTTTTGTTGACAAAAATAAAATCTGATCCTTATAACATATGGAATAATAATTGTTAAATAAATGTCTTGTCTATGGTCTTCAATAAAATATGTTTTATTACTATATACACTTTTGTTTCTTTTCTGTGCATTTATTTTTATTAATTAAATATGGAACCCAACACTATTATTCTGTGTATTGCAAATATATTCTAATATTAACATAACTAAAACTCAGGAATTTGCTTATTCATTGATTTTATCGAATTGAAATATGTGTTTACCTATTACCTACAGCAAACGTACTTATTTGGCATGATTTCGCATTTTCTAACACTATCAATATAGATACTTAGTATTCCGTATTTGTTTAGTGTTTATCTGTTAGGTACGTCATTTTTTTAATTTCTTTATCAAGTTGGGGGCCAGTTCTGTACTTTTTAAATTACATAGTCGATATTGAATAATAATAACATGACATTTTTTTTAAATATTTTTATCAAAATTATTATTATATTATACATTAATATAATCAATAACATTATGAAAAATATTATATCTAGTCTTAATTTTAGGGTTCTATACTTAAAAAAACGAAACCCATAGGGCCATGTGGTGGGGTTTAAGATTAACTGCCTTCTCGGTGGATGAGTTCGACTCGCACTATTAAGTCCACACAAACAATATCGAGAAGAAAAAACTGTCATTAAAGGTGACCTAAACTATTTCGTATTTGGACGCTTCGACTGTTTTTAAAATGTAAAATATTTTTTTAAATATCGACATTGTAAAATGTTAAATTATTACTGATAGTTTTATTTGTGTGCCAGTTTAGACAGATAAGAAAGCTTGGGATTCAAGATAAGGAAAAAATATAATATTATAATAAGTTCATTCTCTTACCTAGTTTTAGCAAAGCCAGTTAAAATGAGACATACGTTTTTCCGTATTTCTTCATCTTTCCCTTCACAGAACTGTGAAATTCGGTGCTTGAAAGCATAGGTAAAGTCGTCGCCATGAGCAGCGCCTTTTCTTATCAAGCCGAAAAGTTTCTTGCAAAAGTTTATATTTCCTTCATAGCTGAATTCATAAAAATATACTGGCAACCCATGACTTGCAATTATTTGTCCACTTAACCAAGCTCCAGCCACGAAGTCTAAGTCACTATAGAAGTTTACTGCCAATCTATCTTTATCGTCATTGGGTTGAATATTTTCTGAATAAGCGCTTAAAATTTTGGCGTTAAAGTAGTTTTTATCGCTTTTATCCATTAAAAAGGGGAAATGATCGGTAAAATTTTTATTTTTCATTAGATCTAAAACTGCTCGAGGTTTCAACAAATTCATTAAATAGCCCTCGTTATTGCAGAATCCTTTTATTACGGGTACTCGATTAAATTTCCCCTGAATGAGTAACTTATATGGACAGTCGGTTATGACTGCTTCATCATTTCCAAAATCTTTTTCAATTGTGGGTACGAATCCAAAATACATTCTATCAGTAACATCTTCAATGGCTTTGTTGCTAGCTTCTATTAATAGGGACGCGGGACTTGCTAGTAAATATTCATACATCTCCCGATTGTTGTAGGTAGATCCACTATAACCCATTTTTTCCAGAAGCTTAAGTACCAGCTTATTTGGTTCATAATTTAATGCCCAGTGATTAAGGCTGGATCCCGACTGAAGTATTACCTTGTGGAATAACCCTTTTGACAACGGTGATATAAGGAGATACTCGACTGAAGCTGACCCGGCACTCAGACCAAATAGCGTAACGTTATCGCGATCTCCACCAAATTTGTCTATATTCTCCTGTACCCATTTAAGAACAAAAATTTGATCTTTCAAACCCATATTTCCAGTGGCCTCAGGTACACCGAGCGATAAGAAACCTAAAACACCTAAACGGTAGTTGAATGTTATAACAATCACATCTTGGTCAATTAAATAATCTGGTCCCATATCTTGTTTTATGATACCATTGGTATATAAGAAACCACCGCCATGGATGAAGACCATTACTGGCAATAACTTAGAATTAGATTCTGGTAATTTAGGAGTATAGAGGTTTAGATAGAGGCAGTCTTCGCTTCCCACTGTGATACCTGTCATAACGTCCATTTGACAACAAACGTTGTCTTGAGGAACGGTTGTGGTATCCTTTTCTCCAATCCATGGTTCTAGAGGCTGAGGACTCTGAAATTATCAAATCTAATTTAATTACCTAAATGTATGTTTTTTATTATTTATTTAATCATAATTTTTCATCCTGTTTTATTATTGAGAATATTAAAATGCAATATATATATATATATAGATACAAGTGATTGGTAGATAGATAGACAAACTGATACAAATAATTTACAACAATTTTTACTCCATATTTAACTAAATGGCTAATTTTTACTCCGTAAAATATTAGCCATTTTGAAAAAACTTAATTATCATATGAACGTAATAAAATGCTCGAAAAAATATATCTTGTGTTTTACCGCCTTAATTATCTAACATAAAGTTGCCTGAGTGTTGTAGCTATTTTTTATTGAGTATTTTATACATATCTGCGCAGATAGTATTTAGATATTTTTTTAAATGGCCAAAATATCAGAAAAGGTAAAATTTCAAGGCATCACACTACATAATATGAGATAAATTAGTTATAAATATTACAGACCAGTCGTGGCGCAGGGGCACAAAGCGTGACTGTGAACGCGACTGGTTGTGGGTCATATCCCAACTCATAATATATCTTTTAAATATATATTTCTTAAAATACAGCGTGACGCAAAAAAATATCTGATTTATAATCTATAAACCAATTTAGTCTACCCTCAGATGTAATATACAAATCGTTTACTTACTTTAAATCTCAAGTCCCCAACCGGTGGTTTAGCGTAAGGTACACCCAAAAACTCGTAGTACGTCGTTCCTTTGTCACTAATAGCTTTTCCTCCTCTTAATTTTCCTAGATTTAAGGTTACAGTAGCCATTTTAAATTAATATTTACTGCGATAACTTTACTAAAAGTAATATGTGAAGTAATTAATTTAATAAAGATAAGATATCTATAGATAATGAGATAAAATTCGCAATCTACTTGTGTACGTGTTGCTTCGCAGACACAAACTAGTATAGAACCAAACCACAACAACGTTCTTTGCCCCTAGCCCCTTAACACTATAATGGATGCATAAACTACTGACTTCTCATTTTAACTATCCGATGGCAATATTGTCTCGTAATAAGGAAATACCTACAACTATATTTTTCACGAAATTAAGTTAAATATATGCATATATACAATTCGGAATCAGGAAAAAAGGCCTATCTGCTAAAATAATGCTGCTAAATTTTTTATGCACGTTTAGTAATAAAGTAAACGAGATAGTAAAAACTTAAAGGCCACAATAGCAGCATTTTTAAAATTTTAGTACAAAAAAGGCACATTGTAAGACATAATGTTTATTATATTTTTCATATATTTTAAATTGGCTTACAATAAATATAAAAAAAGGCTTATTTGGCTATAAGTTTATTTTTCACCAACACAACATTTTAGAATTATTGATGTAGAAGATAGGTCACAACTAATAATTGTCAATTATGCTTTTACTATTTACCTCCTACGCCTTTTTTTAGACCAGCCAGTTATGCGCGACCTATTGATTCGAGTTTTTAAGTAGTGTAGTCTTTGCATACCTCTTTCGCACGTCCACTGTCATCAACTTCTTCATACATTCACACATTCCGGGAAGTACTCACGCTTTTTACAAAACCTTTCTTCAGTATCATATATAGATATTGTTTTCGAAGATCGTCTGAAGTCTTCCTCTACCTCTCTTACCGCTAATTTTTATTTCAAAAATCCTTTTTAGCATTCTCTCATCACTCATTTGTTCGAAGAAACTAGAAACCATCTGAGCAACTTTTTTATTTATACTCACTCACCGTGACATCCTCGCT
This sequence comes from Heliconius hermathena, assembly GCA_013403705.1. Lineage (NCBI taxonomy): Eukaryota > Metazoa > Arthropoda > Insecta > Lepidoptera > Nymphalidae > Heliconius > Heliconius hermathena. The sequence goes on along the minus strand of JAAIXJ010000175.1, from coordinate 978,831 downwards.
AGTACCTACCTGCTCTCTTTAATCTGAATCTGCTATGGCACAATCAATCAGTTAAACTGACTCTAAATATCCTACGGATACGTCAAATCTTCATAGCTTCATTCTTCTTCATTTCTTTTGTTCTTCTTCTGTAATGCCATGGGGTATTTTAACAGCGACGGTACTATCTCTGTATTGTGCACGGCCAAACGTGCAGCTGTTCTAAAGTTTCGCCGTATCATCAATGCAGCACAGGCACCGTTAACTCTGTTTACAGCAGCAATATGCGATTTCAGCAGCGAAATGGATGTGCAGGTGTCACATTTATTTTGTATCTTTCGTTTTTACTAAACATAGATATACCACTTCATTCACTTATTCTAATTTCTAACGATTTGCGCTGATCTTGCATTCTGTTCTTTCTTAATTTCTTTCAAATATCAGAATCTTTATCTGAGTCACATTCAGACTTAGACCATTATTTTCACATCCTTTTTTCAGAGTAATGATCAAAGCCTGGTCGGATTCTGATAATGAACACTACATTATGTGTTCACTCATGCCCTTTGTTTCACTCCTTAGAGACAGCTATCCAAATACAAATCGAACAATCAAGCTGACACGGCGCAACTTTGTCAGACACAAGATTGGATGTCAATCCAAGGTGACATGCCAGCTCCTACCCGCACGCAGACTGAGTGATCTCTATAAAGAAATTTTAAAGCAGCATAGGTCAGCTCACATTGTACATGCAGCGGGGTAGTATCTTTCATAATTTCTTTCCCACAACCCTGTCAAACGCTTTGTCCAAGTCCACAAAAGCACAGAAAGCTTTTTGGTGGAATTTTTCAGTGAGTATGTTAAGGGGAAAAATCTAAACCATACTCACTCTTCTAGGCCTAAAGCCTCCTTGGGCCTGCCACGACAGCCTTTGGAATCTCTCTTGTATTCTTCTCACTAATATTTTAGCATAAGCTTTACTACCCAAGCTAATACAACTGGTAGCTTGCGTAGTCTATCTGTGACCTTTGACCCAGACGTTGAGAGTCGCATCTGGGACCTCCCCTGATTTCCAGCATAATTTGCACAAAAACCAGAACAAGTCCAAGACGCATGATCCACTTGATCATCCTAGCAAAGACTGCACCTGCTCCCACTGCCATTGCCACTGCCTTAACACTGTACCTTTGAGAATACAATAACTTTGAGAGAGAATTCAATATTTTTTTTCAAATTGTCTGAAGACAAAAGTCTTCAATCAATGCGTCCTACTTATTATAGTCAGTTTACTCGAACAGCCGTTAGTGTCTTAACATGTTATACAGCGAGCTATGCTCGGAGTTACTTAAAAGGATAACTTCAGAAATGAGGTTGTCGGAAGTGAATCGGAGTTACTGATATCGTTCGCAGAACTAGTTGGCAAGCGTAGCGTAGGACGCCCTCCATGGAACTTGATGGAACAACGATCTGAAGAGGGCTGCTGTCTTTGAGTAGGCTGATTTGATTGCCGCAATGAGCCATTTTTAGTTATAAGACGTTAATTCCATTTTGTAGTCGAGATAAAATTTAAATTACTTAAGTAGGAAATATATTAACGTTATAATAATTAATGGTTTTATCTCTAAGCAACAAGATTTTTTTATTGTCTCTGTGTACAATGTTATTTTTATAAATACTTTTTACGTTTCTTACTGTCCATATTACTTTTTTTTCTAAGTATTATTTTTTGGAATAAGACTTTAATTCTGTCTGTAATAATCTATTGATTGATGATTTTCACAAATTGTTATTTTAATAATTGATTACGAATTTGAACATAAGATATTTGATTAATTTGATATTTTTTATATTCCTTAACTGTGTGTTTTTATTTATAGAGAAGTATTTAATATATAGTATTTCAGAAATAATATTACAGTGTAAACGTATAATTAATATTTCTGGTCTTACTTTATTTTTTAGGTTAAGTTGATAAAAATATACTTATTATTTATCATATACTTCAAGCTGTTTCCCGCACATAGCATGGCAGATAGAGGGAACCTGGAAGCCTAGTGTTAGGGCAGTGGCGTAGCTGGGGGGGGTGCGAGCGGTGCAGTCGCACCGGGCATCAAAAGGAAAAGGGCATCAAAGTCTACGATCAATTTTTCCTTTTTTTTTTAATCAAGAATCAAGAAATGTACAAGAAAAATGAGAGAATGAAAATGAAAAATACAATCTGGCTATCATGTCAATCGAACATGAACTAGTCGATACTATTGATTTTGAAAATGTGAATAATGACTTTGCTAGTCAAAAAGCGCGTAATATCTGTTTTTAAATTTTTGCAATAATTTTTATCAAAATCTAATGTTATAACTTATATATAGTTATTATAGTTTTGAAGCAATCAAAATTTATATAGCTACTCTACTGTGTTTTGAAATCTGAGATTATTTTGACCATTTTAAAGGGCGTCGAGTCATAAGCTGCACCAGGCAACAAATACCCTAGCTACGCCACTGTGTTAGGGTATTCCGTTCCAATTAAAACACTTCCATCTCTCACTTTTCGCCGAGTTCCGGGACTTAATGCTGCGCTTTTGCCTCGTTGCCAGAGCGAGGAAATAAATAAAAATATCTCGAAACTCCTCGAGTGGAAATCGAACCCACAACATGTCGCGTTTACAATCGTTCGCTTGTGCCCCTGCGGCACAATTTTAAAAATTGAAAATAGTGTTATAGTCTTATACGTTCTAAAGAAAAAAATGTGTGTTGAGATTTGTAGTATTTACATTCACACACTTTCAATAATAATAAAAAAAAACATTTCAAACGCAATTTACTCAATATTTACAAAATATTATTTATATCCCTTTTTCTTAAGACGGCATAATAGGTACATCATTGAAACATAAAAAAACAGGTCAAGTGCGATTCCATCGTCCGAAAGTTCCTTACCAATTTTTTGATTGTCCAATTGAAGGCCAACGCGAAGTATACTTATAAAAATTGAGAAAATTAAATTTGGGCGCCTGCACTCATTTCGTATGAAAATTTCAGCTTTGTAAATCCGCGATCTTTAGATAAATACAGACAGACAACAAATGATCCTATAATGGTTCCGTTTTATTCTTTTGTGATACAACCCTAAAAAATAATATCATCTGCAATTTATGTATATTATTTTAATAATAATTTATATGTATTATAATATTTTAATAAAATGTTAATTTAATTTTGATTTTATTATTTTTACGTTGGCAAGACTTTGACTTTACACAGAACTTTGAAGAACGCTTCGCTCCCATGAGGGCAGCGAAGCGTTATTTCGAAATCGCACACAAATATATAAAAAATAAAATATTTGGTAAATTTATAGTTAAAAAGGGAAATTAGATTTCTGAACCGATTTACTTGATTCTTCTTTGTTCGATGCATAATAGTGGCCGTTTGATCCCATAAAGGAGTTTACCAGATGAACCCTGGCTCCATTTTTATTTAACATAGAGCTAGATACTGTCTTTTGCTCACATCCAAGATCATCCTCCATGGTCGATTATGTATGCAAATGACATAGTAATTATTAACGAGAGCCAACTGACGCTGGAGAATAATGTAAACTTTTGGAAGGTAATTCTTGAGAACTTAAACTTATTATGTCGAAGATCGATTGTCGAAAACATGGCTTGCGGGAGCTCGGACTCGAGTAATATCTAAATAGGCGCGAACCTGTCGTTAAGTCGGAAAAGTTTTTTACAGTACATTTATTCGAGGTAGTCTTTGGGTCTGTTTTGCAGCGGATTAACTGCAAGAACGTCACCCGAGATGGTATGGTCACGTTGCGCGTTAGCCTAGAAACTATGTCGGAGAGAACTTGCCTTGCTTTGTCTGTTCCTGGAGCTAGACCCCCCGAGCACCCAAGGAAGCGATGGTTGGATGTTATGATGCAGGAACATGACTAATGCCATTTACAAGAAAGAGAACAAGAAGTATATTTAGTACTAGATCTATATACAGTGTTCACTAATGGAGTAATATTATTCCAGTCCTACCAATTTTATTTCGTAAACCAAATCATTCTCACAATTTATTAATTTGTAAAGATATCAATTAATATTACCTTAATATTAACTAAATGGTTATAAATATCAATTACAATTATTTTTATAAAAAAAACGCTGTAACGTACTATGACGACCTACCTTACTAAAATTAATGAAACACATTTTCTCAGCTCCCGCACATAGCAGGGTACGCAGAGGGAAAACACTCAGTTTCCAATTTTCTGTCGATTTCGGTACGCATTGCGGCTCAACGTCGATCTTTGCCTCGACACCAGAGCGAAGAAATGAAAATATTGAATATTTTATTTCCTCAAGTATTAAACGAACCTACAACCTGTTGCGTATCATGCGCCACGACTGGCCTTAATATATTTAACGGCCTAAAAATAAATTATAAGGCGTCTCCGTATGATTCACATTGCACCAATGATTAATGCGATAAAGGGACAAAAAAGGTGAAAATTTCAAATTTAACTTTGTTTGTAGTAAGTGTATACTAATGACGCCGGCATTGTCGGCATAACGCGTTGGTCAGCGGTGACGGTCAGTTCGGCGCCAGAGAGTCGCGGCGTAAAATACTCAGGTGCATCCGTACCTGCGTACGGATTAGATACAGCCTGTTTGGAATTATTTTATTATTTTTTTTAGTTTCTCGCTGTATGCCGCAGATAGCAGGGTAGGTAGAGTGAACCTAGTGTTCAGACACCCCGTTCTCCATTTTCCGTCGATTTCTGAAGGCATTGCGTAGCGACTCTTAGATACCAGAGCAAAAAAATTGGAAATATTAAATAATTCATTTCGTCGTTGTAGGAATCGAATCCACAGCCTGTCGCGTTTTCAGTCACACTTTGTGTACCTGCGCCACGACTGGTCTCATTTAATTTTCCGTTATATTAAATGTTATTAATAATGTCTGTTTTGAATACTTTATAACTTTAGTTCTTTTATATTTATTTTCATATAAGGAATAACTTTTGGTCTATATTTGATTGTTTATTTTCGACATATACTATAAATAAAGAGTGAAAACGATTGGAGAAAAGTGAAAAACTTTTAATTTTTATTTTTATTAATTTGTGTGATTTTTAATTAATACAAACAACATCAATGTATATTATATATTATAAATATACCTAATTTGCGAAAAGCACCTTTTGTGCTTTACAAAATGTTATTTGTGCTTACAAGTTTAAGTCATATTTTACTTATTTAAAAAACGTATAAAAGTTTAAACGTACCGGGACTCGAAGTCGTGCCTCCTGGAAACCGACCAGGCGCTCTGACCACTAAGCCATACGTTCTCATCAAGCTATGTCGAAATTTTGATACGATTGTTACAACTTATTTATGTTGTTAGCATCTCTGTAGGTAAGAATAATTTGTAACAAGCGTAAAAAATTTCGGTTGAGTTCCGCTACTCAACACACAATGATTCCAGTATTCAGCGGTAAGTGGGGATCAAAGTGTTTTAATCGGAACGAAGTGTCTTAACACTACGTTCCGAGGGAACTTTGTCTACCCTGCTATGTGCAGAATACAGCGTAAAGATATAAAAAACTATTGATATTATTAACAGAGGTAATCTACAATAACAATTCTGCTCTTTTCTCTTATTTGATTTAAGTATTCACTTTATACATGGTATAGAGAAAACAACAATAACTATAAAACGAATTACTCAATATAATCTTAATTCCGACAAAAATAATTACGCCAAAAACGAACTAACTAACAGTTTACATTATCACGAAATCCTAACAAAATGACAACAAATTTATAAGAATATAAAACATGCTGTATAACAAAACTGTCCTAAGATCCTTTCACGATGCTGCGCGTGAGTCGTGATTTGATTCCCACAGAGCGAGCCGAATGCTCTTTCTTATTCTTTTTAATCGTATTATTGTTTGACGCGAAGATGAATAGTTATAACTTAGACGTGTTAGAAATATAGAGACTCTTTTCTTATTTTTAATTGATTTATTATCTGTATTTTAAAACTTTTATTGGTGGAGGTAGGTAATTAAAGAATTTAAAGATTTAATAGAGTTTACTTGTTTTATTGATTTAGTTTCATTTTAAAATTAATGTAATGTTTTGTGACATCTAAAAGAAGGATTCATAAATTTGGATTTAAACATTCTGTCAGTTATGCAATACAATAAAACATTGAATCTAATTCTAATAATCCTAATTGTTACCTTCTTTACTTACCTTTTTTTTTATAAAAATGTATTTTATATTGAATGCAAATGTAAAAATATTTAATATAATGCAGATGATTATTTATGTAAATAACATTATATTAAACATTTTTCTTCACGTCATAATATTTAATATTTTAAAGCAAATACCTTTAAATAGATAAATAAAACAAAATAACGTAATAATATTAAATAACAATTTTTATTAATAAAATATTTTTATCAATACATTTATAGATATAAATATAAATACTTTCCTACATCCTAAGATAATTGTCAGTTCTTTACGCTCAGGTGGCGGTGGAATGCGGGCGTATCGGTATTGTGCTTTGTACTTGCAGGTGCTCTCCGTGGGAACGCGATATTTGACTACCACTGACTCTAGATCTTAACATAGCAACTATTAGAGAATAAATCTATATTTTTGTTATAAGATTTTTCGAAATATTGTGAATGTTTGTTCATTAATGTACCAAAACATATTTGTGACTTATAGAAGGTAAGAACAACAACAATAACAGAGGGATCCTGTTGATGTTGTAAAGGCACTCTGTTCCCCACTTTCTGCCGCGCTTAGCCTCGACACCAGAGCGAAGAAATGGAAATATAAATTTAAGAAATATTTCATCTCCTCGAGTGGGGATCGAACCCACAACCAGTCGGTTTTACAGTCACACTTCGTGCCGCTGGGCCACGACTACCCTCAATTATTATTTTTATTTATTAATGATTACAAAATAAAACTTCTTTATAATATAGATCATAATGTAGGAGAAAAGACAGTGAAATTGCTGATAATATGCTTGCCTTTCCTTAGCATTACTATTACTAGGTTCCCTCTGCCTACCCTGCTGTGTGCGAGATACAGCGTGAAGTTGATTTAATAAATAAAAAAAATTGGGTGTAAGTTGTAGATTCTTTAATTAATATTAAGTCACATTACAGGCGAGAAATTGAATGACAATGTATATTATTATCAGTAGATTTACAAATGTATAAAAATTGGTCTTAAAGCAAGTTTTCTCCTTACTTGGTTTTTAAAAAAGTACAATAATTGTTCTCATAAATGGTAAAAAAAATCCAAAATATATTATAAACATTTAATTATATAAAATTATAGTAAGTTTACTGTTAACCTTCTTTTTTGTTTAAATCATCCGTGGTAAACATGGATGCGTTAAGTGATATTTAATGATGATCAGTACTCATATCGTGCATGATTCCTATCATGATATGAGTACAGATCCAAATCAATTGCTAGATGATTTAGACTGCTTATATAAGTTAAATTACTTTTTACTTATACAACAGTACATTTGTTTTAACGTTATGAATATTTTCTCCAAAATAATTGGAAAGATTGTCGCTAACAAACAATTCTATGAAAAAAACACACGTAGGTATATAAGAAAAAAAATGCTTCTATCTAAAGTATATGAAACTATATATGTATATAACTACATCTAAACTTTATATAAATAGCGACTCGAACACGGCTTTGCCCGCTTAAGCTTATTATTATATTATAGTAAAATTATTATTTTTTTACATAAATTGTCGCATGTGTTATTTTGATGCATATAAGCTGTATTACTGTAAAGTTTCATCAAAATCTGTTCAGTAACTTTTGTGTTAAAGTGTAACAAACGTTCATCACTCCATCCATACCCACAAGCTTTGACATTTATAATATTAGTAGGGGAGTAACATGTGCTAATAAATAAATGCTCGAAATAAAAGGTCTTGAAAGACAGAAGGACGGACAATAAAGTGATCCTATCCTTATAGGATATCTTTACCTTATAGGACAGGATCACTTTTTCCGTTCCGTTTTTATCTATTGAGGTACGGAACCTTAAAAAATTATCTAGGTACTTACTTAGTAACAGATAAATCCAAATCTAATAACCTGATCTTGGATATTTTTTTCTCAAAACAAAGTTATTTATAAGCTTAATATAGCTTTAAGTTTTTTGCTATCAAAAGAAAAAAGTCCTTGACACTCTAAATCTTTACTAAATATAAAAAATTGTGTGAATATTATACTGTATTCTCTAACATATATACAGGCTGGAAGCGTCTGCGCTACTTTTACGGGAGCAGCATATATTATAGGATAAATCAAAAAAATACATCAGCTTCACGCTGTATCCCGCACACAGCAGGGTAGGCAGAGGGAACATAGTGTTAAGACACTCCATTCCCCACTTTCTGCCGAATTCTGGAGGCATTGCGTGTTGAGTGGCAGNTCAGACGCTATAGGGAGTGTATAATATAAATAAATATTTTCTTAGTCTGCATTTATAATGGCCGCCGTATCGTAGGAGCACAAGCCTGTGACTTTAAATGCGGCTGTGAGTGCGATTCCCACTCGGAAGAATGAATTATTATTTATTAATATTTTCAATTCTTCGCTCTAGTACCAAAGCAAAGCACGGCGTTGATTTCCGCTACACAAAACGCAATGCCTCAAAAATTCAGCGGAAAGTGGGGAACGGAGTCTCTTAATATTAATTACTCTCCGCCCACCCCGCTATACCTATGCGGGATACAGCGTGAAAGCGATAAAAAAATACAAAGGATTGTTCTGCATTATAGAAGTGAAGAGTAGAATGATGTATTTTATCTGAGGCCAGTCGTGGCACAGCGGCACAAAGTGTGGCTGTAAAACCGATAGATTGTGGGTTCGATCCCCACTCGAGGAAATGAAATATATATTTCCATTTCTTCGTTTTGGTGTCGAGGCTAATCGCAACGTTCAGTTCTGCCACTCAACACGCAATCCCTCCAGAATTCGGCAGAAAGTGAAGAACTCAACACTAGATTCCCTCTGCCTATCCTGCTGTGTGCGGGATACAGCGTGAAGCTGATCTATTTATTACTTACAACGACATATAGTGAAGAGAAATAAAAGTCAAGCTTCATGAAATTCACTGTAACTTTATATTGCAACATAAAGTTATATGCTTTAATACTAAATCATAAAAAAAAATAACGATATCAAACTTAATACGTAAAATTTTTCCTTATTTCCAAATTTCCGTTACTATCGTTATCGTTATCTTTACAACAGCAATTGTATTGATTGATATTATAATTCCAATGTAGCGGTGTTTCCTTGATTGGTAATCTGTATTGTTCACACCTACAAATAACATGCAAAGTTGTGGCCAGTCGTGGCGCAGGGGCACAAATTGTAACTGTAAAACCGACTGGTTGTGGGTTCGATCTCCACTCGAGAAGATTAAATATTTACTTAAATTTATATTTCCATTTCTTCGCTCTGGTGTCGAGGCAAAGCGCGGCGTTGAGTACTGCCACTCAACACGCAATACTTCCAGAATCCGGCAGAAAGTGGGGAACGGTTTGTCTTAACACTAGGTTCCCTCTGCCTACCCTGCTGTGTGCGGGATACAGCGTGAAGCTGATTTAATAATTTTTACAAATAACGCAACGTAATTACTAATTAATATAATAAATATATTATCTAAAAATAATAGCGTTGAAAAATGCTTTATCTATTATATATTTATATTTATATTTTTAATATTTATATTATACTTTCAATTATATATTTTTTTTGTAAATAAATAAAACTATTAATCGAGGATATAATATTATTATGGATGACTAATTATTGGTAGATAAATGAACCTAATACTCTTCTAATCTTTTCTATCTGACTGTTTTGTAAGCTCTTATATCATGTTACTTTAAAATAAGCGCAATTAACTCCTGTAGAGGCCAGTAGCGCAGGCACGCAAGCGTGCGACTGTAAACCCAACAGGTTACGGGTTCGAAATACTCAGTATTTTAATTTCCTCGCTCTGGTAATACGACAAAGCGCGGCGTTGAGTTCCGCCAATCAACATGCAATGCCTCCAGAAATCGGCGGAAAGTGAGGAACAAAAGTGTCTTAATGGCAACGGAGGTGTCTTAACACTAGGTTCCCAGGTTCCCCCCGCATACCCTGCTATGAGCGGGATACATCGTGAAGCTAAAAAGTACAATGCTATACTATAATATTATTTTATTCATTAATAATTAACATTACTATATTATAAATTTAATATAAAAAAATTAGTACCGCCACTTATTACACAATGTTCCAGAATTCGGGGGAATGTGGGAAACGGACGTGTTTTAATGAAAACGAGGTGTCTTAACTAGGTTCCCACATTTTCTATGACTACCCCGTGCAAAGGGTACAGCGTGAAGGTAAAATAAAAACTATTACCTATTTACGATTTCATGTAATTAATGTTATATTAGGATATCCATACATACTCACGGATTTTTCACACATTTTAATTATGAGTATAGAATTATTTTTGTTACCATTTTGTTTCTTACTAAATAATAACATTACTATATTATAAATTCAATATAAAAAATGGATTATTATTAAAAATTCTAATTTAGATATTATTTAAATTTATTATTTAAAGTATTTTTCAATATAATTTTTTTTTCATAAATAAGATCTAAATAATAATATGGCACTTATCTTATGGATATAAATGACATATCGTTTATGTAAATAAACTTGTAATGAGACTTTAACTTCCGTGATGATTTATCTTTTTTTTTTAACGTGAAACTATTTATAGGCAAATATAGTGTAAGGCAAGCATTACATTTTTTAGTTAACTGTCGCACATCGTATAAGAATAAATAAAAAAATTCCACAAAAAAAATCTAATCTCCGTTTGCACACCTCCCTTTGTAATACACTCCACCCAAATACTGAAGTACGGTGCGCGTGCGCAATCACCCAGTCCGTGTTCAGTGGTAAATAGTATAAAGAGACCGGCGTTCGATACTTCAATTTAGTGTATACAGTGACACTATAGTGTAAACTAAAATTTTAAACAATGGCCAGTGTTAACGGTGTTCAAAACGAAATCAAAGCTTCGGCTTTGGATCTTATCGGGAATACACCTTTAGTGGCCCTAGACAGGCTCTGGCCGGGACCTGGACGTATCCTTGCAAAATGTGAATTTATGAATCCCGGTGCATCAATCAAATGCCGTTCATCACTTCACATGCTGCAAAAGGCTCGCGAAAGTGGAGAATTAAAACCAGGGGCGCCTGTTGTAGAAGTTACTTCTGGAAATCAGGGATGCGGCCTTGCTGTGGTGTGTGCTGTACTTGGGCACCAATTAACTGTTACGATGTCTAAAGGTAACAGTGTTCAGAGAGCGATCCATATGGAAGCACTTGGTGCTGAGTGCGTCAGAGTTCCTCAAGTAGAAGGTACATATGGGAATGTAACCCTAGCTGATGTCCAACAAGCTGAAAACAGAGGTATAGAAATCGCAGAAGAAACCGGCGCGTATTACGTAAACCAATTTAACAATCAAATGAATGCTGATGCCCACTACTGCTCCACTGGACCTGAAATTTGGAGACAAACTGGCCATCGTATTGACGCTTTTATTGCAACAGTAGGTACGGCTGGAACTTTCGCTGGAACATCGAGGTACTTAAAAGAAAAAGATCCTAATATCAAATGTTACGTTGGAGAGCCAAGTGGTTCAGAGCCCATCAAGGGTAGTCCGATAACAAAGCCTTTGCATTTATTACAAGGATCAGGATATGGTTGTGTTCCAAACCTCTTCAGTTTTGACTCCCTAGATGGTACTGTTAGCATCACCGACGAAGAAGCTATTAAATATAAGAAGCTAATTGGAGAAAAGGAAGGCTTATATGTAGGATACACAAGTGGTGCTAACGTTGCAGCTGCTGTAAAACTCCTAGAATCTGGTAAACTTCCCAAGGATGCGTGGGTTGTAACTTTACTTAACGATACCGGGCTGAAGTATACCCCAGTTCCCGAAGAGCTCACATAAAATTATTCTTTTATATATATTGTTATTTAAATATTAAGGACTTTATTAACATAATTTACGTAGTAATTTATAATAATTATTTAATAATAAATTATTTAAAAAATTATGAGCTTTTTATTTATTACTATTTGAAAATAATCGAAACTTTTAACTTGAAAATATATTTATAATGAAAAATATTTAATTTTCATATAATAATTTCATACAAGGTCGGGGCAAAAGTATTTTTCTATTGTTCTTACAAAGGACAATATATTTTTTAGGTATTAATATTTTTTTGTTTATTTATAATATGTACGTGCCGTCTTAATCGATGACTTATTGTCATCTTTTAGGTAGTGCCATGATCCCATTCCTGTAGAAATATTGTGATTTTTAATAAAAATAAATGACAGGTAGTGTTCACAGTGTGAGGTTAGCCTAATGCTTTCTAAAGAGTTCTGCAATGACCGAAACAGGTGGAAATCTGATGGAGCAAGATCAGGGCTAGGGAGGATGCGTCAACACATCCCAGCCAAGCTCTCTCAATTTTTTCTGCGTGGCTATAGATGAATGCGTTTTGGCGTTGTCATGGTGGAAAACCACGCCCTATTCACCAGCTCCGGTGGATTTTTCTTAATAGCTTTTTTAACCTCATCACAGTACAGGTCAGAATTGATAGTTTTACCTGTTGGTGAAAGCTCTTAGTGGACGATTCCTTTCCAATCCCACCATACACGTAGCTTCACTTTGTTCCGAGTCACGCCGGTTTTGCCACGGTCTGTGGGGCTTGTCAATGCCTCGCCCATGATCTTTTTCGCACATTCTTATCGTAAGTCACCCATTTTTCATCACCCGTAATCAACTGTTTATGAAATGATTCGGAATTGCTACGTTTCAACAAAGAATCACATATAAACACCTTGCATTAGGTTTCTCTCAGTGAGATCATGTGATACCGAAATGTTAATTTTTTCTTGTACCCAGACTTTCGTAAATGACGTAAAACTTACTTATTTAGAAAATGTATAAAAATTTGAACGCAGCGGGACTCGAACCCGCGCCTCCTGGAAACCGACCAGGCGCTCTGACCACTAAGCCATGCGTTCTCGCCAAGCTACGTCGAAATTTNAGCTTGGCGAGAACGCATGGCTTAGTGGTCAGAGCGCCTGGTCGGTTTCCAGGAGGCGCGGGTTCGAGTCCCGCTGCGTTCAAATTTTTATACGTTTTCTAAATAAGTATTTTTCTTTCCTAAGTGTTTAAAAAGACGTAAAACTTTTTTATGATCAACATTCAGTTCTTCAGCAATGTCGTAGCTACTAATATGCATGAAAAATGGCGGGAACTACTTTTTTTTATTTATTGCATCTTCAGAATGTCACATTTAATGGTATTAAAACCAGCCACTTACATTCTATACAGCCAAAGAGGTTTGATTACTAATAATACATTCAAAATACGAAAATACTTTTGCCCCGGCTTATTACATTTATTCTTTTGTTAGTTCATTCTTATTATATTACAGTATTATTTTTATATTATAAATATTTGTTACATTTTATTATATGTCATGACTTAAAATACTATAGTGAGAATAATTCAATAAGTTTTTTTTGATAGAGATAAAGATAACGTTTATCTTAAGGAAAATTATACGAGGAAAATTATTGTGATAAATTAACATACAACATAAATAAACTAATTACTATCGTATGTGATATCAATTGGCACTTCCAAGTGACAAGCTTGTGCCCTTCTGTCTCACTTTAGGAAAGCTTGGGTTCCCCTTACTACATTTCTATTAAAAATCTTTTACAGTTCAGAAAACGCACTTAAAAACTCTCACTCCTGTCTTTATACTACTTGGCAATCTTGAAACAACATTTCTTTATCCTCAATAAAAATCCTCAATTATAATCTTTAACATTTCGTTTATTCTTTATATTATTATTTTAATATTCCTTTTTATCTTTTTTTAACACAAATTTATAAATATATACGAACTGTACACATTACAGTTCGTAATGCTTATATTATGTATAACTTTTAAGTATATTTGGACCTAGGTTTACTATTATTAACGTAATAATTAGATAGCCCACCCGAGTCGTTTCTCTTGATGATGTTTTCTCATACGATGTTTTTTTAGTATTTTTTATCCACCTCCCCCCTCCCCCTTGGTGATATGTGTGGTGGGGTTCATGACCCTCACTGAAAACCATGTGTATTTTTTAGAATTTTATCTTTAATAAAATACAGATATAATATAAAATTAGATAATACTTTAGTATTATCTAATTTTATTCCAAAAAATTAAGGACCGTTGTAGGTTGGTTTTGACTGGCATAAAAATAATAAAAGGAATGGTGTATCATGCGAAAATAATTTTGAAAATCATTATTCAATGTACATATGAGCGTTGTCCCCGGATCACAGATTAAAACCTCGCGAAACAAATACATGTGATATCTTTTTGTCCCCCCTCCCCTTTCGATTTATGGTCGCCTCCTTAAAATTTCCTATATTCGAAGGTTTCTGATAGAGATCTCTCTCAGGGTTAAGTTATCTGTTGTACATATTTTCCTGTTATTGTATGACTATTATACAAATATGTCATTGCTAGTTACAAAAGTAAAAATCATTTCCGATAATAATATAAAAAAATATTTCCAAATACACAAAAGATTATATCTTATAGTACGTTTACAAGAGTGGCAACTTTGACAAGCGTCCAAGCTGCAATCCTTTCCAAATGCTTGAATGACATGTACACGATTGCGAGAAGGCTAGTGAGTTCCAAACAGACGAGTATGGTAGGCATGGATGTTGAAGTTATTTCAACACTTGCGGAAAGCTTGACATATTTTAAAAATATAAAAAAAAAACAATGAAGCGATAAGTCCGGCAGAGGTTCAATCAATGTCAGCTTAACATGTTGCTGGACGCTAGCCGAGGCTTGCCAAGCGTGTAAACATACCATCAGAAGCTTATGTCTTCCTCAATCATGAGCATTAGATCTGCGATCATGATTTTATCGTAGCTATGTTGAATAGTGTAGTTTTTATCTCGTTTTCGATATCAATCCAATATACGCAATTATATTTTAACGTTGTCACGCTTAAGCGTCACATTATCCGTCAGGTCCTTGTGGAGCGATTCAACGTATGCCTGTAAATATGCATATTTTGTCGATCCGTGCTTGCCAATATTACCTATTTTAATTTCCAACACTTAGTAAAAGCGCGGCATTGAGTTTCTCTTCACTCTTTTGTTATGTGCCCTCTATCTACTCTGGTATGCGGGAAAAAGGGTGAAGGTGCGTTTAAATCTCCAGCACAATTCTGGAATGGATGCAATATGGAGTAGGTCAGTAAGTTATTTGAATGCCTACCATGCAGGATGATGCATAACGTAGTAACGTTAAATTAATACATTTTTGTAAAAAAAGGTTTTATTATAATTTTTGTATAAAAATCATTTCTCAAAAAATGAAATTAATTCGAAATAGATTTATCATTGTAGTAACGTAATAATATATTTAAAAAATACTTCTTCTGAATAAGACGTAGAAATCATTGAAATAAATTTTCTAGATTTTTTGCAAATCGAGGATGATGATTGATGTTCAATTTATGAAAATATACATTCACAGCTAAAATTGCTTACAGCTTTAGAACGACGTTTAAATGTGAAATCAACAGAAAAACTGAAAGCAATATTTACCGACAGCGTACATAAACTTTTACCCCAATATTCCTTTAGAAGATCGACGCCGGTGTCAGACTCGTTAGGAAAGTTGGTCCACTTACATAATTTTTCTACAAATCTAGGAAATTTGCGGCATTGAGTTCCGCCACTCAAGACGGAATGCCTTTAGAATTCGGCGGAAGTTTTTTAATGGGAACGAATTGCCTTAACACTAAGTTTCCAGGTTTTCTCTGTCTACCCTTCTAGGTGCGAGATAGTAGTTAAGACTGTAAGTTTACTCACTAACTTGAAAGGGCCCTTTCAGAGGTAACCCCAGATAAAGGTACACCTCTGTCTGGGAGGATGATTGAGCCATCGGACTGGTCTGGGTGCTTATAAGGGGTCTTGAAATAGTCCGTAAACCATAAATATAAAATTAAAGTTTGCTAGTATAACGTAGCTTGCCCCAATTTTATTTTTTAACAACCTGTAAAACGTCTGGCAGGAGTAAAGGCCCACGTGAAGGGTCGGGCAGTACTAAATATACATTTTTTACATTATTCTTAAAAACATATTTAAATACGAACATTTTTAATTTAACATAGGTGCGTGTGTAACTTAAGTTTGCACTACCTTTGAAATTATATAAATTGTTTGAAATTATATAATTATTAAATTAAGGCCTGGCCTCACTTGAGGCCAGACGTGGCGTAGGGGCACAAAGTGTGACTGCAAGCGCGACTGGTTGTGGGTTCGACTCGAGGAAATGAAATATTGAACACGCAATTCCTCCAGAATTCGGCGAAAAGTGGGAAACGGAGTGTCTTAACACTAGGTTCCCTCTGTCTATCCTGCTGTGTGCGGGATACTGCATGAAGGAGATTTTTTAAAATTTAACTATTTGATAATGACATTTAACGTGATTAGAAAAATTAAAAAAAATTAAATTAGCTTCACGCTGTATCCCGAACACAGCAGGGTAGGCAGAGGGAACCCAGTGTTAAGACACTCCGTTCCCCACTTTCTGCCGAATTCTGGAGGCATTGCGTGTTGAGTGGCAGAACTCAACGCCGCGCTTAACCTCGACACCAGAGCGAAGAAATGGAAATATAAATTTAAGTAAANTATATATATATATATATATATATATATATATATATATATATATATATATATATATATATATATATATATATATATATATATATATATATATATATATATATATATCTATATATATATATATATATATATATATATATATATATATATATATATATATATATTTTAAACGTTTTAATAAGACAATGTTATGTTGTCTCTACATACTAATTAATTCTTATCGCGTTTCCCACAACGCTCCTTGTATATGACACGATTAGCACTGAACAATTAATAAACTATCAACTATTAATATAATCAATTATTAATAATATTCTAAGCGACTACACACCTTGATGTGCGCACATGATATGTAAAACAAACCATTTATCTATTTGAATATCTAGTTTTTTTTTTTGTATTTGAATTGATCGCCAAAAGTTAAACTTTATCATTGCCAATCAAGAATGATTAATTAGGAAAAAGCTATATAAGGCAGTATGATATGGCTATATGACGTCATATGCCACTTAAGTAAATTGTCATAAAAATATATTTATTAAAAAAAAAATTAATCAGCTTCACGCTGTATGCCGCACACAGCAGGGTAGGCAGAGGGAACCTAGTGTTAAGACACTCCGTTCCCTACTTTTCGCCAATTTCTGGAGGCATTGCGAGCTGAGTGGCGGAATTCAACGCCGCGCTTTGCCTCGATACCAGAGCGAAGAAATGAAAATATAAATGTAATTGAATATTTCATCTCCTCGAGTGGAGATCGAACCCACAACCAGTCGATTTACAGGCACACTTTGTGCTCCTGCGCCACGACTGGCCTCACATATATATTAACTGTGTTAAAATGTGATTAAGGCGGGAAGTTTGGAATGCAAGAAATTTAAGCGTTTCGGATTGAAAGTGATCATTGCAAAGTTCAAAATAAATGGATCTCCTAAAAATGAAAGGAAATTCGGCTTTAATTAGTAAAAAAGTAGTGACCAATTTTCTTTCCTCTTAAAAAAAATCATTTACTTTTTTAACAGAATTTATCGATTGTGCTAGACCATCCATTCTTCACGTTAAATTCCATTGATGAAAAAAAAGAATTTATATCTTAATCAATTTCGAAAAGATTTACCGCTCACAGAATAAATAATAGAGGCCGTCGTGGCACAGGAACACAAGCGTGTCAATGAAACCGCGACAGTTTTGTGGGTTCGATTCCCGCTCAGGGGAATGAATTATTATTTATAAATATTTTTATTTTTTCGCTGTGGCACCAAGGCGTGGCGTTGAGTTCTTCCATTTAGCACCAATGCCTCGAAAATTCGGCGGAAAATGGGGAACCCAGTGTTATAACACTGGGTTCCCCACTTTCTGTCTACCCTGCTATGTGCGGGATACAGCGTGAAAATGAAAAAAATATATCTAGTATAGTATATTTTTCTTCAACTGACCCAAGGGGCCAATAGAACAGAATTGTCGCTTTGTTAAGCATATTATGAATAAAATGTTATTCTAAGATAATAGTCACAGTATCTTCTATTATTTTGTCAGCGATAGTAAATGGATAAAGACGATAAAGATATGAACAACGAAAAAGAATAATGTGTCTATCAACGTAATTAAGAAGTATATCTTTAAAACTGAACCGATTTTGATGATTCTTTTTTATTAGAAAGCTGATGCCCGTGTTTGGTAATTTTTTGACAATGTTATCAATGAGAAAATCACATGTCCTAAATTTGTACTAAATATGAGCGCGACATATGGATGAATAACTCAATATTACGCCAAACGATTTCGATGATTCTTTTATTATCGGTAAGGATAGACATCAAGGGTAGTTCGATTATTTTTAAATATTTATTGAGATAAATGTCGTTGTAGTTCAAATTTGACACACTCAGGGTGTCAGGGAATGATTTATTTTAGTTCCTCCACTCTGGTAGGTCAAAGTGTGGCGTTGATTTCTGTCACTTAATACGGAGTGTCGGAAAACGGTGTACGGTTTGTGTTAAGAATATAAGTTTGCCCTTGTATGTGCTGCAGCTAAATATGAAGCTGTAAAAAGGAATAAATAAAACAATATCAATCACATTTTTAAAGTACCTACTTTACAGTATTGAATGGACCGTTTTACTAAGAGCTTTAAAATATGTCTTCTTTAATGTATTAATATCAGAAACGGTTTTAGTGTCTGCTGAAATAGATTCAATTATAAAAACATATGGAGGTACATGTATTAATTAAAACTATGAATATGAATGCAATTGATTTATTCTTAACAGTTCCATTTTCATTTTATATCAATATTTATATTATTAATTAAGAGTCACCTTTCGTAAGTAGCCTGTGCGCTTCTCGTTTTAGTACATTCATCTATACTTAAGTACACAAGCGTACGCATTGTAATTCATCTTCATTGATCAATAGTATAAAAGGGCTGACAGGTCTATGCTTTGCTTCAGTATAGTCTAGAACAATATTATTATAACTAATAACTTTAACTTACAATCATGACTGATATCTACGGAGTTAAAAACGAAATAACAGCTTCAGCGTTGGATCTCATTGGTAATACCCCTCTGATAGCACTGGATAGATTGTGGCCGGGACCAGGACGAATTCTGGCGAAATGTGAATTTATGAATCCAGGAGCTTCGATCAAGTGTCGTTCATCACTGTATATGATAAAACAGGCTCGTGAAAGTGGAAAATTAAAGCCTGGTGGCCCTGTTGTAGAAGTAACTTCTGGAAATCAGGGTTGTGGCCTAGCAGTGGTATGTGCTGTCCTCGGGCACCCTTTAACGGTTACTATGTCTAAGGGTAACAGTGCTCAAAGAGCTATACACATGGAAGCACTTGGCGCTAAATGTATCAAAATGCCACAAGTGGAAGGTACGTATGGAAACGTGACCTTAGCAGATGTCAAACAAGCTGAAGAAGAAGGGCTTAGAATTGTAGATCAGACAGGTGCTTATTATGTGAATCAGTTTAATAATGAAATGAATGTACACGCTCATTATGTTACCACTGGACCTGAAATTTGGAGACAAACTGGCCATCATGTTGACGCATTCATAGCTACCGTCGGCACGGCTGGTACATTTACTGGAACGTCTAAATTTTTAAAACAAAAAAACCAAAATATAAAATGCTTTGTGGTGGAGCCAAAAGGCTCGGAGCCAATCAAAGGTTGTGCAATAACAAAACCATTGCATTTACTACAAGGATCTGGATATGGTTGTGTTCCAAATCTATTTAAATTTGACACACTTGATGGCACTCTTAGTGTTACTGATGAAGAAGTGATACAATATAAAAAAATGATTGGAGAAAAGGAAGGTTTATATGTGGGATACACAAGCGCTGCTAATATTGCTGCTGCTGTACAACTGCTGCAATCGGGTCTGATTTCAGAAGATGCTTGGGTTGTAACTCTTCTTAATGATAGTGGTCTTAAATATACTCCAGTACCTAAAGAGTTCACATAAACAAATAATTATAGATTTTTGATTTTAATGGAACATATTTAATTTAGAGTATAAAAAGAGTTAATGTGAATGAATCTCAATCTACGTATATGTATTACTTACAAGGAAAAAGTTTATTGTAATAATTCAATTTAATCTATTTATAGCTTCACCTATCGGAGATATTAAAATTATAAACATTGTTTGAATTTTATTCAATGTAAAATATGCACTATTAACTGCTAACCAAATCTGTGCTTTAATAACTTTACATAAGTAAGAACATACAATAATATTAAATAAATTTGTATAATTTTACAAATCGTATTAAATATTTTATATACATATGTTATGAAATGACTTTAATATACAATTAAGTTGTAATTAAAACAAATCAATACAATATCACAGCTTTATACTTGTTATCTTGTTTTGTTTAGCATTTTTTTACGTTTCATTGATAATGAAGTGGTAATTATCGACTTAACTCGCTGTGTTAATGCTGACGACATTGATGAATGTTCATAATTTTAAATCTCTTTATATCACCTGTTTGCTAAAACTAAAAGAGCGCCGTAGCCTAACGACTTTCGAAACAGCAATTTAGTATCACTGATTTCACAACCGCCTATTAACTATATGTCCATGTGGAATTGGCAAAAAACTAGCCTTTGCAGCTGTTGCCAATTATAAAAAAATCACCGTTTGTTATGTGGGCGTTTTACTCAATTTCGATCGAATTCCTTTTAGCATTTTGAATGAATGATTCGAATTATCTCGATATAGTTCTTATTTGGCTCTAGGCGAGCGGTGCGAAACATCAAATAATCGGTTTGTTAGTTCCGCTAATTATTGAGGACGGTTTGATTTGGACGGACGCTGGGCCTTCTTGGAAAGAAGCGGTTTGTTCGATCAGTATCAATTTGACTGACACCATACGATTATTAAATAAAATAAAAACAAATGATAACAAATTTGCCGTGTTATGTTGAATTAAATAAATGAATAAATAACTTTATTTTTAATATATAACATTAAAAAAAAATATTTGAGACCAGTCGTGGCGCAGCGGTACAAAGTGTGACTGTAAAAACCCACTGGTTGTGGGTTCGATCCCCACTCGAGGAGATGAAATATTTACTTAAATTTATATTTCAATTTCTTCGCTCTGGTATCGAGGCAAAGCGCGGCGTTGAGTTCTGCCACTCAACACGCAATGCCTCCAGAATTCGGCAGAAAGTGGGGAACGGAGTGTCTTAACACTAGGATCCCTCTGCCTACCTTGCTGTGTGCGGGATACAGCGTGAAGCTGGAAAAAAAAAATTAAATTAGATAGCTTATCTTTATCACATGTATTATTTTATTTATTAATATATTTTTAGAAATCTACAACAATCCTTGTTTACTTAATCCGATTGATTAGGTCGTTCGTAGAGCCTCACTTTTGATCCTTCTTGTTCAATCTAAATAATAGGTTATGTACTATGACGTGTCATTATAGGATTTTTTGCTTTTTAAACAGCGATAATGACTTTTGCTCAATTATAGAGATCTATTATCAAAATAAATAAATGTACATATTGTAATATATTATGTAACTTTTAATAAAAAATGTATTTTATGCCATTTTTTCTTTTTCATATACTCGTAGATAATGAGAATGCATAAAGTTTATCCGGAACACATTATTTATATATCGAATAAAGTTTTCAAAAATGGCAATGCATACTAATATCACGTTTTTTCTAAATAGCCTTTTGCAGCTATCTAACTATATAAATGGATCGTACTAACAAACATTGTGAACAAAATCAGAAACGACCCAACCCTCTAACCTGCACATAAGGTCGGCAGAGGGAATCTAGGAACTTAGTGTTAAGTCCGTTTCCACTCCGTTTTCATTAATATACTTCCGTTCTTCACTTCCCGCTAAATTCAGAAGACATTGTATGTTGAGTGACGAAACTCAACGCCGTTCTTTGCCTCGTTATCAAAGTGAGGAAATGAAAATATTAAATATTTCATTTCCTCGAGTAGAAATCGAACCCACAACCTGTCACGTTTTAGTCGCACACTTGTGGCCCCTGCGCCACGAGTGGCCTCAGAATTCCTATCACGCAAAATAAAAGAAAAAGAGAGTTTCTTTTTTAGATTATAATAATAGATACATATAATATATAAAGTAAAATTTGCTGATAATAAGAAAGGTAATGTCGGATATCTTTCGAAAGCTTAATTTACTCTTATATTATTTGCCGAGTACTCAGTTACCTTAATGGTTTTTTCCGACGATCTTTATTTATCTGTTTGCGTTCGTGCCCTATTGGGATTTGAGGGGCTTAGTGGGTATCGCTTATACTAATAGACATTGAACCTTGTATCACTGTAATAATAATTTAACCCATGTACATACATTAGTTACAAAGCTCGAAAGGTGCGAGATTTTTGTTACATAATTATAATTTTACATATAATTAATAAATAATAGACAAATAAGGTCGGTAATGTCGTAGCGGCCTGAGGGTGACTGTAAATGCGACGGCTGTGGATTCGATTCTTTTATTGGTAAGAAGATAAACACACAGTGACTCGATTTGAATTTTTATATTAACTTCAGCCTAATATATCCTCGTGATTTCGATATAAATTATATTGGCAGACGGATAGATGAAGGAAAGGGAATAGATTGATAAGGGTTCCGTTTTTGCTTTTTGAGGTACGGAACCCTAAAAATATTTCACTTTTATAATTACAATAAGGGCTTATTTTATTCCAAGCCAAAAACTAATACACAAAATCAATTTGCAATTCATTCATATTGTGTCATTGGGCATCACAGCGATAAGTACTCAACTGGCACGTTGTGAACGCCATAATGAAAGAACCAGAACAGAACAGAGGATACGCCTTAGATGTTAACTACAATCGTAATAAGTAGGAATATTATTTTTAGTTTTTCAGAATAAATTTAAAGAAATAATGGAATTGAATTTTAATATATATGTATATTCATATTAAGTGAGTATCGACAACCGACGTCGACCAAATATATTATAAGATGTGTAAATTGAGAAACAGCATGAATATAAGACCGGTTATTCTATTGATTAACGAACATAGGAATTTTTATAGTGGCGCTAACACTATTTAATTACTTGCTAGAGTAGAAACAACATCAATATAAAATAAGTGTAATTGTAATTTTTATATTGTATCTACCTAATAGACTCTTAAATATTTTTTAAAGTTTTTTAGTCGTAAAGTTTTTTTAGTAATATAAGCCCAATACTGACATATAGTTTATAAATCAGCTTCACGCTGTATCCCGCGCACAGCAGGGTAGGCAGAGGGCACCTAGTGTTCAGACACTCCGTTCCCCACTTTCCGCCAAATTCTGGAGGAGCGAAAAAATGGAAATATAAATTTAAATAAATATTTCATCTCCTCGAGTGGGGATCGAACCCACAACCAGTAGATTTTACAGTCACACTTTGTGCCCCTGCGCCACGACTGGCCAAATAGTTTATTATTTTTAGTAATTATTATTTAACGTTATTGGTATATCTTCAAAGTCATAAAACTTATATATTTTGGGAGTAACTTATAAAATTATATTCATTGAAATAACGTTTCAATAATCACTGTAGTATTATTATTATTTTAATAGATTTACTTTTACTCCAATAATAATGCAAAAATTAAGTAAATATTGATTTATTTATTTATTTTAAGTAAATATGTTGTAATGTATAGGAATGTATACAGTTTTATCACCTTGTGATGTAAATTTCTAAATATCTTATATAATGAAATCAAATCAGCTAGGCAGAGGGAACCTAGTGTTAAGACACTCCGTTCCCCACTTTCTGCCGAATAATATAATAAACAAGTAAATATTATATAATAAAGTAAACTGAGTTTCATAGACTGTAACTCATATAACAGTTTTATTTTCATCAATCTTCGTCATTCAGAAGTGTGGGCAAGCAGAGACGGTAAGTAGTTCTTAGTGGGAAATTTCTCAGCTTTTCACTACATTTTACTTAACCGTGCCAGGAAAAAAAAACAGGTATGTATTTAGTTTTTTTTTTGTTCTTTTTTTAACGTACAAAGACTACGCTGTTAATATTAAATTTTAAAATAAATAAAGAATTTAAATCAAAAGCAGAAATTTAATTTGATTTAAAATAACGAATGATAAATTGAAAATCACGTCAAAGACGTCTTGGACACATGATGATGTTTGGGCAGAATTACAACCGGAACAGGTCCAAGATAGTGAGATTGATTTAATCAGTGTCAATATTGACGCTAAGATGTGGGAACCGAGCAGTGTGCACAGGTGGCTCGTCGAATATAGAGGCTGTTGGAATATACATTAAATATCATCTAAAATTCTTCAAGTATGCAGGTGTAAGGTGTATAGTGTACTTACACTAGTTTAAAAGTTGTTAGAGATAAATATCATTTTTTAGAAAACTTGTAATTTTTGATTGAACTTTGGGATTAGAACCCGCGCCTCTTGGAAACCGTCCAAATTCAAATTCAAAATATTCTTTATTAAAATAAATAAATCAGCTTCACGCTGTATCCCGCACACAGCAGGGTAGGCAGAGGGAACCTAGTGTTAAGACACTCCCGTTCCCCAATTTCTGCTGAATTCTGGAGGCATTGCGTGTTGAGTGGCAGAACTCAACGCCGCGCTTAACCTCGACACCAGAGCGAAGAAATGGAAATATAAATTTAAGTAAATATTTCATCTCCTCGAGTGGGGATCCACAACCAGTCGGTTTTACAGTCACACCTCGTGCCGCTGCGCCACGACCGGCCTCCTTTATTCAAATAGAATATTGTAAGCACTTTTAATTCGTCGAATAAACATTAAAAAAAACTACCACTGCCTTGGAGGGCAGTTCTGCTGAGAAGAGCCGGCGAGAGTCCAAGCGCTCTGACCAACTAAACCATACGTTCTCTATATAGTTGGTCAGAGCGCTTGCACGATTTTCAAGAGGCGCGGGTTCAAATCCCGCTACATTCATTTTTTTATATGTTTCCTAAAAATATTTTTCTTTCGTTAGTGTGCAATAACACTTTAAAATTGTGAAAAAAATGTTAGAGATAAATTCCTAAAAATTACAACTTAGATCGTTCTCCCACAGTGGCATAACGTGTAACGCGACGGTTGTAGATTATATTCCTACTCAGGGGAATCATTCAATACATCAAGGGTATTATTTAATACATATTTCCATTTCCTCGCTCTGATAACAAGGCAAAGCGCAGCGTTGAGTTCCGACACTCAACACGCAATGTCGAAAAACGTAAAGTAGAACGAAACATTTCCATACATTTTGTATAAGGAAAAAATGTAATTTAATGCGTGCCGTTTATTTTTACTGCGCTTATATTATTTTACGTATAAAAATAGATAACTTTGTTTTCATAAATACTTCTGATAGACACTTGATATGGCTACAGTACGTCATTAAAAATATGTTGTTGTTGAGGCCAAAGATTTATAGATATCATACAAACTAAAATATGGAAATGAAATATTTAATATTTTCATTATTTAGGTCTGGTGTCGAGGCAAAGCGCGGCGTTGACTTACGCTACTCAACACGTACTGCCTCCAGAATTCCGTGGAAAGTGGGGAACGAAAGTGGGAACAGAGTATCTTAGCACTAGGTTCCTTCTGCCTAACCTGCTATGTGCGACACAGAGCATGAAGCTGAAAAAAGAAAGACAAAAAAAACTAAATATTTAGAGGATAAGATTTTACCGAAATTAGTATATTTCGTAAAATATTTCTTCGAAAGTTTGACTTTAAATTATACTGTAACCATATATAAATATATATCTGCATAAAATAAATAGATAAGAGGATACAGCCAAGTATATTTTTTGCATAGTGATTAAAATCACTATGCAAAAAATATACTCGAATATAACCTACCTACCTGTTTTTACCAGTGTTCAAATGGACAGATTTTTGACAAAATATTTTTATATAATTTGAAATGCTGATAATATTAAGTTGGGTGTTTTTTTTTATTTTTACATACGATTTATTTGTTATATATAATTATGTATTTTTATATATTTCCAAGATCTAATTTCGAAGCGGATCTTCAAAGAAAATTATCATTTTCTTTTTTAAATGTGTGTCTATTTATCGTATACTAGTTCGAAATTGTAAAACTTAATAATATCACAAATATTATTTTTTTTCATATTTACTTACACTGTATCCTGCATTTAGCAGAGTAGCCAGAGAGAAAGGGTATATTGAAATAAATTAATTTCCTCGAACTCACAACCGCCGCGCTTACAGTCAGACGCTGCGCCACTAGGGTTTCTATTCATGTTCGATCGGGTTCTCTTGAAAAATTTTCAAGAATTCATAAGGAAACCATTGTCAATATTGTCAATATTGTTATAATATTAAGATTTCAGGACGTAAAGGCATTACTGCAAATAAGGAGGTCACCACGGCTTCGTGCCTATCATTAACGACCATTTCCAAATCTTAGTACACAGTGCCCGTTGTCCATATTGGGCCTGATTACCTTATTATTCTTCTTCCCTATTATCCTTTTGACCTTGTCGTAGCCGCTGCTACAGTACATGAAGTGATTAGTATGGTAGGTGCATTATAGCAACTACTGTAATATCACTGACCTCTTAGCCACTTCTATAACCGTCATGTAGATCAGATTTTGGCCTAAGTAGCTGTACCTTCCAGCCTATAGAAGTCAATTAAAAAAAAATCACGATAAATCCCGCACGCAGCTAGGCAGAAGGAACCTATGGGGAACGGTGTGTCTTAACACAAGACACACCGTTCCCCGTCGAATTCGGGAAGCATTGCGTATTCAATGGCGGAACTCAACGCCCCGCTTTGTCCTCGACAAGGGAGCGAAATGAAAATATAAATTTTAATAAATATTTCATTTTCTCGAGTGAGAATCGAAGCCATAACCCACGTTACCCAAAGGTGCATCTATTGTGCCGCTGCGACACTGCGGCCTCAGTCAAATAATTGCTTTCAAATTAAAATAACATATATCTTAAATTAATCTCGAGATAAATTTATAGTACAACCATTTGTTTGTAATTAGATAAGCTTAATCAAGATGTATTTTAAAGTATCATGTACGGCATTATAAAATAATAGAGAAATATATATATCTGTATGGGTAATCTGAGCTATTGTGATTGGAGGAGTGCAGCAGGTGGCGGCCATTACGCGTTTCCTATTAGAATCGTGTTAGAGAGACTATTCTGTAATTATTATATAGGTACATAGGGTTGTCTTCACCGATTGCAGAAAATAATTTGGAAAGTAATAGAAAACAAATATTATTAATAAATAAATTTCTATGGAAAATATCAAATATTTATATATATTTAATATTCTTATTAGAATCAACTTTCTATCTTCACCGAATAAAATATATATAAAACAAAGTTGTAAAATTAATTATATATTTTTTTATGTTTATAAACATAAATAAAAAATGTATTATTATTTTTATATATTAAATATTTTATTTTAACGATACTATAATAATAAAATATTAAATGATTAGTAAAAATATAAATATATATAACAATGTTTGTTTTTGTCATCGAAATGTACCGGCTCAAAATATAATTCATTCCACGTCCCTTTACAAGCCTTTGATCGTGTGCAAATTAAATCTATAAATAACAAATCCTTAGGACAAGGTCAAAGTCAAAGATAAAAAATAGCTTCAAAATATTTTTTATCACGATATAATTGATTAATATAGAGAAAATCTTAAAGTACATGTATAGATAAAAGTAAAAATTGCATTACATAAAAATGAACCATTTTATAAGAAAAAAATGTAGTTTATAAGTTTATTAATAAGTAAACTGAGTCGTGGCGCAGGGGCACAAACACGTGACTATAACGCGAACGCGACAGGCTGTGGGTTCGATTCCCACTAGAAGAGATGAATAAAATAATAGAATATAATAATTAATATTTTCATTTCTGTTCTCTGGTATCGAAGCAAAGCGCGGCGTTGATTTCTGATATTTAACTCGCATTGTCTTAGGCAGTGGCCTATTCCTACGGCGTAAAGGTTAAAAAAAATAAAAATTAAAAATATTAACTTGCATTGTCTAAGATAATAGAATGTCAGCCCTGAGCTAGACCAGCAGGTGCAAGGCGCCCACATACATAAAGCTCATTTATCTATTGACATTAAGTAACGGAAATCACGGGTATGGATCCAAAGGCCATTGTTACTCTTCATAAAATCGTTAATTTAACGCGTCCATCAAAATAAGATGCCGAAGACGACGTTCAATAAATACGGCGATTTAAATAACCGTGGAATGTCAATAGGTTAAGACGAAATTTATTGTTAAGCTGTAATGTACGATAAGAGTATAAGTTAGTATATATATTATACNTATATATATATATATATATATATATAAATAATATATGTATAAATAATATATACTAACTTATACATATATTTCTTGTTTACAAAATCTATCTTACCGTAACAGAAATAATTCTTTTCTATAACCATAGCGATTTCGGTTGGACGCCGTTCAAATACATAACGTTAGTCATTTAATAATCTTTATTAAAAAAAAAGTTTAATGCTGTATCTCGCATATAGAAATATAAGCATGGGCAACCTAGGTTGTTAAGACACTCCGTTTCCCACTTTCCGACCAATTTTTGAAATAATACATATTGATAAGCGGAGCTCAACGTCAAGCCTCGTCTGGTTACAAGAGCGTGGAGGGGGAATTATAAAATCATTCCCCTAAGTGCGAATTGAATTTACAACCGTTGCGTTTATATAGTCAGACATTGTGCCGCTGCACCACGACAACCTCCAGATCAACTTAAATTAGCTAACTCTACAGATATATTGAACGTATCCTTAAAATTACCATCTACTATCCCATATGGGATTTAAGCAAAAAAAAGACTGTTTATATATTTGAAAAACCTTTAGGTATAGTATTTAATATTGTACTAGCTATAGATACGGATTCAAATTCGAATTGGATGCAAAAATGTATTGGCCAAACCTCCGAACGATAATCGGCTTTAATGTTTATCACAATTTTGTACTTAAACATTAATCAGGGTCATCTTGATAAATTTTTACAACGAAAGCAACCGTTATCGACGTGACGAGTGAATTTTGTGTAATACGTAAAATGAAATAGCATAAAATTCTACTTCATCTACTATCTACGTTAGGATAGGTTATAATCACACGTACACATCATTCTTAACTTTAAATAACAACAAATTTAAGAAACAATAAAAAATTTATATTTTTTAATTAATATATTGTATTCATTAAAAAAAAATAATGATTATAGTGTCTCATACACTATAATCATGAATTTTTTTAATGAATATTCGCCAGTCGTGGCGTAGGGGCACAAAATGTGACTGTAAAATAGACTGGTTGTGGGTTCGATCTCCATTCGAGGAAATGAAATATTTATTTACATTTTTATTTCCATTTCTTCGCTCTGGTGTCGAGGCAAAACGCGGCGTTGAGTTCCGCCACTCAACACGCAATGCCTCCAGAACTAGACGGAAAGTTGGGAACAGAGTGTCTTAACACTAGCTTTCCTCTGCCTACCCTGTGGGTGTGTGCTGTGTGCAGGATACAGCGTGAAGCTAATTTAATTTAACTACAGTATATCTTAATAAATATCTATAGTATTTCTGTTTTTACTACCAGAGACAGAAAGAGATAGGTATCGGATTTTTTTCTTAGCTTCACGTTATATCTCCTGCCATGTAGCAGGCAGGGTAGGCAAAGGGAGTATTAAGATACTCCGCTCCACATTTTCCGCCGAATTCTGAAGACAAGAAACGAAAATATTGCTTGTGCCCCTGCGCCCTCAGATATAGGATATATTAATAAAATTAATAAATGAAATCATATGATGAATCAAATGAAGGGGACAGTCGTGGCGCAGGCGCACAAAGTGTGGCTGTAAAATCGACTGGTTGTAGGTTCGATCCCCACTCGAGGACATGAAATATTTATTTAAATTTATATTTCCATTTCTTCGCTGTGGTGTCGAGACAAAGCGCGGAGTTGAGTTCTGCCACTCGACACGGAATTCGGCAGAAAGAGTGGAACGGAGTGTCTTAACACTAGGTTCCCTCTGACTACCTTGCTGTGTGCGGGATACAGCGTGAAGCTGATTTATTTTTATTTTTTTTAAATCAAATGATGACTTACGTCAGACACAAAAGCTAGTAATCATAACGGACAAAACTTTAGACTTAAACAAAATCGAAATACAATACATAACATATACATTTGTATACTGCACACGTAAAGTATTTAAATAAATAAAGATTTTGAAAAAAAAACGATTGAAAGTTTTATTTATTGCTTCTCGTATCTTATGTTTTCAAAGGAAGACGAAATATAGGAAGCAAACGAGTCTTATCCTAACGATTTTCTAACACCGGTCGCCAGCCACCTGTCGCGGTGCTTTTTAATCCTGTTAGTTGTTACTTACCATACCATATATATGTAGTCGTTTAGAATTACACCATTACACTCGCCATAGACTTAGAAATTAGATATAAAAGACAGAAAACTTAGCTGGCTTCTGTAAGGTTTGTAGAGCGACATTTGCTTTGATGATTCAAATTTCTTTTCTTCTTTTATTCATTTTCTTAATATTCTTTTTAAAATATAAAAGTATTACGACCTTCAATAAAATCTGATTATGTAATCTAAATATTGAAAAGATGAAATGTTTACATTATATTATATTATTTATATTAAACTAAAAAACCCACACGTAGCTATATAGCTGTGTAAGTATTTTAGTTACGTTTTTATTGAGATACTATAAATAATTTCGTTCTCTACCAACGCTCGCTCCAACTTTATTCAAGCATATGATAGAAAGCTGCGTTTCGCATTTTGACTTTTTACTAACATCACGTGTTCAGTTAACTATTTCGATTATATGCATAATATAATATAATAAATGCCTGCCTGCGCCTTGAGTGTAGAAGCAAAAAGTGTGATTGTAAACGCGACTGGTTGTGGGTTCGATTTCCAATCGGGGAACTGAAATAATTAATATTTTCATTTCTTCACTCTGGTGACGATGCAAAGCGCGGCAGTGAGTTCTACCAATCAATACGCAATGCCTCCAGAATTTGCCAAAAAATGGGGAACGGAGTGTCTTAACACTAGGTTCTCTTTGATGCTGTTTTAAGCTGATCAAAGATTTAATAAAATAATAATTTTATAGATAATATAAATATTTCCTAGGTCTATGGCCGGTCATAGTCCTGCGGTTAATAGACGTGATTTGAGCTCTAACGCTGAGAACACGCTCGTCCTGTCACCTGCCTCAGCATTCCTCGCTGAGATTGCCTCAAACACCTGCATGCGATGCCAACGTACTGAGAAAGAAAATGTACCTCCTATTTTAGTCAAACTATGTTTACAACTTTTTTTATTTTATTACCACGTTACCTTTAGAGTATTACTAGTATAACGATTTTATATTAATAATTTTGATATTCGTAATAATTTTATTATTAAAATGTAATAGACCTTTTTGTTTAATTAAAGGATATTTTTGAAAATAAGTTAATAGAACTAACACCAGAGGACGCCACTAAAATACAATTGTGTGGTCGGAAAATTCGAGATGTACTTGTAGATTTGAAGAGAACTTGGCCTCCATGCTTTTTCGAAAACTGAAAATACCCAAGTCTTATACCTAATTTTACCTGTTAAGCATAAATATGGAATATATCAAATTCTTCATTTCTCCAACCTGTGCATAAACATATTTATTGCCCCAGTTCTACATTAAAACATAGTACTGTTTTAAGTTACTGTTCCCTATTTTTTGCCGAACTCTGAAGGTATGACGTGTTAAGTGGTAGAACTCAACACCGCGCTTTGCCTCGACACCAGAGTGAAGAAATGAAAATGTTAAATATTTCATTTACTCGAGTAAGAATCGAACCCACAACCTGTAAAGTCACATTTTGTGCCCCTACGCCACGACTGGCGTCTGGATTTTTTTTTATTTTTTAAAAAGTATCAATTAAATGTTATAAGAATTAAATTAGTTATTAATAACAATTATTTAAAAACAGCTTCATGCTGTGTCCCGCACACAGCCGGGTAGGCAGTTCGCCACTTTCCGCCGAGTTCTAGAGGCAATGTGTGTTGAGTGGCGGAACTCAACGCCGCGCTAAATATAAATGTTAATAAATATTTCACTTCCTTGAGTGGGGATCAAACCCACAATCAGTAGACTTTACAGTCGCACTTTGTGCCCCTGCGCCACGACGGGCCTCTACAACAATTATTTAAACTGTTAATAAACAAGAAATTATAAAATCAATTAGGTTCACGCTGTATCCCGCATACAGCAGGGTAGGCAGAGGGAACCTAGTGTTAAGACACTCCGTTCCCCACTTTCTGCCGAATTCTGAAGGCATTACGTGTTGAGTGGCAGAACTTAACGCCACGCTTAACCTTGACACCAGAGCGAAGAAATGGAAATATAAATTTAAGTAAATATTTCATTTCCTCGAGTGGGGATCGAACCCTCAACCAGTCGGTTTTACAGTCACACTTCGTGCCGCTGCGCCACGACTGGCCTCAAGAAAATTATAAACATATAAGAAAGAAATTATAAATATACGAAAAAAATGAAATCGCTATTACTAGTCATATAATATTAACCATTTTTACGTCCAGTTTTAAAGCGACTATTTTTTAACTCCAGTGCGAATGAGATCTTATTTTAAAGAATCTTAAAAATTTCTTCAAGGAAAACTACATTGGGCAATTCCTTGCGCAGCTACCATTTTGAAATTTGAACGTTAAAAGAACGTTGTAGAGAAACATTCGACATCAGTTACATTCCGTGGCAGGAAGTGAAAAGATAAGGTCTCAAAATATTTACGTTTCTACGAAATTGAGATGGATATGTAAAGAATATGCATTAAGAGGTGCTATATGTTGTTATCATCTTAAATTCTCTGTGATATAAATAAACATTTTATGGCTCGTCACTAGATACTTTAGTAATACTGAATACTCGAATAGTTTACATATTGTATGAGTGTATTCTGTATTTGAATCAAAAAAAAGTTATACCGCATACAGCAGGGTAGACAGAGGGAACCTAGTTTTAAGACACTCCGTTCCCTACTTTCCGCAGAATTTTTCCAGGGAGTGGCGGAAGTCAACGCCTTGCCTTGGTGCCAGGGCGAAAAAATTAAAATATTACGAACTAATAATTCATTCCTTCG
Source organism: Heliconius hermathena (assembly GCA_013403705.1). NCBI lineage: Eukaryota > Metazoa > Arthropoda > Insecta > Lepidoptera > Nymphalidae > Heliconius > Heliconius hermathena. Next base: position 945,178 of record JAAIXJ010000175.1, on the reverse strand, counting down.
AGTGAGGATCGTACCCACTTTGATTTACATACTACTTTTGAAGAATGTAGCTTTCATACAAAGCAAAAAGAAAGTAAATCGGACCAGTANCGCTTGCGCCAGACCCAACGAATCCATACTACTAACAACCAAACAAACTCTCCGCTTTATTAGTATAGATAGTGCCCTAAAGCAGATAATTGCAGCCCGTAACCTCGGACTACAAATTGTAATTTGTAGTCCTTTTTTTCCGTTCTTATACAATTTTCGGGAAATTTTCTCTTAGTACTCTCACACAATTTCATCTTTCGACACTGCGTAGTTTTGGTAGCGCGTTTTATTGTTAGTCTCTCAGTAATGGAAGAGTTTTTTGAGAATAGGCAGAGACAACCTGGAAACCTTTGAGGCCGGTCGTGGCGCAGCGGCACGAGGTGTGACTGCAAAACCGACTGGTTGTGGGTTCGATCCCCACTCGAGGAGATGAAATATTTACTTAAATTTATATTTCCATTTCTTCGCTCTGGTGTCGAGGTTAAGCGCGGCGTTGAGTTCTGCCACTCAACACGCAATGCCTCCAGAATTCGGCAGAAAGTGGGGAACGGAGTGTCTTAACACTAGGTTCCCTCTGCCTAGCCTGCTGTGTGCGAGATACAGCGTGAAGCTAACAACCTGGAAACCTAATGTTAAGACACTCTTATCCCATTAAGACACTTCCATTTTCCACTTTCATGATAACATTAAATATCCCCAGTAGGAATCGAACCCACAATCATTACGTGTACGTACACGTTTCTGCCCCGGCGCCAAGACGGCCTCAAATAAATTTTCGTTAAAAGTTGAAATACATACTTTTTCCCGACTGTTAAGGAAGGGTTATGCTTTTCGCGCGTATCTTGTATGTATGTATGTGTGTTATATTCTTTATAACCTCATATCTCTAGAACCGCTGAACGGATTTACATAATTGGAGTATCGTTAGATTTATATTAGTCGACCAAGTGTTCTTAGATAGGTGACGTTAAAAAAACAATCATCACGGTTGTGGGACGCCATTGGATTTAGTGAAAAAAAAAATTCGTTTCGAATACCACAATATGGGTATCAAATTCAAGAGCTTAATACGAGGATGTCAAAAAGGTATATCATGATTATCATTACCATAATAAATCCTAACAAAAAAGTGAAAAATAAAAAAATATTTATAAAAAAAAACCCCGACTGAAAAAAATAAATTAAATTAAATTAGCTTCACGCTGTATCCCGCACACAGCAGGGTAGGCAGAGGGAACCTAGTGTTAAGACACTCCGTTCCCCACTTTCTGCCGAATTCTGGAGGCATTGCGTGTTGAGTGGCAGAACTCAACGCCGCGCTTAACCTCGACACCAGAGCGAAGAAATGGAAATATAAATTTAAGTAAATATTTCATCTCCTCGAGTGGGGATCGAACCCACAACCAGTCGGTTTTGCAGTCACACCTCGTGCCGCTGCGCCACGACTGGCCTCTATCTTTTTTTTATATGAGGGTAGATATTACTTAAAAATGTAGTTGTTACAATTTTATATAAATCTAGATAGATTTATACCTATTAGTTAGTTATATTAATAATTAATAATGACCGACGTGGCGTATTAGCACAGCTAGTGTGTGATCATAAACACGATAATTGTGGGTTCCATTCCCACTCGAGTAAATAAATTATTGAATATTTTGATTTCGTCACTCTGGTAACAAGACAAAACGTGTCGTTGACCTACGGTACTCAACGCGGAATGTCTCAAAAAATTGAGGAACGGAGTGTTTTAACACTAGGTTCCCTCTGCCTACCCCGCTTTACGTGAAAAACAGCGAGAAGCTATTACAGTGTTTTGTAAAGGTACGAGTAGATGCAATGTTCATATGTACATATTAGGCACAACAAAAAATCAAATTTTTATATTTAAATATACTTAATTAACATTTACTAGCATTTTCATGTAATTACTCGAACAACATCAGATAACGAAATTCTAATAATATTTTTTTTAACTTATAATAATAAGTGCTTAATGACTAAGCAGTTGTCTCTCTCTATTTACATATGTGTGTGCCGCATCTTAAGCCTAAGGCAAAATTTGAATGGAAGTGGCTTATTAAAACATTCATTTCTTTTTCAGCTTTACGCTGTATCTAACGCACAGCAGGGTAGATAGAGGGAACCTGGTGTTAAGACACTCTGTTGCGTGTTGAGTGGTGGAACCCAACGCTGTACTTTACCTCGATACTAGAACGAAGAAATAAAAATATTAAATATTTAATTTACTCGAGTGGGAATTGAATCCACAGCCCGTCCCGTCACATTTACAGTTTTACCTTGCCCCTTGCGCCACGACTGGAATCAAATCAAAATATTTTGAGCACTAAATCATCATGAATCCATCTTTCGTTTTATATGAAGAGATATGAACGAGCATATGGATCTATATTTATATATTATATTTTTTTTACTAATGGTAGTACACTAATATAATAAAGCAATCGAATTCAGTGGGAAAGTATAGATAAATATAGATAGATAAGGATAAACTAGGGTCTAGCGTCAATATACTCCGTATTGTCCTCACGCATGAGGCTGTATAATAAATATCAAAGTGAACTTACTTAAGAAAAAATGGTTAGTTTTATTAGTATGTTTATGTATACCGTTATACAAAAATAAATTTAAATTGAAGCTTTCTGCAATTTCATTTTTAAAAATGGTTAAAATATTTTATTTTGTTATTTCATAGTTATAAATATATATAGGTCGGTACTCGGGTGCAGTAAACCCGGTGTTGCCCACAGAAATTAGGGCAGAAAATCAAGGTTATATATTGCTTCACAACATCTCTATCTTCTAGTGAAAGTACCATCAAACTTGGTTCAGCAATTCAGGAGATTTAACTCAGACGAACAGAAAGATAGAGAGACAAAAATTCAGATAAACGTTTCAANTATATATATATATATATATATATATATATATATATATATATATATATATATATATATAGACAAAGCTTTGATATCACTTCCATTCGTATATACAAATCTGCCCCATGTTTTTAGAAAACGTATGTCAAAGGTGAAAATTATCCTAATTACTCTTACCTTGGACTACAACCGATACTTATCTCGGAAATCGTTTAAAATGGTGTGTCGTTAGAATAAATTAGGTAATTTACTCTCTATACACTTTAGGGTCGTAAAGTACGAACTGTACGTGGAGGTTAAAGTTTGTTTCTAAATGTATATTGGTAAATATTTGGAAAATGTTATGGTAACTTAAGAAAAAATTAAAATATGTGAGTGTATCGTAAATCTTTTTAAAAATGAATAAGATAATTTAATTTAATTTTGTGAAATAACAACTGGTTTAGATATAAATATACTTTGTTTATTAAGTTAATTAAATTGAGGCCAGTCGTGGCGCAGCGGCACGAGGTGTGACTGCAAAACCGACTGGTTGTGGGTTCGATCCCCACTCGAGGAGATGAAATATTTACTTAAATTTATATTTCCATTTCTTCGCTCTGGTGTCGAGGTTAAGCGCGGCGTTGAGTTCTGCCACTCAACACGCAATGCCTCCAGAATTCGGCAGAAAGTGGGGAACGGAGTGTCTTAACACTAGGTTCCCTCTGCCTACCCTGCTGTGTGCGGGATACAGCGTGAAGCTGATTTAATTTAATTTTTTTTAAATTAATAAAAAGTACCAGGTAATTGCAGCCCGCAACTTCGGACTACAAATTGTTCGTTCTTATACAATTTTCGGAAAATTTTCTCTTAGTGCCCCCCTACAATTTCATCTTTCGACACTGCGTAGTTTTGGTAGCGCGTTTCATTGGTAGTCACTCAGTAACGGAAGAGTTTTTTGAAAATAGGCAGAGACAACCTGGGAACGTAATGTTAAGACACTCTGATCCCATTAAGACACTTACATTTCCCACTTCCAAGACCATATTAAATATCCCCAGTAGGAATCGAACACGCACAACCTACGTACCAACCATTACGTGTACCCGTTTCTGCCCCGGCGCCAAGACGGCATCAAATAAATTTTCGTTAAAAGTTAAAATACATACTTATTGTTTTTCAAAAAGATTTTGAAGCCTCGTAACGTGTGTTCTACTAAATTATAAATTCTTGTTAGTACTATCGTACAACAGCGTAAGTATTACAATAGGATGATCTATTACACAAAACCACACTTATATATTGAATAGACTGTTGAAATGGATGTTAATTGTAAAAATATTTCTTATCTCGGGTCATGGTCGACGGGTCACTTTGTTAATATATTGGTGTACATGTAAGTAAATGGTTCAAGAGATTTTTGAAAATATACTCTTTAGGATTCCGTAGCCAAATGTCTTAAAACGAAAACTAAATTTATGATGTCCATTTCTTTACGGTTTTTAACGCTTTATTCTTAAACATATAACGAGTAAGATATGTAAAAAAAATTTTAAAAATCTGAGGCCAGTTGTGGCGCAGAGACACATGTATGTGACTGTAAACACGATTGGTTATGGGTTCGATCCCCATTCAAAGGAAATGAAATATTTATTTAAATTTATTTTAGAAAAAAAATATTTTTTAATTTTGCAATATCTCCTGAATGCGATGGGAAGTGGAAAACGGAGTGTCTTAACACCAGGTTCTTTCTGTCTGCCTACCCTGCAGGCTACAGCGTGAAGTAATATATTTAGGTACTACTAATTAAAAGTTTGAAATAAATACCATTTACATTATCTTTTATAGGAATGTAGCAATAAAAAAATATGTAAAAAAGTGAATGTTGAAAGTAATAACTTTTATGATATAATAAAAACACCTCATTATAATTTGTACACAGTAGTAAAAACGTAATATAATTATAAACTTAATATGAAACTTGATAGCCCACTGATTTTTTCATAACGTCTCGATGTTAAAGAGAAAGTATAATATTTTTGTCTACTTATTACGCGTTTATTTGACATTTATACCATAAACCTATATATACGGAATCATTTATTTTAATTTTAATCGAAATTATTTTTTTAAAAGATGCTAATTTAAATTATTTAAATGACCTTAGCGTCTTCATATTAAGTATTATTCTCTTAATAATTATGTAATAGAAATTTAGAATTTTTTTAAAAGCTTAGGGCAAAATTGATTTTGTTTCTAAGTTGATGATGATGAAAGTTATTGGAAATGATTCATAGTTAACTATTGACCCCGTCCTCGAGGTGTCACATTCTACATCGTCGATATAATTTTATATTTTTTAATTCTAAGGCATTACAAACATTTTAATATAAGTGTTAAAGTTGACGGATGATTGACAAATATTGTTTACTTTAGTGAAATTATGTTAATATTGTGAGGAAAATTTACATAAATATTAAAAAATATGTGTAATGTATCTATATTTTTGTAGGTATTTTTATCGTTTTAAATTCAATACATTTAGCTTAAAAGATTCAAGTATGAAATACTAAAAAACTATATATTAAATAACAATAGTATATTTTTTTTCATTTATGTGTGTGTATGGATTAAAATTTTTCAATCAATCTATAAAGTGTTGAGTTACTGAGTTAAATAAACAGTAACAATTTAAGCTTTATTCTAGAAATAAAAAAATACAATAGAAAATTATAATTTTTTTTCATATAAGTTTATATTGTGCCTATTCTAATCGCTAATAATCCTATAATGTAATATTGTATAATAATTTAAATTCCAACTTTCTTTCCACGACATTAAAGTAAAAATCAATAAACAGACAATAAATATTAAAATTATTAACTAACCTCATAAAAGGTGTTTGATTTGTAACTGTCGTTTCTAATTTGAATCTCAACATTACGATCAAGTCTCTACATTCGATACAGAACCGACTTGGGTTTTTCCAGAAACTGGTTCGTGCAAAAACTGGCGGAATTCGGTGTTAGAGGTTCCGCGTTTGGCGACGACCAGCTGAGGAATGCTGTATGGAATTAACGATTTATTTGGAACAGCCTTCAGCTGTGCACAATAAACACTTATAGATCTAGTTTATATATAAAATATATTTATTTATAAATTGTTTCTAAGCCATTTGGAGTAGAGATTTTTTTCTATTTTAATAAGTTATTCAAATAATATAATAGTATTATTATATTAATTGAATATTACTTATTAAAATAGAAGATTGAGGTCCGTCGTGTCGCAGGGGCACAAAGTGTGACTGTAAACGCGACTGGCTGTGGGTTCGATCCCCACTCGAGGAAATGAATTTTTATCTATTAATATTTTAATTTGTTCGCTCCGGCACCAAGGCAATAACCCAGTGTAGAGCACGCAATACCTCGAAAAAATCGGCAGAAAGTGAGAAACGGAGTGTTTTAACCATAGGTCACAATGTTCACAATGTTATATGCCGGATACAGCGTGAAGCTGATATTATTTTTTTTAAGAAGAAAGTTATGAATATTGAATATTATGAAATACTTGCATATGAGTAATCTATGCAATAACTACACATGCATAAAACGCCTACTATTTAACTGGAGGCAATTATTTGCGCATGAAACTGTACTTTGATATTAATACTGTACTTAGTTCAAACATTTAAACGGTATTATATAATAAAATTGACTTTTATAAGACCAAAAAACTTTATAAAAATAAATTTGAAGATCTAGGTATGTGTAAGTACTCTATACAAATGTATATTTAGACGCATATATTTATAATCATAAAAACATATTATTCTAACCAAAGATAGGTAGATACTCTTAAATATTTTAACAATCACAAATTTTATATAAACATAATTAATTCAGAATAATAATCAATTCATAGCAAAAACTAAATATACATAATGTCTAATGAAGAATTCGTGTAATATGCTCGCGTTATCTTATTAATCAATATTTTATGTATTGGCAAGTTGGTCAGCGCAAGCAAATTAATAAATGAAATACCATATCCGAGAGTAGTAGCCGCGGCGACGACCAGGCGGCCGCACACCTGCGCCTGCGCATCTCAATGCTTTCAATCATATTTAAATCGTATTCACTGGGGTATAAGGTTCAAATTAGTAAATTTCGTCTCTACTCTCATTACAAATCATGGACGTAACAAACAAATGTATTCAAGACTCTTGTATCTTAACAGCAAAGTTGAGTATTACTGCCGCTTGACAGCACCTATCTAAGATTTTATAAAAAATATAACATGTCACGTTTATACTCAACGTTCTTATATTTTATTTATTCATATTTAAGTACATCAAGTTTTGAGCTCATGATAATTTTCTTCACTAAATTTGTTAGTAGATTTAGTTTAAGTTAGTTGTTGCTTTTTACCTTTGGGTTTTTACATTAAGACTACTAAAATAAGTATATTAGTAGTTCACTAAAAATAAAAACTGGGTGTAAAAGTCACAAAAATCAATTAACTTTAAAAGGTATTTCTTTATGTTTTACTTCCTATATTCTATAAATTTTACATTAACTCCAAGAGATGGCGCTGTTATATAAAACTTGACAACTACTTGTCCAATTCATTGTTATATACAATTAAAACCAAATGTTATTTACATGAAAATACACAAATACATTACAAATTAAATATTACGAATTATAATACATTTTTTGTTAATATTCAAAACAAATCAGTAAAATTTTTACTAGATTCTGAATCACACTATCGAAATATTTTCAACAGAACGCTTAAATATAAGTCGAATTGTTTTGAACACGGGAGTTCCGTCCAGTTCAGCTATCGGGGTTACTTACAGAGCCTGTATGGCTCCTTCACCCTGTGGAAAGTCCCCGGAGACAGGGCGGAGAGCGTCGCACCGTGAGGGTGAAGGCCGAGCTGGTGTCATAGGGGAGGTTACCTGCGTGACGTCACGCTCCAAGCGTTGCTCAGAGCATAGCGAATGTTGAAAAGGACGTGTCCTTAACCAAATGGGGCTTACTCGGATGTGGAACTCTTTTTTTTTTATTAAATAATTTTTGGTATTTGTGCATTTGTTCGTTTTTATATTGTTTTTTTAGGAAAATTTTGTCATTTGTTGTCAATAATATAATAATATTATTGAATTATATTTCTTATCATATACTTATTAACTATTAAATGGTATTTATATAGATAAATAAAAAAATAAAATTTGTAAATAAAAATATATCCTTATGATGTGGTTTAAAGTTTTGTAAAGAGGTAAAAAAATTAAAATATTGTAGCGAAACTATTTAATTAATAATTAAAAAAAGTAAAAACAATGTCATACAAATGCCCCCAGAGAGATTTGAACTCTCGACCCCTGGTTTACAAGACCAGTGCTCTAACCCCTGAGCTATGGAGGCTTGGATGCCTGTGTCGTAATAAGCATACGAATTTTAGTGTTGAATAAACTATGATATTTGTTTTTTTAGTAATATTATTATTTATATATTTATTATATTTTGAAAAAAAAATAGCACATTCCAACTTCGTGTAAGAAACACGCATTCATGTTATAAATATGAATTCGTAAAACAGATGCGAGTTCTAGCCCTCAACTTTGTTTGCTTGGACTAGAAAATGTGAAAGTGCGTTTCTCTCGTTAATTAGTTTATTTCGAAAACCTTTTCTTTTCCTTTTACTTTTCTAGGTATTATAGGTATAAAGTGTTTATAAGTAAATACTTGACAAATTTCAGGTTTATGCGCCGCGTAGTTTCGTCTTTGTCAATTGCTGATTAAAGGAAGAGTTTTATATACATATGTATCTACAGATAAATAAAGATGACAAAATGCAGTGTATGGTCTCTCTTTTATATACAATCCAAACAATAAGAATGGGTGAGATTTATTATAGATTTTAAAGAAATTAAATTTATCTGTATTAAAACTAGAATAAATAACCCATTTTTGGGTGTCGTCGCAGTCGGATAAAAGAAATGTAAGTGCTTAAATTATAACATTACTATTAGATAATGCAAAGAATATTATAAATTAATGGTTTTTTAACAAAATGTACAGTACCAGTCTAATAGCTATCTGTGTACAAACAAAAAGGAAAGAAAAATAATAACTAATAATATTATAGTATAGTAGTGAGTAATAACGAAAATAGCATCAATTTGACCCTCACTAACGATTTTTCCTTCGTTATCTTTTTCCATCGCACAGTACACCAAAAAGAAAGTACGGCATCCCATATAAAGCTGCGCTTGCGCAATTTGCGCAGATGTGCGATATTGATATACGAGTACACAACGCGCACGTAATGTTGACTAACGAGATGTGAAGCATATGTATGGGTATTAAGTGTCAGTATCCGGAAAGAGCTCGCTGAGAATATAAAATATAGGATTTCTTTTTTATTTTATAAGAGGAAAAATAATAATATTGACTGTTGTGTATGTCTGTAGTAGAATAGCATCATAGACAAATTATTCTCTTAGCAGGTTTCACCTACATAACTGTTAAAGACAAATTCTGCAATTATTTTCAGTTTACGGCAGAGAAAATCTATTGACTAGGCACTCCGTTCTCCTTGGTGGTGGTTTTGTTTAAAGAAAGAAAACTATTCGTTTCATTGTTAGAAATCTTTGATAAAGATCATTTTGTCTATATTAAAAACAGTGTAAGTTAGAATTCCTAAAAATTACTTGGAAATCTTAGTTAGAAACACACCAATGAGTCACGCAAAAAACAAGTCATTCTGTTATAGAAAAATATTTAAGTTAGAAATTTTGACATTTTACATCATGTCGAAATCAGGAATCGCTACATTCTACTAGAGTCGAAAAATAAGTAAAGTAATTTAGACATAAATTATAACTAAAAACTATATAACTAAACTATAACTATACTAATAGCTCCTCTGGTGTTGCACGGGGTCGTGGGCGGCGGTAATTACTTACCATCAGGTGACCCGAACGCTCGTTTGCCTTGTCTTTTCCATAAAAAAAAATACTTGAACTATTAGTTCAAACGCTGGGTTTAGAGCCCAACGAAGTTGCTAAATAATTTTAATTTACTGTGTTTAATATCATATGGAGTAAGATGAGGGGTATGAGAGCTCTACAAAAGTCACAGAAACTGGTAATCAAGTTGTAACAGGATAAATCGTAACTGAGGTAAACGGATAGAGAGCAGCACAGACAGTGGAGGTGAGCCTTAATGCACATTTTGACCCAAGTGACCCAAGGGTACACTTAGGTCGCAAATCGCAAATTGAAGTTTTAAGTAGTTAATTTTTTTTAATCCTGGTAAAACGGTGGTGGACAGAGTTGTTTTACCGTTTTTCGTCAAATTGTTTATAATAAAAAATAAACCGGTTAGGTGTGAGTTGGAATTGGAGTTCACATTTTTTTCTTTATCAGTGCTTTAGACGTACCAAATTTCAAGATTTTGAGTTCCCTATAGAATTTGAATCAATTGCGAGTTTCGTAAATTTGTGGAAATTTTGATTGCGTTGGCTAAGAAATTATTTTTTTCTTACATCTAAAAGAGACAGTAGACCTAAGAATTGGATATAAATATTTCAGTTTGATATCTCTACGCGTCCGTGAGAAAAAGAATCTTGACGGACGGACAACAAAGTGATCCTATAAGGGTTCAGCTTTTAGGGTTCCGTACCTTTTAAGGAAAAAAGATACCCTTATAAAATCACTTTATTGTCCGTCCGGCTGTCTGTCGGTACTAATTCAGGAAAAAATCTAAAAACTATACAATTGTGGTTAAATCCTAAAAAAATATAGCATTAAATTGCAACTCGTGCTTGTCAGGCTTTTTTTATTTTCAAGGTACGAAACTTCGAGGTATGGAACAATAAAAAATTGTAGTTATATATTTAGGTAGTTATATATACTTTCAATAGTTCTTTTACATAACTATTCAATATATATTTACATAACGTAGCGCAGATGCACAAAGCGTGACTGTAAACACGATTGATTGTGGGTTCGATCCTCACTCGAAGAAATGAAATATTTATTTAAATTTATGCTTTCACATGCTTCGCTCTGGTACCGAGGCAAAGCGCGGCGTTGAGTTCCGCCACTCAACACTCAATGCCTCCAGAATTCCGGCGGAAAGTAGGGAACGGAGCGTCTTAATACTAGGTTCCCTCCGCCTACCCTGCTGTGTGCGGGATATAGCGTGAAGCTGATTTACTTTTTTTATAATGTTAACCCTTATAAAGTCATATCGTATTTACTTTTATTTTTTTCATTATGTCATTTTTTTGATATTTTGTAATAACAACAATTCGATTATAACTTTAAATTTTGACTTTAAACTGTTATTGTATTTATGGGCAGCGATTATTGAACAGAAAATTTAATTACTAAATAAAAAAAATGTTAATTACAAAATTGCACTCTACACTTCTTCATTATATGTAAAAAATGTTTAACCATTCTTAAAAAGTCTGGAATATAAAAATTCAAAATAAAAAGACATAATCAGACATCACGTTTGGCGGATCTTTCAAAAACAGTATTAAAATAACAATTAAGATGTTTATAGCTTTGTGCTGCTAATATAGATATCATGGTGTTCAAGTACCCTGTTGATAATCTTTATAAAATTCCTGTGACAATGTTGGAAATAACTATAGGTTTATCGTTAAATAATAATAAAATATCACAAATAGACATTTATGTGCTATATAAAATTTTATAATAAAACAAAATAAATGTTGACATAAAATATTTTGCAATTATTTCAAATGAATGTAACCTTCTAAAGATGCTGTTTTATGTTATTTTCAGTTCTTTTAATATCATAAAAGCTTTTAAAATAATGTATATCTCTTTAACGAGAACATTTATTAGTGACTTTTATGGCCAGAGTCAAACTACTTAAATGTTTAGTAACTATGAATATGTAATTAGATTTAAATGAGCTCTTTTAAAAATTAAATTAGTCCAAAAAGAAACTATGGTTAAGTATGGTTAATAAATAACACTTCAAAACTATGATGAAATATTTTCAAGCTGATATTCATTTATTTTTGATATTTATTTATTTAAAAAGTAAAGTAAAGTAGTATGTTGAAAATTTATTTGTTCAAAACACAAAAGTTAGTTTGAAACAAATGATATAATAAAAAACTATAACGTACGTTAATATAATGTAGATTATACATAATTATGAAATTGTTTATAAAATTGTGTTATGAAATATTTAATAAAAAAGTATAGAAACTTTCTAGAATTTCTTAATGAAATGAAAAAAAAAACAGAAGAAAAAAAGATATTAGGTCCTATACTTTATGCATGGGAACTTTGCTACCCGCTCTGCCAATTGTGATGAAAAATTATTGAGAACTTTTTGCGGTGTCTCTGTCATAATATTGTTGCGTTATATTGTATTTTTTTAATAATAAATAATACATAGTTGCAATATATAGTAAATTGTATAATTTAATATTTTTTTTATTTAATTATAATTATATACATATATCTATTTATTTATAGTCTAGTAGCGATAGTATGCAGATACCTTTTTTACATCCTTAATTAATTATTGAAGTTTTTTTGCCTTAAATTAAAACAGAATAGTAAAAAAAATAACAGCAGGGTAGGGAGAGGGAACCTAGTGTTAAAACACTCCGTTTCCCACTTTCTGCCGGATTCTAGAGGCATTGCGTGTTGAGTGGCAGAACTCAACGCCGCAATTAGCCTCGACACCAGAGCGAAGAAATGGAAATATAAATTTAAGTAAATCGAGTGGCGATTGAACCCACCACAAGTCGGTTTTACGGTCACACTTCGTGCCGCTGCTCTACGACTGGCCTCAAAACAGATTAATGAACAAAAATATTTTAACGAAGACTTAAGTTTCGTTGAAATTTAACAAATAACAACATTCGACAGTCGAATGTAGCGGTGTTTTTAATATAATTTCTCAGTTGATCTCGTTCAAGAGTTGGACACCATTACAGGCCCCGGTTATGGGCACGGGGCACTACGGTCAGATTGCAAACTGATAATTTACTGGTAATGCTCTCCTTACAGGTATTTTTTTTATCGTATTTTTACATTCACTTCGATTCGTTAATTAGTGTCTACTGATTGGGTCTGCTTCTCAATCCTTTCACATAACTGTATATACTTACAGAAAAACATATACATATATCTCTCTACCTTATTTTTGTTTACTTAAGTTACTTAATTCAGCTTCACGTTGTATTCTGCACATGGCAGGGTAGAAAGGGAACCTGGGAACCTAATATAAGAAACTCCGATCATTAAGGCACTTCCGTTCCCCACCTTCTAGGTTACATATTTAATGCAAATTTATAATATTTATATGCCAGATTGAGTTACTCTTGAGTACGATTGAGACTCATTATTCAATTTTCGATGTTCGTTTCTGATATCAAACTGAGTAATCTTTAATAAGGTCTGCTTTGTGACAGGAAGAAGGGACGCTTAATAAGGAAACAATTTGTTACGTCTATTTCAGCTAATTGTAATTTATTTTTACGCATGTTCTTTCTAAACGGATTAAGCACTCGCTCACTACAGGGCTATAACTAAGTGAATATAGCTTCACGCTGTATCATGCATATCGCAGCAGGCAGAGGATAGGGTTTAGTGTTAAAACACTCCGCTTCCCATTTTCCATTGAATTCTGGAGGCATTGTGTGTTGGGTGGTGGAATTCAACGCTGCGCTTTGCCTTGAAACCATAGCAAAGAAATGAAAATATATATTTTTTCTAAATATTTCATATCCCCGGGTGGGAATCGAACACACAACCAGTTACGTTTACAGTCACACACTTGAGCTCCTACGCCACGACTGGCCTCGAATCTCTATAACAAAGTGAAATTTATATAGACTCGTGTCCTGTAAAATTGGGTTACCTTTGTACATAGTTTGTGCATTACGTACAGTAGCTGACAGAATTGATAGCAAGAACTGACAGGCCATAAATATAGTGCTTTCTTCTATTATAGCTTATAGTAGAGTTATTAGATTATGCGAAACGAATTATGTGATAAAAAAGGCAACTTTTGAATAAAGAGCAAAGTTACTCAATTACAATATACAACAAAGGAATTGGAAATCGAACCCATAACTTGTCGCATTTACCGTCACACTTTGTGCCCCTGCGTCACGATGGCCTCGCTGTAGAGTTGAGGCAAAGCGCGGCGTTGAGTTCCGCCACTCAATGCGCAATGCCTCCAGACTTCAGAAATTTACCCAAACCACGTTACAGGCAGGCAACGCANCAACCCACCTTACAGGCAGGCAACGCACCTGTAGCTCCTCTGGTGTTGCACGGGGTCGTGGGCGGCGGTGATCACTTACCATCAGGTGACCCGCACGCTCGTTTGCCTTGTCTTTTCCATAAAAAAAAAAAAAATATATGGGGTAGGAACTGTCTTAGCACTAGGTTCCCTTTGCCTACCGTGGAGTGTGGGATACAAAGTAACTCTAAAGAAAAACAACAACAACAAAGGTGAGAAAAATACTTATTTAGAAAACGTATAAAAATTTGAACGTAGCGGGACTCGAACCCGCGCCTCCTGGAAACCGACCGGCGCTCTGATCACTAAGCCATACGTTCTCGTTCGTTCGTTGAGAACGTATGGCTTAGTGGTCAGAGCGCCTGGTTGGTTTCCAGGAGGCGCGGGTTCGAGTCCCGCTACGTTCAAATTTTTATACGTTTTCTAAATAAGTATTTTTCTTTCCTAAGTGTGGTATAACACTTTAAAAATGTTTAAAAACAACAAAGGTGATTTATTAATAAATATATTAATTGTTTTCGTATAGTTCGTATTAGGTGTGTGCAGCTGCCAGTTCTCGATTCAACAACTGTTTAAAATGCCAATGTAAGAGAAGCTATGAAATCTTTGTAGCGTGTGTATAGCAATACAAGTAACTGAACGCCGTTATTGTACGCAGTAAATAAATAAACCGAACTGACATTTGTATGGTGCTCAAACAGTTAATGCAAGATAGTGCGTGAAAAATTAAATATGCTCGAGTTGGTATAAACGTTATATTATAAGTAACGTGACCAGACGTTCCGTTTCGAACGGGACTGTCCCGTTTTCGCTTGTGTGTCCCATTGTTCCGAAACATACCGTAGGGACGGGTAAAATGTAGTCAGAAATGGCGTGTACATTTGTTCATTCGAAATAAGTGTCTTCGTGATTATCGCAGTATGTTATTTATTCAAAAACCTGACTTATTAAATTATTTATTGTGTCAAATATACCTAAAAAAACGAAACCAGCATAAAATGTCGAGAAAAATCAAACAAACTTCTAAAAAATACATAAGCCAACCTACAATGTCTACGTGTGGTAGAGTCACGTCGCCAGCATTGGCAACACGCATGGGCAGACTCGACCGGATCATTACCACCCACGGCATTTAAAACTGGCGTGAAGTAGTGACTTTAAACCACTGCGTTTCGCATCAAGTAATGCCGGGCTCCGGTGCCCAACCCATCTCAAAAGCACGCAACGCACCTGTAGCTCCTCTGGTGTTGCACGGGGTCGTTGGCGGCGGTAATCACTTACCATCAGGTGACTCGAACGCTCGTTTGCCTTGTCTTTTCCATAAAAAAAAAAATGTCCCGTTTTGAGTAGACCGAAAAATGGTCACGTCAATTATAAGCCACACGACCGTACAGCAAGTTGTTTGCATGATATAACTTGTCATCCATATGCCAAAGGTTCGGCGGTCCGTCTGTCTGTCCAGCAGAGCGGTGCGCGCGCTGCGACGTGTGCGCTGCACCGTGTCCAAGATTCGGTTACCGCCTGACGCCGTATCGTCTTACTGTCTTCTCTCAGCATCGGCTTTCTTCCTTTAAAGGAGATACGTGCGAATTTCTAAGAACAGGCTTTTTATAATCAACGTGGCGTAAGTATGATCGATGGCATGATAGCGTGTTATTAGAATATCTCGACCTTTGCCTTTGCAAAGTGGAAAATAATCTGCAGTTATTTTTATTTTGTTATTTGCTGCTATTTTTTTGTTCGTTATAGTTCAGTGGTTTCTGTCGGCGTCTTTGTATATGTTATATGTATTAAAAAGCGGTCGTTGAGATCTGAAGCCATATCAGTCAGCAATTCATTATAAAAAAACAAATAGAAAAAAATCTTTTATATTTGAAAAGATTGAAACAAAGTTAGTTAGTTTTGCCACAAATATAAAAAAAAACCATTATATTTATTTTCTGAGAAGATATAATATATTTACCCTTAGTACCTACATCCGTATGTGTTGTACATATAGCAGATAAGACTATTTAATAGATTTTTTTTATGAGCTTCACGCTGTATCACACAGCAGGGTAGGCAGAGGGAACCTAGTGTTAAGACACTCCGTTCCTCACTTTCTGCCGAATTCGGGAGGCATTGCGTGTTGAGTGGCAGAACTCAATGCCGCGTCTTGCTTGCCTCGTCACCAGAGCGAAGAAATGGAGATATAAATTTACAGTAACACTTTGTGCCACTGCGCCACGACTGGCCTCTAATTGATATTCTTCACATATAATTTATCTCACAGCACAAACAAGATTATAAAATAAAACGACAATATTTACTCTACTCTACAATACATCTCGATCGTAAAGTCAAGCACATACTCGTACATATTAAATAATCGCGAGTTGAAATTGGAATAGATTACACGCATCAACGCCGTTTCCTGGCGCTGGCCGGTCACACGGACACCCTCGCGCGAACAATTGACGTCGTGCGACTGATTTTATGGTAATTTACAAATTAAACAGGGTAACTTTGATTCATTATTGAAATTATTGCGTGTGAAAATAACCAAATAGTACTAGATTGTTATAGTAACATAAATACATACAAGTAGTAGGAGGCCAGTGTGACAGTAAATGTGACTGGTTGTGGTTTCGCCACACGACGAAATGAAAAATTTATTTAAATTTATATGTACATTCCTTCGCTCTGGTGTCAAGGCAATGCGCGGCGTTGAGCTCCGCCAATCAACACGCAATACTTCCGGCGGAAAGTGGGGAACGGAGTGTCTTAACACTAGGTTCCCTCTGCATATCCTGCTGTGTGCGAGATGCAGCGTGAGGAGATTTAATTTATTTTTCTAATGTACAAGTATCGTTTACATCCTGGCCGCTACTACACGTCCATAATTAAACAGATCTGGTAGCTTTCAGATAGCTGTACCGATACCGGTCTAGCCGTCTTTTTTCTATCAAAAGGTATCTTCGGCTGCAACGACGGCACACACGGTTTTAATGTACGGACTGGTTTGCAAGGAGCGGAGGCGTGAGAGAGTCCACTTCAGGGAAATTCTCAGAGCCACGTCTCTGCACCTGCAGCTTGTTGACAAATGGAGGAGCTTAACTTATCCGAGCACTTTTCAAGTTCTGTCAAGTTAGTCTCAGATTTTATTCCTATGTATGATTTTAATTGGAAATCGATATCGACTATATTCGATTTATCACCAATCGTTAAATATAATATTATATATAAAAATAATATAGATAAAAATAGAATATTAAATGTCAGGTAAGTAATTTTGTACATTGTAACCTGCGCATGGTATTTATAGATTAATTTATAGATTAAAAAAAGAAAAGTATAAGTTTTATTTTCATTATAATTTGAAATTATATATATTTTTTGTCATATTACGAAAACTCAAATGATAATCACTTCAATATAATCCTGGCCCAGAATGGCCGTACAAAATACACCATTTTCTGAGAAGTAATATGGTTTTTTTTTGTTATTATTGCTCTCAATTGCATTACAAATAAACTTGTTTATGCAAAACCGGTAGTTGTTTACCGTAATCTCCCTAGGTATAACGGCACAGGTAGGATGATTAAATTAGTACACAACAAGTTTTATGCCAATATCTTTTTTCCAATGTCTTTTTCCGTATCTCAAAAGGTAAAAACGGAACCCTCATAGCATCACTTTATCATCCGTCTGACAAGACTACGACTAGCTTGATACCTCTACTGTACCTCTACTCTATATCAAATATGGTTCCCAGGAGGACAAAAAAATCAAGTTTCTAAATCAACGCAATAAAAAATGCAAGCGTTTATGCATCATTATTGATGTATTTTGTATGAAATTCGCAGCGTAATCAAAACCTACTTCCCGTGAATCTAGAGTTATGAAATTTAGCACAATGTGAAAATATTTTTGACGTTCTTTAAAGTGTTATTCCACACTTAGAAAGAAATATACTTAATTAGAAAACGTATAAAAATTTGAACGTAGCGGTACTCGAACCCGCGCCTCCTGTAAACCAACTTGTTTTCTAAATAAGTATAATGTGAGAACTTACAATGTGAGTAAAGGAAAAATCCGAGAAGTGAAAATTTATAGATATTTCATTAAAAATATATTACCAACTTATATTTGTAGTTCACTTCATACAAAATGAGTGCATATGCCCGCAAGCTTAAGTTTGTCCATTTTTATAAATCGCACTTCCCGTTGACCTACAATCCTGAAGTTCGTACGGAACCCGCGTGGGTGAGTCTGATTCGCACTTAACCGCTTTTTAATTTACCATTACCAAATTGCGTATTCACACATTGCACATTGTATATATAGTCAACTAAATAGAATAAAATAAAAGCAAATCTTGCTTCATACACTACATACATCACATTTACATACATAATGACATTATTTTTAACGTGTTACGCAGTCCCTTAGTGAATTAGAAGTCATTTAAATATCTCTGACTTGTTTTTCATTCAACTTAAGCAATCAACGTGGATGGAATATATAATCAGCTTCACGCTGTATCCCGCACACAGCAGAGTAAGCAGAGGGAACCTAGTGTTAAGACACTCCGTTCCCCACTTTCTGCCGAATTCTAAAGGCATTGCGTGTTGAGTGGCAGAACTCTGGCCGCGCTTTGCCTCGACATTAGAGCGAAGAAATGGAAATATAAATTTAAGTAAATATTTCCATATCCTCGAGTGGGGATCGAACCCACAACCAATCGATTTACAGTCACACTTTGTACCTCTGCGCCACGACTGGTCTAGGGGTATATATAATAATAATATAATAATAGTATATTATATAAGTACCTATATCTAATAATGTGTATAGTATTAACTTGCATAGATTAAAAGATTGATGGATCGACAGCCATTACGCGTGAGGTCGTGCGCAGTGTACGGGTGAGTGTCGCTGGTGGGAACGCCGGCAGGTGTGTGCGCAATCTCCGTAATGAGCCACAGTAATATGCGCATTGAGAGAAAAATTTGCGCCTTGCGGTACTTTGGTGTTTTAATGATCTTTTAAGTATGAACGACAAGCCAGCGGTGTATTAACAAAACCTACTTCCAAAGCGATTTTCGAAATTTTGCATTTGCAATGTCTTTAATATTTTATTTTTACTTTTTAATACCTTTTCTAGCAGGACAGGGATAGATCCTACTTGCTTATTTATATAATAATTACCATTGCTTTTTTGTTTCAATGAATAATAGACTTTATTTTTAAGTTTTCGAAATGTCCTAAGTTTATCTAAATAATCAGTAAGACATTAAAATCTGGTGTATCATTTCCGTTCTCTTTTTTTATCTTGTTTCCTAGTAATTATATATTTCCTTTTAAGAAATGTATTCAATAAATAGGAAATAGAAGTTCTTATTTGCCAATTTCTATATAAGCTGTAACAATACACAAACTCCTTCCAAACAAAAGTTTTTTTTGACACTCCTACCATATCCCCTCATCTCTCCGAGCCACAAGGTTAAGTGGTCATGGTGTGTATAAATTCTATTAAATTTTCAAGAAATAAAAAATATCAATCATAATTTATATTCAAAACAGAAGAAAAATGTATGAGAAACGCCCACCATATCAATGAAATAATAACTAAAAACTCTAACTTTAGTCTCTACAATATAGATAGCAACAAAAAACACATTAGTCAGCTGTATAGCATTAATTTCGCAACCCGCAAATATGTAGAGTTGCTATTTCTTATTTCTGCTTATTTTTTTTCATAAAATGGCTGGCAGTGATTGCGAATTAATAAAAAAGCCATTATTGCTTAATTCAAATACGAATAAATATACGACGTGGGAACGCGAGCAGGTGCGTCGCCTTAAGAAATCTCGAACGGCTTCTGTATACTAATCTTGTAGGTTCTATTCACTAATATGTTAGAAAAAGTTATTAATCATATACTAATAAGATCGGCTACTGTACAATTTTGTCCAATAAAAATTCTCATTATAATAATTTAAAGCTGAGAAACGGTAGTATGGTACAGCAATTTCCGTTATGGTTATGCACGTTAATGTAAGTATTAATTTAACAAGATGTCTTTACGAATGTATTTTTTGTATAAATTATAACGAAATGTTCTATTAAGATATGCACATATTATTAATAATATACATCCTGTATACATATTTGTATTTAATTATATATCTTTAAAAGAAAAAAAAGATAAGAGTAAATTCAAAATAATAATACTTTTATTTCATAAAACGCAGAAAAAACATTAAATAATCAGGATTGCTTATTTTAATTAAAAATTAAATAAATTAAAATTTGATTATTTTAATTAATTAAATTAAAATTTGATTATTTTAATTAATTAAATTAAAATTTGATTATTTTAATTAAAAGATGAATGTTGAAATTGATAGTTTCACACATTTTTGTATATATTCTGAAAGGTACTTACCTTTCAGAATATATACAAAAATGTGTGAAACTATCAATTTCAACATTCATCTTTTAATTAAAATAATTATTTAAACCATGTTCATTTATAAAACTAAGACAATAACGTTTATTATACAGTATTATTAAGAATTTTCTTACATTCACAAAGAGAAACATAAAATTCCCATAATTATCTATTAACAGAGGAAATCGTGGGAGTCCGGAGCAGGTGTATCAACATGTAGACAATTATAGTTTCTTTTTGTTTTTAATCTCCACATTGTCAATATTTTTTATTACTGTATAATCGAATAAAAATATTAATTAAATACTTTTATGACATTCCGTTTCAATTAAATAACAACATTGATAACTTATAATTAACAAGGTATTGATTTATTCTTTTTTTAAGAGAGCCGGTTTTATCCTTGTAATCATTCCGTAACTCTGTCTGTGAAAAAAAAAAGATTAAAAATAAATAAAAATGTGAAAAGAAACATATTTGTTATGAAACATTCAATTCCGTAATTTCCGTCTCCGTAAGAGTTGAGAAAATTTGTTCTAAGTTCCTCAGTATGCTTAATTGTTTTACTCCACGGTAGGCAGAGCTGACTTAATGATAGATATTCCGTAATCTCTTCTCCGGCCGAATTCGAAAATTTCTATTATCAGTGGCGAATTGTTCTTACCAGATTACAGATGTGACAATATTCCCATTATTAGACCCAATGACTATCGCGTTTACATTCAGATGCTGTCCCACTGTGTTATGTTGGCCCCAATTTAATGTAAATATTTAAAGAAGATGAGGCCAGTCGTGGCGCAGGGGCACAAAGTGTGACTGTAAAATCGACTGGTTGTGAGTTCGATGCCCACTCGAGGAGATGAAATGTTTATTTACATTTATATTTTCATTTAACTCGGCGAAAAGTGGGGAATGGAGTCTCTTAACACTAGGTTCCCTCTGCCTACCCTGCTGTGTGCGGGATACAGCGTAAAGCTGATAAAAAAGATAATAATATAAAGAATATTAATAAGATTATATAATTCCGTGATCAAAATTCTAAATTATAGGCAAAATGAAAGGACTTATATCTAAATAACTTCATTCTTTATGATGGTTTTATTTTTTAGACAAAATATACGAAAAATCTGAGTACCTATGCAAGAAATCTTAGTATCATGTATTGAGAAATGTTGTACTTTTATGTAAGAGAAATCTTAAGAAAACTAGCACATCTAAGCTAAACCAGTATAGTAGGCAATAAAGACATTGTAAATGTGAGTCACCGTGGGAAGCCAGGTGACGGCGCCGGCGCACGTCATATGCATTGCTTTAACATAATTACTGCTAAACTTCCTTATAAACCTATCTGGAACGCAGTTTTATGTGGTTTAAATAGAAAAACATATGCACTAGGTATTTAGTATCGATTTGTTGTTATTACAATATTATTTAAATATAAGATATTCATTAATCAATTAACTGCCTATATATAGTATTAGGGGCCGTTGTGGCCCAGTGGCTTAAATAAGTAACTGTAAACGTGACGGTTGTGGGTTGGATTAGATATGTTGATTGACTATTTCTCTGTTTAAATTTTGGAACGTTTTTTAGGTTTCTTTACAGGATATAAATTAAAGTCGCTGCCCAGCGACGTACACTTAGATCTTTCAAACGGAGTAAGCGACTGACTGATTTTACGAAGTGGGTAGTAGGTACCTACTGTTACGTAATTATGAAGGATAAAATATTTAAAAAATAATAAAAATAAATGAGGAGAAAATGAGATAGTTATATTTAAATTTTCTCACTATGATAACGCAATACCTCCAGAATAGGGTGGAAAGTTGGTAAAGGATGTGTCTGAATTTCAACGGAGTGTCCTTACACTAGATTCCCAGATTCTTTTTGCATATCCGACTATATGTGGAATACAGCGTGAAGTAAAAAATATTTATAAGAACGTGCTATTTACATTCTGTTTTGTTCTATTCTTACACAAATTCGCGTTGTAAGGAGAGAAATTTATTTATTAGTCTATTAATGTAGAATTGCACGAACATAATATGTTAGGTGTGTCTTTACACTACATTCCCTCTACCTACCCTGCTGTATACGGAATACAGCGTGAAGCTGATTTTTTTTTATGATGTTCCCATGTTGTGATTTATGTTTGTACTTATGTGACATTGTAAAGACCAAAAAGGTCGGTTGATTGACGTAAGAATCATCAAAACCGTTCATTTTGATGATTCTTCCGTCAATCAGTTCGTCGTAACCTTGTGGGAGTTACTGTAGACATGGTCATCATTTAATTTCACCACGGCGACATCCAGATGTCATGTTAAAATAAAAAAAATCGACGATATATTATGTCAAATGAATTAATGAATTTTAAATAACTGTTTTTCTTTAAAAGCTATCATACATCTATAAAGATGGGGCGTGATTTCACGAATTTTCTTGAACTAAGGCTTTAAATTACAAATGTTGTCGACTTATAACGTAAATCGTTTGATAACCACATTTCGCAGAGATCATAGATAACGATATTTTGAGATGAGTGTTCAAAACGTGTTGATTGTGGGTTCAATTCCAACTCGGACTTTAGAGGAATTACATTTGAATTATTTTCATTTTCCTGTTCTAGTAAAAAAAGCGCATCGCTGAATTCCATGTCTCGAAAATTTATCTGAAAGTAAAGCGTCAAGCTATTCTTTTTTTATTATTCCTCTCTTTATTTTATTTTATGATTGATGTTTATTTTATTGTTGTTTTGCAGGAAAATAAAACATTTGGTTTAAGAATTACATTCCTTCAAGTGTAGTATCAAGGCACTTCTCAACCAACGTTGCCAGGTCGAGTTACCAGAGAAAATGTACCCTGTACTTAACATATCCTTCAGTCAACATTTAGGGAATGCCAGTTTTTTTGTTTCGCTTTACGCGTTCTCCCGCATATAGCAGAGTAGCCATAAGGAAAATTGGATCTGTTCTCCACTTTCTGGGATTTTTAACGTTGCCGGTTGGATGGCAAGCCCAACTCCGTAGTTTATTTTGCCGGAAATTAATTTAAATGTTCAGGAAGGAGTAGGGGACCTAACTTATAACCTTTATAAAATCTGTTACCTATGTAACAATAATAAACAGCTATATAACAATAAGCATATATTGTTAAATATTAGACTCCACCGGTGTGACTTGCTATAAATAGTATTGGAAGTTAGAACAAGCGATTTTCACAGCCCGTACCGAATGGCTGTGTCTGCACTCGTTTTCCACAGTTAAAAGACGAACTAAGTAGAAGTGATATTAATTATAAAATTAAAAACCAAATTAGTATAAAGCTACGTTTTGTCGTTTCTCGTTTTAGTAGATAAAAATAATTAAATTTGAGATTGAGGCCAGTCGTGGTGCAGGGACACAATCCCGTGAATGTAAACTCTATGGGTATCCAAAGTGGAAATGAGAAGAATGAGGAGTGTAGAAGAGCTTTCTATTCCTCACTCTAAGCCTAATTTTGATATAATGATTGTAGGCACGAATCCCACTCGAAGATATTAAATATTTTAATTGCTTCGCTCTAGTATCGAGGCAAAGCCTTGTTGAGTTCTGTCACTCAACACGCAATGCCTTTAGAGATCTGCAGAAGGAGGATAGCGGAATGTCTTAACACTAGGTCTTCTCTCCCTACCGTGCTACATGCGGGATACAGCGTGAAGTATTCAGATAATTATTTCTTCATCTCACAATGATAACACTTCTGACACCCTGTTCTAGGGCCGCGTGCGCGTGCGCTTAATTTCCACAGTCTACACCAATAAACGCTGTGTTTGTACTGAAAATACATTTACTCTGTCAGATGTTTGATCGAGCCGTTTTAATGGACTCGGAAAAACAACAAGCTTTGTGGTTTTGAAGCAAGTTAAATATTACATTTGGTTTTAAATCCTTTTAATGTGGCCTGTTACTTCTTATGGGGATTCAATAATAGTAAAATAAAATTAAATTATATGTGTGTATATGTATCTACTTCTTACGTTTGTTATATGTAATGTAATAATGTATCGTAGTTTTAACGTATAGGCCAATCGTGGCGCAGTGGCATAAGCGTGCGGAGGTTGTGAGTTCGATTCCCACTTGAGGAAATGAAATAATAATTAATTGATATTTTAATTTCCTCGCTCTGGTAACAAGGCAAAACGCAGCGTTGAGTTCCGACACGTAACACGCAATGCTTCGAGAATCCAGTGGAAAATGGAGAACGGAAGTGTTTTA
Source organism: Heliconius hermathena (assembly GCA_013403705.1). Lineage (NCBI taxonomy): Eukaryota > Metazoa > Arthropoda > Insecta > Lepidoptera > Nymphalidae > Heliconius > Heliconius hermathena. The sequence continues at coordinate 920,259 of JAAIXJ010000175.1, read as the reverse complement.
ATGGGGACGAAATGTCTTACGCTAGGTTCCCAGATTTTCTCTGCCTATCCTGCTATGTGTGGGATACAGTCTGAAGGTAGTTTTTACTAAGCCTGTACTTTTTATTAAAACTTAACGTTAATAAGGCTTTTGTTGTAGTAAATAAGTGATTGGGTGTGATCAAAGCCGTGATCGAACACAATACATACACGTGCGAATTTTAACCGGAAATAATATATAAATGTAAAAACAAATAATCGGAGCTGGCTTGCCATAGCATGACCTTAGCCTCTGTCAGCCAAGACACATTTGCTTCTAAATATCGAAAATGAAGAACAGAAAATATTGAACGAAATAGGAGTAAATTTTTTACTTTATCTACTTCCCAAAATTCTATCTGCTATGCTATGCCTTAATTTAAGGATTTTTTTGTTCTACAATATTTATAAAAAATGACTGCCATAAATTAGTCTGTTAATAGAGTTCATTCATTGACAAATTGAAACAAAACAAGCCTATTTCACGGAGCAATAGTGACAGCATTCATGCGTAGCAGTAGAAATCAAACCACGGATATCCTCCCAAAAGTCAGTCGGCCAGAGGCCATCGTGGGAATCTATTTTTTTGTACTGTTTTATAGTTTTTTTTTTTCAGAAACCCGTCATAATACTTTAAAAAAATATTATCTTACATACTTAAGAAAGAATTTGGAGCTTTCATGGCGTAGTTTTTATTTTTTAAAAGATATTGAATGTTCTCAATTCAAAACTTGCTCAATCAGCAAAGATGGAACATGAGACAAATGATTTCTCTCTATCAATTATCAGTTTATTTTTAAGTAAATTGGATAAACAACAGTAGATACTTAATATGTTAAGAATTGTAATGTTATTTTAAAGCAATATCATGCGTGCTCATATAAAATTATGATTTATTTATTTAATTATAATAAGTTGACCTTTACTGTTCTTTCTTATTAATATCAATTCATAGCGTCAATTGGTAAAAACTGTGTGAATTTTCCGATTTCTTCTTCCACTCCGTCTGCGCGTCTGTCAAAATTACGTCAAAATGACGTCTTAATGAAACCATAAATCGTAACAGAGGCAGAGCTGACAATAAAATCGATGTCAGCACCAACGTATTTTAGCATCTGTCAGTAGCAGCCGCCAGTGACATGTGCGAGTAAAACAAAACCTACCCTTATGGGTGAGGGGTGAGATTTCCTCCACCAGGTGAGAGTAGCACACATATGTTGCCACGTGTAGGGAACCCCTCTACAGGTGCCATGAATGAACTCTTTGTTGGCCACTCCATTGACAACTGCGGCATTTGGCGCGCAATTTTGGCGGGACTTCTCCCGTAGATAGGGTTGTTTACATTCTGTTACCTAAATGCTGTTGTTGTTATACAATCGTAATAGTATAATAGCAAAATAAGACACGATTTTCCTATTTTTAGATGTTAAATATAATTGGCTCAAACAGTTATATAAACGTTAGCATATGAACTATCATTTGAATAACAAATTAAGCAAACTTTATTTTTATGTGGTTTTGGCCCTTACAATAAAATGTATTCCCATGATAAAGACTACCCCAAGAAAAAACATTATTCCCCCAAACAGGTGTTTTGTGATTAAGGTCAAGAAGTTCCCATTGCAACGGGTCAGTGATTCCAGGGTCTCGTCGCATCCGTCAGAGCATGAATGACCGTTGAGATAAAAAAATGCCACTTTTGCTATTTATAAGACCTATGTAATATCAATATCAAGAATCCTTATGGTTACGCTAACAAAGCACAGTCATGCTAGGTTTCTTCGTTCACGGATCACAAATTCTAAAATGTGTAAAGAAATTCTACTAACATAATTTTAATAAAATTATAAGGCCTCTCTTACGTCGGATGCTATAAAATTTTCCTACATATCATCCACGGAGTCCTCGTGCTTTTTACCTGACTTTTCTCCAGCATCATCGATACTGTGTTCGCGATGGTCAATTTAAGTCCCTGGCTCTCTTACTCTTGCTTTATAAAGAATTATTTACTATTCTTTCATCACGCGTTCTTTCGACATGTATAGACTAACTGAGCATGTTCTTTTTATTCTTACCGTGATATCCTCTAGTTAGCTGTTACTCAATAAGTTCTAATAAGATACATTTATAGTATTTAAAAATATATGTTTTTTTTTTGCTTATTCTGTATTCTGCATAAAGATAAAAGACAGGCAGTTGACCCTAGTGTTAAGACATTTCGTCCCCGCCGCATCGCCAAATATTCGAGTCCTTGTGTGGTGGAACTCAGTACTGCGCGTTGTCTTCTTACCAGAGCAGGAAAATGAAAAATAACTTATTCCTCCGAGTGAAAATCGAACACACAAACATTTCTTTTATTCTATTTTATGCCGCGACGCCGTAACGACCTCAAATAATCCTTTTAATCTTCCGTCTAAAAATAAAATAAATAAACTAACAATTTTAAACCTATACTTAAACTTCCTACTAAAGCAATTACTATTGTACTTGGAATATTGCAGGATACAACGACGCTGCTACTTCCTCATTAGTGAGCGCTAATCGGTGCTTCCGTTAAAATACTGTATAATACTCATATATAGATATATGGTCTTGTTGTCTTTACGTATTACGAATTAAATAGTTTAAAAAAATAATATAATGTTTAGCAATAATTTTAAGATCCTTTGTATACATATTACAAGGTATATATTTACCTACATAATTTCCATCGTCCAACGTTTTATTTTGCCTGAAAATTCAAATTATATACTCAATTTAATTTTAAACATACAACTAAAAAAAAAGGAAGAGGGCAAGCGGAAAACGAAATCGACCTTTTTTTATATAAATACATACAACAGTAAAATAAATGGAACAAGAAAGGAATATAAAGTTTAATAATCTTTATATCAGGGAAGGTTTGCGCGTGACCGCCGATCGTGAGCCAGGTGCGCAACGACACCTAATTGGCGCATTCCGCGACGCCCGCGCCTAATTGGACAGCGTTTACAGAAATTGAGAAACTGATTGGCCCATATAAATGTCAAACTTGCAATGGTCATTGTTTGTCATTTACAATCTCATTAGTTATTAGCCGTCGTGGCCTGTCATTATTGACAAAATATATATGTCGTCCTTTCAGTAATCATTGGAGAAAGACAAGAGGCACCTACTTGTTTTTGTTGTGTTAAATATAAACGCTGGGATGCTTGCTGTCTTCATAATGAAATCGATAGGATTGAAGCTTCTGCGGGTATTTTTAAAATAAATTTAAAATAATATCTATGTATAGGTACTTACTTTTTGTATACCTGCCTATGTTACATTTATTGTCAATATTAATAAATATATTAGGTAGAGGTACGGTAAAGGGAACGTTGTTGGCGTTAAATAAATCATTATTTGTGTTATTTGGAAGGATATCTTATAAGAATAATATAATCAGTACACTAAAACACCTTTTAATACTTGGCAAACAAACACTTTCAACATTTTTATATTTAGTTTTTACAAGTAGGTTGTAAAAAATAAGGTCGTGTTCATTAAAAAGCGACGGTTAAGAAAATCAGTTGTCCGTTGATAGCATGCTCAGATACCATGAATCCTGTGATTCACTTTTTACTTTTACCGGTCATTCACCAAAAATCACTAGAGCGAGAATAAATACGAATAAAAAGGTGTGGCGAGGAATCACGCTGTATAGACGCCCTAGAGACTAAAGAAATAAATGTACTTGTAAATAATGACGGTAAAGAACGCAAGGCGAAGGAACTGTGGTGTGTGGTCACCCTCAAAGGAAATGATTAATATAATTTACATTTTTCCTTTTCAAATCTTATCTTTGTACTTATATTTTAATTGTTCAAGAAATTTTATGGTATCGTACAATCAGAAATTGTAGATTTTTATTTAATATCTTTATAAATTATTTTCTTATTTTGCCAAATACGTTGCAAAAACCGAAATACATCTGACGACTGACAGTTCCGTTTTCATTCAGAGATGTTGTGTACTGATATTATTTTTAAAACATAATTACCAACTGTGCAATAAAAGAGTCAAGATATAATCTATTTAGAAAATAAAAGATTAAAAAATATATATTTTTACCTTCGTAAAGTCCGCCAAGTAATCACCAGATCGATAGACAAATTGAAACTGGTGATAGAACAAAAAGTAGAGTCAATCTAGATCTCATATAAATTCCTTTTGAAATCTAATGTGTTCAGGAAATTATTAACTCAAACAATTTTATATTTGTTGTGGTAGCATGATACCGGCCATTAAAATCGCATTTTGTTGAAATAAAGCAAGACTATAAAGTACGAGTATATGTAACAGGTTACTATTGCAGCTAATATTATTGCTACAAATAAAAGGAAATGCACTCGATTCGAATCTACTATTATAATTCACTTAATGAATTAAGTAAGAATCTTAAGTATAAATAAACAACAGTTATTTTAAAATAATCTACTAATATCTTGAAATTCTTACATATTACTATTCAAAATCTTCCAAATTTACCAGCGAAGGAAGAGAGAATCATGTTTTATGACACTTTCATTCTCTGTTCTTCACTTTCCGCTCATTTAAACAAAAAAACTAAGTGTTGCATCAGACAGGCATAACAAAAAATCAGATCACTTATTTTATTTTAATAATTTTGTTTCTTAATAAAACAATTTATATATTATAGAACTTTATTGTAAATACACACATTCTCGGAAATAGCCAAATACGTAATACTTATACTTATTTAGAAAACGTATAAAAATTTGAACGTAGTGGGACTCGAACCCGCGCATCCTGGAAACCGACCAGACTTGGTCGGTGCCCAGGAGGCGCGGGTTCGAGTCCCATTACGTTCAAATTTTTATACGTTTTCTAAATAAATATTTTTCTCAGTGGCGTAGCTGGGGGGGTGCGAGCGGTGCGGTCGCATAAGTCCTAAGCCGCACCAGGCAACAAATACCCTAGCTAAGCCACTGATTTTTCTTTCCTAAATGTGGAATAACACTTTAAAAATGTAAAAAAATACGTAATACTTGGCGTTTATGTCACTTGTCGACGGACACTGGCCTCGAACGGATAACTGTTGCGTACACTTCATTTTTGATCTCATTCCTTAAGTAACTCAGGAACAGTTTTCGTATTTGCTTAAATAGATAATATACTCAACCCAAAACTATCACAAAAATTACAGCTAACACTAATATATCGTATGTCGAAAACCCTTCCATAACTTCGTCATGAGCGTGTCCTCTGTGGTGTCCGTCCATATTTGATATGAAATAATTATGCTATCTTACCTATGCAAATTGTGGGGCACACGTGACAATATATTATATTTCATTATTAACCAAAACAGTATTTTATTTAAAATGTATATATCTTCAATACAAACTTTGCAAAATCATTTTTTTTTTTACATTACAAGTAATTTATAAAATAAAAAAAATCAGCTTCACGCTGTATCCCGCACACAGCAGGGTAGGCAGAGGGAACCTAGTATTAAGATACTCCGTTCCCCACTTTCTGCCGAATTCTGGAGGCATTGCGTGTTGAGTCGCAAAACTCAACGCCACGCTTAACCTCGACATAAGAGCGAAGAAATGGAAATATAAATTTAAGTAATTATTTCATCTCCTCGAGTGGGGATCGAACCCACAATCAGTCGGTTTTACAGTCACACCTCGTGCCGCTGCGCCACGACTGGCCTCACAAGTAATTTATATTAAAAACATTAAATTATTATAATTTAGTTAATATTATATTTCATCTCTTTGGTATTTAGAACAATAAATTTAAGGACCCGTGATTAATCTCGAAGTGATCATTTAAAATCAAAAAGAACAAAACAGTTTATTCATTTTACTGTGGACGTTAAACCAGTTCTTTCTACGGCAACTTTATCCACCACTTTAGTGAAGCAATAAAAAGAAAAATATATCGAAACTGCGATTCCTGAGCTCGCACATTTGAGTCAAGTGAAAACAAAAGGCTTTGTTGAGTTCCACGTATCCCACTGCGGTGTTAGATTACGGAATTCTATAACTAATCGAAATGGTCATTGTTTCGCGAAACCTGATTGACTTCTTATTTTCGTTTTGACGACCATTTGATTTGTTACTATGGTCTTGATATTTTGAATTGAGATAAAAAATCTTACATTTTGTATTATATGGTTTTGTAATATAAAAAAATATTTCATATTTCTCTGACTTTAAAAATTAAATACTTATTTTATTTGTTTTCTTTTTGAAATAAAATATAATTCTATATACAAAGTAACGTAATAAATAGTTTAAAAATAAATAAAACTAAGAATATATGTCAATTGTGGTGCAGTCAATTAAGAGTAATGACTTCGCAACATAAACATCTATGATGACATGAATGATGCGCAGGCGCATCGGCGCCTCGCGGGTTATCGCGGGTCATCCAATTAATTCCACAGCTGTGTTACTCCTCTACTCATGTAGACGGTTTGGTTTTAAACTTCTATATATTATTTTGGCTTGGATTTTTTTTTTAAATAATTAATCATTTATTTGAAAGAGTAGATGTTATTTTACCTTACTTTGGCACCAGTCGTGGACCAGGGGCACAAGCGTATGAGTACGACTGTAAATGCAACAAGTAGTGGGTTCGATATCCACTCGAAGAAATGAAATATTTATTAAATAATTTAAATAAAATAAATAAATATTTTTCTCTTCGCTCTCGCTACGTGCGGGATACAGCGTGATGCTGAAAAAAAATGATACTTCACATTCTTGTTGCATTTAAAGAGCTTGTTTTATTCTAATAAGTTTATGTGCATGTTATGTTACTAGTAATTTATTATTGAAAACTTGAACATTAAGCAGTCTCGTTAACCAGGTGCAACCCATCTCGAACAGTTAGCTAGACGAGTTTCACAACACTAGCTTCCCATTGATAAGTAACGGGAAATCGATTTATAGTCAAAGTCAGCGATTACGACAGGTGTCTGGAGCCAGAATTTCGTATCTCATTCATAAAACAAGGTAGACCTGATACGATGTGATAACGATTTTTCATTCATTATTATGCTCATTTAATGAGATATCAGTTGGTTAAGTGAATTTATTACATTCTCTCTACCGCGATGTATAGACCGGACGCCGGTTATAAGAATGCTCTACATCTAAGTATAATTGGATATTATCAAATCGATAATAAATTAGCTTCACGCTGTATCCCGCACACAGCAGGATAGGCAGAGGGAACCCAGCGTTAAAACGTTCTCCACTTTCCACCGAATTCTGTAGGCAAATCGTCAATATAACATAAATTAATAAAACTATAATATCAAATATGACAATTAAACTTAATACAATTTAAAGCTACATAGGACTTGAAAAATCTTAATTATTAATATACATAAATATATATCAAAATTGACATGTGAATAATATAGAAAATTTCACTTATCTTTTCAATAATTTCTCTCCATCTAATATAAAAGCGTAAAACTGAAAAAAAAACTTATCGACAATTTTTAAAATATATATGAAAATAATTGAGGCCGGTCGTGGCGCAGCGGCACGAGGTGTGGCTGCAAAACCGACTGGTTGTGGGTTCGATCCCCACTCGAGGAGATGAAATATTTACTTAAATTTATATTTCCATTTCTTCGCTCTGGTGTCGAGGTTAAGCGCGGCGTTGAGTTCTGCCACTCAACACGCAATGCCTCCAGAATTCGGCAGAAAGTGGGGAACGGAGTGTCTTAACACTAGGTTCCCTCTGCCTACCCTGCTGTGTGCGGGATACAGCGTGAAGCTAATTTAATTTTATGAAAATCAAAATGGGACTGTAATGATAAATTCTTAATTGACATAGTCGTCAATGGGATCGTGTCAAGTCGACTACGCCGGCGGTCATTCGACTAACATTCAAAAAAATTTTAGTAGCATTAATTATTACTAAATAAATTTATTTAATGCACCACTAAAACTGTATTATATTTTCATATTGTTTTTTTTAAATATTTTATTAAAAGCTTATCAGACAGAAGGCAGAGAGAAACTTGTGAAGAAACTAGTTTCCTTACTTTTCGCTAAATTTTCGAGATATTGTGTGTTGAATAGCGGAACTTAGCACATAAATTGTCATGTTACCGTGGTGAGCGGGAATTGAACCCATAATCGTCGTCGCATTTACTGTCAAACGCTGTGCCACTACGCCTCTAAAAAAATTAAATTGTTCTCTTAATTTTTTTTTATATTCTAACTATCATAAATAACAGTGAATAACCTTTCCTTTAATAACATGGAAAAGAATCGTCACTAAGGCAACACATTATGCAATCAAAACCGATAAACGAAAATAATTAAAATATCAACGTTCCCCAAATACAAATGGAACCCACAACCACAACCTTCCTGACTTGACTGACTTTACTTCCTAACCTCCTAACGACATAACGGTTTCTAATTCAATATTTAATTAAGCGAGGAATTCTCAAAGTTTCTAGCAAAGCTGACGGAGTGGCGCTAAACGAGCACACAGCTGCCTCACTATTTGCGGTAAAGCTATCGGATCCCAGTACTGCATCAACAGTGCAACGTTACCGTTGTTTAACCTATTAACCTAGTTCGAGCTTCGAGCTACGTTTTAAAATGCATTCATGTGATTGCAGTTTTTATTTACGTTAGTATTTATAATTAATTTGAAAAAAACAGCTTCATGCTGTAGCAAGGTAGGCAGAGTAAATCACCTAGTGTTACGACACTCCGTTACCCACTTTCCGCCGAGTTCTGGATGCATTGCGTATTGAATGGTGGAACTCAACGCAAAGTCGCGCTTTGCCTCGACACCAGAGCAGAAAAATAAGAATATAAATTTAAATGAATATTTAATTTCCTCGACTCGGGATCGAACTCACAATCATTCGGGTTTACAGTCACATACTTGTGCTCCTGGGCCACGACGGCCTCACGTATATTTACAATATACTATAATATATATTTAATCTCATCTGGCGGAAAGTGGGAAACGGAGTGTGTTAACATTAGGTTCCCTTTGCTAATCCCGCTAAAGGCGTATAATAAACTTATACATTTAATAATGATTTTATGTATTTATATATCACTACTATACAGCTTATATCATATAATATATTCGTATCGACTATCGATGATCAAGTAACGCCATAGACAGATACAAATAAGCAATTTGTTCACTAGTTCGCGCACGTGTTCGTTCTGATCGATGAATGCCAGCCGTGCCCATACAATAAATAAGTACATTTATGTTCATATTAAAATAAAATAAATAATACGATAATATAATGTTATTGTTTTTCTATTGATTTACACTTTTAGTGATTATTTTTTACTTACGCATTTTTCTTTATAAACGCGATAAATTTTGTATGTATTTTTATTTTATAATATAATACTATTGTACAGTTTATTCGTTCATAATTGCCTTAATAATTTCGTCTCAATTTTAATACAATAATGTACATTATAGTACGGTATGAGCAATATGACATAAAATAATAAAATAAATCAGCTTCGCGCTGTATCCCGGACACAGTAGGGTAGGCAGAGGGAACACTCACTCAGAGACACTCCGTTCCCCACTTTCTGCCGAATTCTGTAGGCATTGCGTGTTGAGTGGCAGAACTCAACGCCGCGCTTTGCCTTTAATGACATATATTGTTAATAATTATGTATGAATGTATTCATACAGTATTTTGCGGTTTCATGTAGATTCAAACTTAGGGCTATAAGTAAAAAATATATATCATATAAGACCGTATCATTTAAAAATGTTTATTAAACACTTTTTTCATTAATATGTATATACCATCTAGTGACTTAAACAATTACTTAAATACACCTTACATCTTTAAAATTCCAAATACAGGTATAATATAGCTTATGAGTCGTCAAAACCACCTATACAATTACAATTACTTATTTTGTTACTCGACCAGGCCCCAATCCATCAAAGCAGGGTAATAAATGCCTGTCATGTATTCCGATACGGGCAATTAATTAATTCTGTCCATCGCGTAGTATGAATAAAAATTGATAAATTTGTAACAAAATACGTTCAGAAATCTTGAGGAATTTTTATCGCTCACTGTTTGTTATTCCATTTAACAACGAGAATTGACCAAATGTCAAACAACATGCCAACCATGACGTCACATCGCGGCGCTCGTGCACAAATGCTGAATGATTTCTTGTTATCACGATCTGAATTTCGTTATATATTATAATACTATTGTGACTTATTGATAATACATAAATACTGGTAAAAATATAACTCAGGAGGCCTGGTACTCGTGGAATTGGGGCGACTTTATAGTCGCAGGTTGTGGGTTCGATTTTCGCTCGAGGTAAAGGAATATTTATTATTTTTACTTTTTCACTCTGATGTCAAGGCAAAGCGCGGCATTGAGTTCTGCCACTCAACACGCAATGCCTGCCCAGAAAGTAGGAACCGGAGTGTCTTAACACTAGGCTCTGCCTATACTGTATACTAAAATAAAACATGTTAGCGTACTTAGGAATATGCTAACTATACATTACAATACACAATAATGAAAATAATATAATAAGTTATAATGATTACTATATGACAGATTTCTTTTCGTAAAAATATCGACATCTTTTTTTTTATGGAAAAGAGAAGGCAAACGAGCGTGCGGGTCACCTAATGGTAGGTGATCACCGCCGCCCACGACTCCGTGTAACACCAGACGAGCTACAGGTGCGTTGCCTGCCTGTAAGGTGGGTTAGGCGCCGGAGCCCGGCATTACCTGATGCGAGACGCAGTGGCATAAAGCCACTACTTCACGCCGGTTTTAAATGCCGGGGTGGTAATGATCCGGTCGAGCCTGCCCCTGCGTGTTGCCATTGCTGGCGACGTGACTCTACCACACGAACTTTAGTCGCCTCTTACGACACCACCAGTACCAGGATGATCCTATTCTAGGCCGGGATCACACGGCAAAAAGAAGAGGAAATTTCTTAAGAAATTCTATAAAATATTTCCCCTTAATAAAATTTAGGAAATGCAGAGCCTATTGACCTTACAAGTACTCATAAGTCACTACTAATGACGTAACTTTTATTTTGTACATAATATATATAACCTATTTATATAAATTAACACCATTTTTTATCTGTGCACATAAATATTTTTCTCACCCTTGACCAATTGAGTAATACTCAACCTCAATTAGTATAAAATTAAAATTAATTCACAGATCAATGCTTTCGAAATAATTTTCCATATTGAGATCGACCTTGTCAAGTAACTGTTTTATGACAAAATTGGAATACCCCGGCATTATGTAAATTATAAGCATTCATTATAGCGTTTTGAGATATTTATTTCCATATGATGTCTAATATTGAATCAAACTATAATTTTTTATTTGATTTGATAATATGATTTAAAAATATTAATAATAGAATCTTAAAACGTATAGGATATTTTTTTATTTAATATCTATCTATATATAAAGGGACTTGTGCTGACTGACTGAGGTAAGACGCACGCAGAGCCGTAACCGCTGATGGTAGAAACGTGAAACTTGGGCAGATGTTTATTTTTATATTCTGGACATCCACTAAGAAGAGAATTTCAAAAATTTTAACCCTAAAGGCATGAAATAGGGGTTGAAACTTTGTATGGAAAAAAAATTTTATCTGCACCGATTTTTATAAAATTTGAAATTCAGACTCTTAAAAATATTTCATTGAACACGTGTTTCATGGTTTTTAAGAATTTACCCCCTAAGGGTTCAAATAAGGGGTTGAAAGTTTATATGGGAAAATCTTTAAATTGCCACCGATTTTTATAAAAATTTAAATTCAGACTGTTAAAAATATTTTATTGAACGTGGTTTTTTTAGAATTCACTCCTAATAAGCGGGCTAAGCCGCGCGCGCCCTCTAGTCTTAAATACAATAGTGAAAAATAAAACAGAATGGCTCATAACCATAAGTCGTGGGTCCTTTATAAGTTTTCGTCGCTTTTGAGTGTCAACAATTTGTTTGACATGTGTCGAGATTACAGCTCATAAAACTTAATATTTATGACATAATTTATTGAAATTTAAACGGCTCGTGTTTACAGATGATGGAAAATAGAAACCGAAATAAATTACTTATTTAATTAATAACTTATTTATTAACTATATATACTTATATACACGCTAAAATTGTATTATATTGTATAAAAAATAATTATGTATGGTATGTATATTTAAGTAAATAGCTAACCAGTTATGTATACAATTTTACAATAGATGCCAGTCGTGGCGCAGGAGTACAAGCGTGTGACTGCGCGCCACGGGTTGTGGATTCGATTTTCACTCGAGGAAATTTAATATTTAATATTTTCATTTCGTCTCTCTGGTGTCGAGGCAAAGCCTCCAAATGTTATTTTTATTTTATTTCATAATTTGTGTTTTTGTTTCTTAACTTATATTTGAATATATGATTCTGGGTGCAAGTAGTATCAACACTATCCACCCGCCAGGTCTAAACCTAATAATATAATGATTAAAATCATATAAACATTTATAATATGTGAAGGTAATAAAACATTCTTCATAATGAAATATAATCGATTTATTAAGTGTATAACAATATAGATAACCATACTAAAATAATCAACAAATTTTCCCTAAATATACTACTTAAACAATATTAAACAAATAATTGCAATAGTTTAAGCGGGCGAAGCCGCGCGATGTCCACTAGGTATAAATACATAAGTAAAAAATTAGGTATATATTCTATAGATCCTGTAGATATGTCAATGTTTTGCATAACTTATATTAGTTATTGTTCTTTTATATATTCCAAAGTTTTAAGCTTAAATTAAAAAATATAGCCGTGAAACTATAAAAATGTAACAAAGCCCGTTCAGTGAAATACAATAAAGTTTTTACATAATTTATTTTAATGTTCTTAAAAAACAATCGTTCCATCCTAGTACAGGAGTGAGAGGAAACTTCGTAATTAGGACTGGGTTGTAAAAGAACCATCAAACATACGCGTCTTGACGTGTGTGTCGCTGTAAAACACAATACAAGCTTATTTCTTAGTCACAAAAATATATATAGTTCTTAAGATGTAGGGCAAAAGGCACACACTCAGTATTTCAGTTACAATTTATATAGTCTTTGGTGGTTTATGCGTAAAATCCGCTTACTTCATAAATTATGTTTTGTATGACAGAGCACGTTGTTGCAAGAATTTTTACGATCGAAAACATCGACGATATGATTAACTTAGTCATTTTAAAGGTCAGCAGGTGTTCCCGTTTCAGTCACTTGACAACCACTATGATATTGACTATTATTACATCGTCGTATAATCCAGTATTTTTTTCAAATTCACTCTTTATCCCGCATATAGCAGTGTAGGCAGAGAGAACCTAATGTTACGACATTCCGTTCCCCACTTTCCCCCTAATATTTCGAGACATTGCGTGTACAATAACCAACTTTAATGCCGCGCTATTGCTTAGCTACTATAGCGAAAAAAATAAAATATTAATAAATAATAATTCATTCCTCCAAGTGGAAACCGACCTCATGACCGTCGCATTAACAGCCACACGCTAGTGCCACTGCGCCACGACGGCTTCTTACAATCTATTATGGTCTTTTAATTAAGAAGAACTACGTATATTTTCAAGAACAAAATAATATACCATGTTTAAGTCAAAAATAGCAACATAATTTGTATGTCTATCTGATTGTGGTGATGTATAAATTGACGACAACAAAAAAAACTGATCGCTATCAGCTTAAAACCAGTCATGTACAAATAATACCCTCGCTCAGGACTTGAATAATTTGACTTAGCTTGGAAATACCCATGTAATAAAATATACTTATATAATAAAGTCAGATTTTGGTAAGAATACTTGTTATTGTTACAAGGATCAAAGGTTAGGAGTATGTAGCGATAAAAGAACATATGGTCCTCGACGTTGACACTAAATGTACGTACGTATAGGTAACGTTTAGGAGAAACGCTCGTATTTAAATATGTTTCAAAGAATAATGTAAAAAATGTATATTTATTATGTTAGATCCTTTACGTGGACGTTTACTCCCGCAAGACGTGCTAAAGTTTGTTTAAAAATTGAGGCAAACTACGTTATACTAGCAAGCCTCAATTTTACATATATTATTTACGGAACTATTGCAAGACCCAGCCAAGCCGATAGCTCAATCATCCCCCCAGACAGATATGTACATTTAGTTGGTGCTACGTCTGAAAGGGCCACATTTCCAAGTTAGAAAGTACGCATGTCTGACTTTCTGTCTTAACTAGATATGTATAAGACGAATAATCTTCGAAATTTAAGCTTTGCTTATTTTTTTTTTATCGAAAAAAAACAAGGCAAACGAACGTACAAATCACCCGATAGTAAGTGATCACCGCCGCCCACGACCCTGTGTAACACCAAAGGAATTACAGGTGCTTTGTCGGCCTTTAAGGTGGAGATAGACGCGCTTTTTGGAGGTACCCAGTTCGTATCGACCTGCAGGTAGGCCTGGGGGCCCTGGGATCTTGGGATACACTGTAGTAATAATCGTATAAAAATGTAAGTTGTTGACATTCAGACGTTTAAAATTGACAAATTCAAGCTACGTATTTGTACATGAATGTACAAATGTACGTACGGATACGTGAGGCCAAGTCGCAATACAGGCCGTGACATTGATCTCTGCCGCCATTTCCAAGAATTTTTATATTTTGTCGCGCGTCTCGTAACCATTTACTTTATAGCCGCCATTTCTGTAGTCTATATATGTATATAAAAATAAGGACGTTGTCATTATTTTAATAACCTTATTTTTACGGAACGGCACTACGTTTGTCTGTAAAACGGTTGTGGGTTCGATTCCCACTCGATAGTTTGAATTATGTTTATTTTCTTGCTTTGTTATTATAACAAAGCAAAGCGCTCTTCCGTCTCTTAACACGATTTCTAAAAAATTGCGCGAAAAATGAGAAATGTAATGTCATTAGGTTTCCTCTGCCTACCGTGCTGTGTGTAGAAAACGGCGTTAAGTATATTTTCCTGTAAAGGTTGAAATGAGCAGATTTACTTTTATTCCGCCATATTTATATTTATTTAGTTTTATTTTATAGCTACCTAATATTGAAGCAATCCGTTCTATGATCTCCGACCATACACTGATTTGAAAAACAAATATTTCAGTATTCCTTTCCCTGAATGGTGATCTAGCCCATAACTATCATGTTTATAGTTAAAGGCTGCCACTACGCCACAACCGCCTCAAAGATAAGTTGTTTCCAACAAAATTTTGTCGGTTTCATAAAAATATTAGAATCTACGAAATTTACTAAGTACTATGTAAAGAATAGGTACAGTCTTATAGCCAAGGCTTCAATATACATATTTATTATAGTATTAAATATAAGAAGAATAATTATTCGTTGTCGATACCTCAAATTGATGTATTCCTTTTGTTATATGCAAAGCTTCTTTTTGAATCTCTGCCCTTGCATTGCCGATGCCGATGACCGAGAAAGGCATGGCTGATTAATGGTAACTCTTTTGCCGGGTCTGCTTTACCTTTTATGGATTTTGCATGTATTATCGTTTCATCTTTATCTTTAAGTTATATTATTAATTCTATAATATGAAAATATTTTTATCTCTTGTGAAAATAAAATGTAGAATAGCAGAGGAAGCGTAGTGTTAAAACACTCCTCTCCCTACTTTCCACCGAATTCTGAATCAAATGCGAGTTGAGTGATGGAACTCACCAGTGCCTCAACACCAGAGCGAAGAAATTAAAATATGAACTATTTCATTTCCTCGAGTGAGATTCGAACTTACAACCTGTCACGTTCACAGTCACACGCATGTACCCCTACACCACGACAGGCCTAAAATTTGACTATCATAAATAAAAACCAATAATAAATATAACAATATACCGCCAAATGTTTACTCAATATATCCAATAATAATATCCTATACTAATAATAAAATAACTGACAAAACAAATGTGATATTCAATAACAAAAGTAAGCAACGTCTAAAACATTAAACTAGATATGACTCAAGAATCAGCTGCGTTCCCATTCAAATCCATTAATTACGAAATGTTTTCCGAAGATTTACGTCACTTGGCGAGAAATATTCGCAATGTCGATCCTGGTTGGAACACCTACGGAATTTCAATATCTGCTTGTAGAGATTGACATTTCAATAACAATAAATGGAGGCGGGCGAGGGCGGAGGACCGCTCCGCAGCTGGCTGGTCACGTGCGGTCGTCACGACGCCCGTCGGAGGACCTCACGACTACGCTATCACGATCTTAAAACATCCTGAACGTATTCAACCTTCTATAATTATTTTATTGTGCTCCTTTATTAAAACAATACTTCATTAAGTAACTACACCACAAAGCACTTTACAATAATATTAATTATCGATATTTTTTATAGTCTACCTATATAGCTAGTATCCCGGATGTAGCAGTGTAGGCAGAGGGAGCCTAGTGTGAAGACACTCCGTTTCCCCTTTTTCGCCGGATTCTGGAGGCATTGTATATTTAGTGGTGGGACTCAACGCCACGTTTTGCCTCGACACCAAACTGAAAAAAAAAAATATTAAATATTTCATTTCCTCGAATAGCAATCGAAGCTACAACCTATCGCATTCAAAATCACACGCTTGTGCCCCTACGCCACGATTGACCTAAATAAATATTATACATTAAGAGATTATTAATCCAGCTGTCTGTTTCTGTTTCCTTAACAATAAAAAACCTACTTATATATTATACATGTGCGTACATATAATTTGTTGTCATTAAAGCGATGTCATAAATTGCGTACGCGCAGGTCAGAAGTTCATGTTGGGCGTTTGATACGCGTTATCAAATTGTAAATTTATTCGATTCCTGCCGTGCTGTGGCAAAACGGACACGACGGCGGCCACGACAAATCGTGATATAGATTTTTACTTATAAATGTCACAGTTACTAAATATTAAACGCTCTATGTAATTAAAACTCTCAAAATATGTATATTAAAATGAGTAGTTAAAGTTAAAAAACGATCTTAAAAGAGAATACATAGAATTATTATAAATAAAAAAAGTTATATTATAAGCGTTTTTCTTTTTTAAGAAAAGGAACCCTAAAAACCCTAAATCAAATTTAAGCAAATCATCAGAGCAGATACGGGGATGTTTACTAACAGTGAGATCGACACTGCGCCTGCGTCTCCTCAGGGCCGCACGTGGCTTGACAGAGCCCTAACAGTAACCAGGACGACTATTTATGTTTCACGTCATGTGATGATGCTTTACAGCTACAACGTAACTCCTGAACGACAAATCAGATTTTTGAATCGGACAAAGTATAATAGTTTAGGCAGAGAGGCAATTTTTGAAAGTTCGTATATTCTATATATTTTTAGAGATAAAAATGTTTTTGCACGCGTAAACATCATTTCCAGTCATTGTACTAAAAATGAAAAAAGATTTATTCAGAACAAACACAGGTATCAACCTGAAACTTGGTCGAGGCTTACTTTAAATTTATAAATACACAGTATCTATTATTAATGGCTATAAACCTGTTATCTTCGAATAATAAATGTTTAAAATTTGATATAAATCAAATCAGCT
This sequence comes from Heliconius hermathena, assembly GCA_013403705.1. Lineage (NCBI taxonomy): Eukaryota > Metazoa > Arthropoda > Insecta > Lepidoptera > Nymphalidae > Heliconius > Heliconius hermathena. The sequence goes on along the minus strand of JAAIXJ010000175.1, from coordinate 902,575 downwards.
TCACGTTATATTCCGCAAGCAGACGGGAAGGCAGAGGGAACCTAGTGTTAAGACACTCCGTTTTCCCCCTTTCACCAATTTTTTTTAAGGTATGGCGTGTTGAGTCGCAAAACTTGACGCCGGGCCTTGCATTGTTGCCAGAGCGAAGAAATAAAAATATTAATAAATAATAGTTCATTCTCGAGTGGGGATCGTACCCACACTGTTGCGTTACAGTCATACCGTTGTGCCACAGCCTTAGGCAAGGAAAGACGTAATTGACATTAATAAATAAATTGTCGCAAATACGCAGCAACTTTTCATTTATCATTCAGCTATCCAATAAAACCTTGAATCCGGAAGCACGTGTCCTATTTAGCATAAAATGGTGACAGAAACAGTATGGACTGGTGGTCATTTGGCATGCTTTACGTCAACGTTTTGACAGACCGCGGACGTCAATCGCTAATGCCAATCAATTGATTTGTTTTTTGATTGAATAATAATCTTAAAGAAAGAATTATCCAAGAAGGTCAGATTACACGTAAGACTTTTTTAAAAACAATGGCAACTATTTTTTTATTTATTTTTACTTTGGACTTATTTTTGAATGAACAATTAGTAAATTTGAAATTTAAGCGTACTCAATCAATGCTTGAGTTGAATTCAATAATTTTTAAAGCACATTTTTTTTGTAATGAGTAAATGACTCAAGAAATGGAATTTAAAAAGTTTAATTTATTATAAAAAGAGAATCTATAGAGTATAAATACACAACTAAATATGCTTGGTCATCTGAGAGTTGAGTGACTCCTCTCACTCAGCCGGGGATACAGAAAGCTATTATCTCTTGACATCACCGAACGTGCTAATCGGCAAATCCAACGAGTTCGTACTCCAGCGACGTGATATTGATTGCAAAGATTATTGTAAACGCCTTAACAGATATATTATACCTTTTATATATATTTTTTTGTTTAAGAAAAGTAAGTTAGTAGAGGTCAGTCGTGGCGCAGGGGCACAAGAGTGTGATATAAACGTGACAAGTGGTGGATTCCTTTCTCACTTAAGGAAATTAAATATTTGGTATTTTTATTTCTTCGCTCTAGTGTTAGGCAGAGCACGGCATTAAGTTCCGCCACTCAACAAGCAATGTTTACAGAATTCGGTCTTAAAATTAGGCTTTCTTTGCCTACCTTGCTACACACAGGATACAAAATGAAAACGGAAAAAAGTAAGCTAGTCCTAGATACCTGTGGCAATATATTTTATAAATCTTATTAACTTCTCCACATTAATAAACACAATATAATCAATTTACTACATACAAATAATGACATTATTATGCAGACACTAAAACAGAATTAGCATAAAAATATGTATGAAAATAACAATTCCGAGTGGCGACGGACACACGTCACGTCCTTATATGGTCACAATTAAGAGTCAATCAAAGATGAGTTTATTAGAGAGATCGTTAGTGTATCGTGTGGTGGCCGTGCACGTGGTGTCAATCTGGGCAGCACGTGGCAGAGTGGCGCTGAGGCTGAATGGGAGCCCTGTGTCGAGTCTAAACATTTGATACGCACATGCTTTACTTATCTCAACACATGGCCTATGGCTTCTGGCTACTAGTGCTGGCTGCAGTTTTGCAACGTATACAACTATATGGGGTGGCTCTAGATATATAATAAAATAATATTTTTTTATAAAAAAAAACCAAATTCAAGCAAAATTATGTAAAATATGCCAATTTAAGACTTATATGATTTGACAAGGGCGTTATGGATTGACATTGTAGTCGGGAAAATATTTTTTTTAGATTCACGCTGTAATCTCGCTCATAGCATGGTAAGCAGAGGGAACCTGGGAACCACTTTCGATCCTCATTTTTCATCAAATTCTGAAGGGGTTGCGTGTATAGTGGCGAGACTCATAGTAGCGCTTAATCTCGACGCCAAAGCAAAGAAATGAAAATAATAAATATTTCAATTCTTTGAGTGGAAATCGAACCCACAACCATTTGAATTTACAGTCAGTCACATACTTGCTTGTGCTCCTGCGCTACGACTGGCTTTGGAAAACGATTATATTTTAAATATATGTATATCATATTTTATTAAAATATCATTTTGCAATTGTAAAACACTGGATCGTTACCAAACTTTACATTATGCAAAGCACAAGCACATTCAATTATTCTATTAAAATATTGCGAGGACTCGTATGCAAACAGGACACGCCTTGGCAGCGTCCGCCGGACGTGACGTCACGTCATGTGATATTTTCGCGAAGGCTTTAGTCAACTGACGTGACTTTAATATTCCTAGCATAACAATGTAGTACTTTATAACTACTTTATCATATTATTTAGTTGTTGTAAATTTGTTTATGTTATAGGCCAAGATATAAATTAATACAATATTTATGAACTTAGATTATGACGACATTATGACACATTTACTGTGAACGTTACTAAAGGCTATATAATAAAGGCTTTATATAGTTTAAACATAATTTTAACATTATACATAATTTTAACTCTAATACAGGAGGCCGTCGTGGCGCGGGGCACAAGATTGTGACTGTTACGCGACGGTTGAGGGTTCGATCTCCACTCGAGAAAATGAATTATTATTTATGAGTATTTTCTTCGCTCCGGAATTAAAACAAATTCCCGTTGAGTTTCATCACTTAACACGTATTGCTTCGAAAATTTCGGTGAAAAGTGGAGAACGGAGTGTCTCAGAACACTATGTCGTATGTATGTATGCGGGATGCAGCATGAAGCTGATTTAATTTTATTTGATTTTATTTATGACGACATTTTGGCACAGTTACAATGAATGTTACTAAAGGTCATGATAGAGTTTAAAACATTATATATAATTTTTATTCTAATACAGGAGTCAGTCACACCAAGTCAATTCACAAGTAAAATTTTGAATTTCGAAATGAATTTAATGTATTTAAATTAAATTAAAGATAAGCCAATTTATTTAATTTGATCGATGAACCTATAAATATGTATAGATGTCACTTATTCATTATTATGTCTTAGAGAGATACAAAAAAAATTATCTATATTAAATTTAGTAACGAAATTGTGTTATTGTGGAAATTGTGGTATTTTCATTTTTTCAATCTATTGTCGAGGCAAAGCGCGAAGTTGAATTCTGCCACGCAACATAAAGTGTCTCCAGAATTCAGTGGAAACTGCAGAACGAAGTGGTACACACTAGGTTCCCTTTGCCTACCCTATATCCTGTGTGCGGGATACAGCGAGAAGCTAAAAAATACCTACTTATAAATATACCAAAACAGCAAAGACATTATATTTCTGGAACTTTTCTTTGAAGAGCCGACATCTGCATAGCAGATTCATTTGTCCAAAATCCTGCAATCCAGATGGACGTGAGAACGAATGAAACTTTTGAAATAAAGATATTGGAAACACGTGGAAAAGTTTTCTTAATACATTTCGTTTGAATGTATTGCTACTGCAGATGTTTTTTATTACTCTATATTTTGAAAAAAGGTAATATTTGAATAAAAACGACAATAATAGTAAGAATAAATATTTACTAGTACAATAATATTTAACTGGTCAATAAAAATATTTAAAATTATCAATGCTTTAAAACTAAAACTTTTAAAATATGACAGAGCATGAGCGGATGAACGGATTTAAGATTTCTTGATAAAAATATATATATATAACAATATATATAATGTATTATTACGCGAAGCAAAAACTTTGTTATATTTTTTAGGAGTGCAGAATGTTACTGTTTTGTTAAATAATACGAAACAATACATTAAATAAATAAAATAAACATAACACACGGCACCATACCGTGACAATATTTAGTAATGTCGTCACATTTATCATTACTTTAATAATATTTAAGCAACGTTTTTTCGTTTTTGTTTAGAAAGCGTTGTATTTCTTTCTCAATAATATATTTTTTACATACAAGTATTAACTTACAATATTCATAAATATATAGCACTTAGATTAATTATTTAATAATGTCACTTAACTCTAGGATCTCTCTAACTACCTACGAATTAAATTTAATTAAAGTTAAACTAAAATGTATATTTAATTTTAAATCTAATTTTTAGTTGGTAGTTTAATAGTATAATAAGAAAATATAACAAAAGAATGACAAAATCATTTGTTTTCCAATAAATATGTATATTATCCATTACCTGGATAGTCACTGACACACGTGCACGCAGCTGCGTCTACATCTCGTAGACACGTGTGACGCCTAAAACATATTACATTTATATATACGCTTTGTTACACATATTATTTGTGTATATAAATAGCTAGCAATACTTACATTTTCTACACAGGAAGGTAAATTGATATATTTCTTTTTATTTATGAACCGAATGAGGTAACACGGACTCTATATATGTATTAATTTAAGTTTACCAAAATACAATAGTGAAAACTGCATATTAATCGGTGAAGCCGTTTCTGAGATTATCTTGCAAACAAAAAAAAAATAAAAATAGCCACTGTTGTGGGTCCTATTACTTTGATAGATGCTCCCAATAATAGTTTTTCTCATACGTCTCCATCCATGTACAGTCTGTATTAGTTAGATTTTTATTGTACGTATAGATATACTTAACAGACACAAAAAATATCTTTAGTTAAATCAAATCAAATCAGCTTCACGCTGTCTCCTGCACACTCCATGGTACGCAGAGGGAACCTAGTGTTAAGACACTCCGTTCCCCACTTTCTGCCGAATTTTGGAGGCATTGCGTGTTGAGTGGCAGAACTCAACGCCGCGCTTTGCCTCGACACCAAAGCGAAAAAATGGAAATATAAATTTAAGTAAATATATCATCTCCTCGAGTGGGAATCAAACCCACAACCAGTCGGTTTTACAGTCACACTTTGTGCCCCTGCGCCACGACTGGCCACAATATCTTTAGTTATTAATACAAAATCAATAATTAAATTAAATTTAAAATATATACGTAATCTGTATACTTTATATTGGCTATATACATACTCGTACAGTATCTACAGTTGAACATTTTTACTGACAATGACACGTCCCCTGTTCTTGCACTTCCCATATACGGAGGATCTGCTTAATTATGGAGTTCACTGCCGTCGGCTGTGACGGAACCACATTGACAGTAATCAGGAAAAAATACAATTAAAAAAAATCACGTTTTACGTGCACATTCACTTTGCCATATAGAGTCTTACACAAATTAAATAAAAACATATTACGAGAGTAAGATTAACAAAAAATTGGAAAATAATCAAATAATTATTTTTGTTTTGCGTATCTTTTAGACTATGTGAGGTTAATATAAGCAATCTAATACAAGATTTCGGTCTAAATAAAATAAAAAATAAATCACCTTCAAGCTGTATCCCGTACACAGCAGTGTAGGTAGAGGGAACCTAGTGTTAAGACACTCCGTTCCCCACTTTCTGCCGAATTCTGGAGGCATTGCGTGTTGAGTGGCAGAACTCAAACAAATATAAATTTAAGTAAATATTTCATCTCCTCGAGTGGGGATCGAACCCACAACCAGTCGGTTTTACAGTCACACTTTGTGCCGCTGCTCCACGACTGGCCTCAAACTAAATGCCTGGCCTAACCTAAATAAACATATCAATATACATATCACAACAGAATAAACGTAAAATTCAATAAAGTTTCTATCGTTCTACATCATTTTTAAATTCGATATACGCCGTTAAAGTCGTACTTACATTGAAAATTTTCTTTGAAATACCAACGTACTGACCATGCGGTTGAAGTAGGATATTTCAGTTACAACAACGAAATCTTATATAGTCTACTATAAGTCTCTCAGCTTGTCGATATAGAACTATATCATCAATAGATTTTTTAGAAAGTAAGTTTAAATGTGAGTTTAGTATCGGTCAGTCAATTCAAATTCGGTAATATAAAGAAAAGAGCTTTGATTGTCTGAAATGAGAACCAATGCTTATTTTCAATTGTTTATATAATTTCGCACTTAAACCCACATTTAAACATAATTAGGTACTAACAAAGTAAAAAATATAACCTATAATTAAATTTGTCAATTATAGGTTATATTTTAAATGTACGTTGTATATATATATATATATATATATATATATATATATATATATATATATANTATATATATATATATATATATATATATATATATATATATATATATATATATATATATCTCTTCAATATAGCGACATATACACATAAAGAACTAGAAACAGCAGGGGGGTAGGCAAAGAGACCTAGTGTTCCCCAATTTCTGCCAAATTCTAGAAGCATTGCGTGTTGAATGGCAGAACTCAACGCCGCGCTTAGCCTCGACACCAGAGTAAAGAAATGGAAATATAAAATTAAATAAATATTTCATCTCCTCGAGTGGGGGTCGAACCCACAACCAATCAGTTTTACAGTCACACTTTGTGCCGCTGCGCCACGACTGACCTCAATTATATATATTATTAAATTATATTATTAATAAAGAATAACAATATTCATATTCAATAAACGTTTTGCGTATATGTACGTGTACGTTCTACAGGCGGAGTGGCGATGGCGGGCAAATGTCTTATTATCATATATTATTATGCAAGTCACAAGTTAGAGATTACCCAATGATATTGGTGAATCTTTGTATGGAGCGTGAATCTACTTCTAGAGTTTCAAACACAGACTAAAGTGACCATTAAAAAAATTAAAAACAAAAACCAGTTTCACGCTGTATACCGCACACTGCAGGGTAAGCAGAGGTAACCTAGTGTTAAGACACTCCGTTCTCCACATTAAAATTAAAAGTGATTTTATTTCAAAGTGGGGACAAAATTAAAATTATATACGTATTAGCATACAATATAAATATATATACATATCTACTGCCGTTGGTGTATTCAATCAATTACCACTTCGCACTCTTTTCCATCAGTCAAGTTCTCCATGTATTTCTCATGTTATCGCAAGGTAGGCTCGAAAACTTGTTGAAAACTACTTACAGTGACATTTTTTTGTTCTTTATTTTTACATGTAGAAACATTATATTATAATGGATAACCATGCAATCGATCCATCCAACGCAGCGTCTCATGTAGCCAGATTAGAAAAAGAAAATATTTAATATGAATATCATCTTTCGAAGAGTTAACCTGCAACCTCTGTGTACAGGTCAATATAAACTACGAGAAGATTATAAACTACGAGAAGATTACGAGAGAGGCCGGTCGTGGCGCAGCGGCACGAGGTGTGACTGCAAAATCGACTGGTTGTGGGTTCGATCCCCACTCGAGGAGATGAAATATTTACTTAAATTTATATTTCCATTTCTTCGCTCTGGTGTCGAGGTTAAGCGCGGCGTTGAGTTCTGCCACTCAACACGCAATGCCTCCAGAATTCGGCAGAAAGTGGGGAACGGAGTGTCTTAACACTAGGTTCCCTCTGCCTACCCTGCTGTGTGCAGGATACAGCGTGAAGCTGATTTAATTTTGATTTTTAAGATTATAATATTTTATTCAGAATAATGTCAATGAATTTGGTATTTAGAAATGACGTTTACAGAATAAGTTACTATTATATGAGTAAAACTTACACTTTGCTTGCAAACCTCCCCGTACTTGAAGATGGCCAGTCACACAAACTTTGACAATAAAATAGAAAGATGAATGTGAATATAGAAGTTATAAAATTGTGTATGTACATAAAGCTAAAGTAACTTAATAATCTTATGACTCTAGAATTAAGTTCAAACAATTAAGTGAATTTGATTCTCACTTGGAGGAATAATATATTTCATATTTTCAATTCCTCGCTATGGTAACGAGGAAAATCTCAGCGTTGAGTTCCGCTACACTCAACCTACAATGCCTTAAGAATACGGCGCGAAACAAAAAACTGAGTGCCTTAACACAAGGTTCCCTGGTTCCCTCTGCCCACCCAGCTATGAAAAAAAAATACAAAACGCTTGTCCTCAAAAATCACAACTGTTTGGCTGTCTCAATAGTGATTGATCGCACGAGATTGATCAACACAAACGCGATATCGTATCGGCGCGAAATCTCTCATTACGCAGATAGCTACCGGCGCACTCCACGCGCATCTGTCATCGTTGCCAGATTCATTATCGAGTGTTGAATGCAATATATATTTTCATATATTATATTTGCTTTTATATTAGAAACTCGTTTTTTTTTAATTAGAGCGTTTTTGGCCTGTCGGGTGGTGGTGTAGTGATCAGCTAGCAAGGTGTAGAGCGTGGGCTTCGGGTTTCTAAAGTTTATAAAAATTAATAGTGTTTCTTTTTTTGCATTTTTTTTCGAACGTGAGGTTATTCCTATCAGCCCTATTGGCTTTTACAGCGACACCGGGGGGAAGGGAAGAAGGTACTCTATCCCGGAAGAAATGCAAGCACTACGAAAAGTTGTTGTTTTATAGCTTCATCAACGTTCATTTTGATTGAAGACGGTACAAATATATGGAAAATAAAAAGAGTACACCTCTTAAGAATTGGCTAAACTAGAAATTGGAAAACTAAATATTTTTGAAAGGACAAAAGACAATATTGATTCTACAATCACACAAACAGCACAAGCAAAGACAATAGCATGACTTAGAATAAAACACAATGTTAATAATGAAGGCTTATTCATGCGCGTATAGGTCAATTTTAGAACAAAACGTATTCGAAAATTCGGATACAGCGTGAAGCTGAAAATTATACACTGGAAACTAAATCCGGTTTCATCGATCTATAAGAGCATATTTTTAACGAACTGTGTAAATGTTGTTTGATATAGTATGTATGTATGTATATATATATATATATATATATATATATATATATTTAAAAAAATATTAAAGCTTTTCATTTTTTAAACTTTTTTAAAAATTTTTCAAGGTAGGTAGGCAGCCTAAAGTAAAAATACTGGACGTTCCTAGTCTTCTTACCAGAACTGACCGAAGAAATTAAATTAATTTATACCCACAAGTTCACATCGACGGTTCTAATTTTGATAGTTCAGCTTAAAACTTTTAAGCTGAACTATCAAAATTAGAGTTATACATTGCTATACAAATTAATGTATTGAATGACCCACATGCCGAATAACAATAAAATATCTCAAATCTCAAGAGCCAACAATAAAAAGAGATCTAATACTTTTACAATTCACAAAATAATTTTAAAAAATACGATCATGATTATACATCTAAATATAATAAATAAAACATATTAAAAATAATATTTTTTTATAACAATAGATAATTTCTACGTGAACACAATAACGTTATCAGCGGCAGAAGCATGTGTCACTACCGCTTGATAGCACAGCAATATGCCGCACAGATTTGCAGCATATGCCGCTTCCTTACACGTGCGCCGGTGGGAACAGCCGCGCACATGGCGATAACGATGTTTTATGAAATGTTTTACAACTAGCTCAATAGCTGCTTTCCAAAGAAAGGTGATCGCCAAATGTGGGCAGCGCACTATTTCCGCCAAAGCGAGCGATAATCGTAAAACAGTAATAAAGACGCCTTATTGTATTTCCTTATTTTACAGGCGCGATCGGAACACATGCTAAGATAATCTGTGGAAGGTTTTTAAAATAAATTAGAAGATTATTTTAGAAAAATCCATTTTAACAGTTTTTTCAGGTTCACGCTGTATCCTGCAGCAGGATAGGCAGAGCGAATCTAGTATTAAGACGATCCGTTCTCCATTTTCAGCAGAATTCTGGAGGCATTGTGTGTTGAGTGGCGGAACTCCACGCCGTGCGTTGCCAAGACACCAGAACGTAGAAATATTAAATGAAAATATTAAATATTTCATTATCTCGAGTGAGAATCGAACTCACAATTTTATTGTTAATTTTTTTATTAAATCTAAAGGAAAACAATAAAAAAACCAAGATAATAAATTAAATTACAGTTTATGAGGACTACATGAAAGTTAATATACTTCCATTATCCTCACAAAACAAGACACAGATATATGATAGTTAATTCTATAGAATTGTGACGGACATTGATAATAACAAAACGTACAACCCTAATCAAGAGCCCCGCATTACACGGTATTACTGACCGGTCGCTTATAATCTTAATATCACAGGCAATATATTTTTCAAACTAAATTGTTCAAGCAATAAAGTCCTTGCAACAAAGTCACCCTTTTCAAGTACGCCATTTTTCATAACATTGTCGCGTCATTTCTCATTGCGTCAATCAAATTTTTAAATAGGGATGGCACCTATGAAATATTTAAACATTTCTATTATTCAAATGATGATTTCATATTATAATATTTTGAAATATAAACTTTAAGTAAATAAACAATAATAATAAGGGAAAATACTTCGTTGGAAGATGAAAGAGCTTCAGGACAAATCATTAATTTAATATAAATAATATTTTTTTAATTACTTTATATATTATTCCACATATGTTTATGGTTCCTCGCTTTTACCTGTGCTGCCTAGTAGGTACTAGCTAGTGCTTTTGATCGCAAATGAAAATTGCCTTTGAAATAGACATATCTAAAAGTCACATGACACATTTTAAGTTTTGCCTTTGAAATAGAAATATCTAGAAGTCACATGACGTTACTCTAACCACAGGTAGGTCCTGTGAATTACATCGAAACTATTAACGCGATGTAATTCGAACCAGTAGTTCCTAATATTAGTGAGCTTAACCAAACAAACTCTTTAGCTTTAAACGTAAGTGTATGCTTATAATATCGATGTTTTTAAAAGATCCGTCAGATGCTATCTCTCTATCCTTAATAATGAAACGTGCCATATATTACTAAGAATAATAAAAAATTATATATTAAATTTTTATTTAATAAGGATAATTTTGTTTCACAACCTTAGCAAGCATTGTTTCACGAGCTGTTAACCGGAGTGTGAGCCAATGAATATATTTTATAGAGGCGTTTGACGAGTCCAGATCCATTGTGGCAGACGATGTCGCGACCTGGAATCATTATACTTACACTCAACTGTATTTAAACTTTCAAAGTTCAATAAATTGACAAGCATTTTTAAAACATAAATTCAACATAATAAGATTCACAATCGCATGTCCAGCGTCAGCAACAAACATAAGCCAAAAGTCATCAAAATAATGTAGCCAACAAGAAGATCTACGGGTCGATAAGAGGAAGACAAAGGTGGATCTCATTCTTTTTGTCCGTTTCTTATGCAAATATTGATACAATGTAGGTATCATTAATCAGTCAAGATGCCAGGGGAGAGACCTGAATGTGTCCATGTGAAATGCTCACGTGCGCTCGTACTGTGAACCTGTCCGGTATCAAATATCTTGTATCAATCGTGGATTATTAATGTGATTCGTGCTCGCATTGTAATCGTGTAAATATATCTACTATAAATTGGTTTAAGGTAAGGAGATAGAAAGATAAATATATTAATATTTATAAATATTATAGCTAATTTGAATCTTTCATTTAACTAAGCAGGTGAGATATCGAGGTTAGTCGTGGCCTAGGGCACTGTAAACGCGACAGTTGTAGGTTCGATCCCAATAAAAGCGGAAGGATTAATATATCTTCGCTGGTAACAAGGCAAAGCGGGGCGTTCCCTCTGCCTACCCTGCTATATACGGGACACAACGTGAAGCTGAAAAAAAAATTAAGTTGATTAAAATCTTTCATTTTCAATTAACTAAACAAATTCTCAATAGCTAAAATGATTGTAAAACGCTAAATAAATTATAAAAAGAAATTGCTTTGGACATTTGTTACACACCTGTTAGGAGATAAGCGTTGCAAACTAAGAAACAAGTCACAACATTTTCAAATATCAGTAAAAAATTGAGACGCATATGCTTAGCAGATTTGTATAGCGAAGTTTTCTATATTTTTAAAAAGTGCTTTTAAACTTTTTATGTTTTTTGCTTAATTAAAGAAAATTTAAGAAACAACTGTAGTCACGTTATCTTGTAAATTCATTTCATTCATTGATCTATTCATAACATGTAATTGTTATTGTTGTTCTTCTTCTTACCAATTGATAAAAAAACTTGTTCAATTTCAACCATACATTTTTCATCAAACTACCCAAACTGAAGTATACCCAAATGTCTCTAATAAAATAAGAATCATCAAAATCGGTTGACGGGATATTGAGTTATTCGTTCCTTTATCGCGCACATACTTAAAAAAATACAGTTACAGTTACAATTAATAACCTCCTCCTTTTACAGATTTTTTTTTATGAAACAAGTCACAACATCAAACGAGCGTTCGAGTCATGGTAAGTGATCACCGCAGCCCACGACCCCGTGTAACACAAGAGGAGCTACAGGTGCGTTGCCGGCATTTTAGGAACCGGCCGGCATTAAAGGATATTGGTTTAATTCTATCCCAAGAAGACACAAGTTTGCGCGTTAACGACATGAAGACAACATATGGGGCCTTATAGCCGCGCTCAGTATGTATATAGTATATTGGGCCTTAGTGTTTCGAATGACTGCCAGTATCGCGATCGTCTGGAAAATTGAAATATCCTAGAACCTAAAGATCTATCTATCTTACTCTACTCTCGATACACAAAGATAGATAGATACACTAATTAGTTTGGATATATATGAGTGTGCTCAATCAAAGGCCTTCGCCATATCTAAACTAACTGCCAGGCCCTCTCCCTTGCTTTCAATAGCCGCCAGCGGTGAGTTAGGTAAACTAGAAGATCACCGGTTGAGCGACCATTGCGGAAGCCATATTATCGGTCATTAATCAATCGGTCTCTAGATAAACCAAGAGCTAGCTATTGATGATGTTCTTCATGACTTTTGAGAGTAGGGAGGTGATAGCAATAGGCCTACAGTGGATCGGAACCATCGCCTTTCTTCGGGATCGGGTGGATAAGAGCGCTCTTCCATGAGTCTGGGACTACGCCGACTGAATAAGAGTGCCACGTTAAGAAAGAGTGTTTGTTACGTTGTTGATTACGATTAGACACGACACGAAAAACAAACACGTTAGCACTGGTGTCAGCTCAGGAGCATAAGGACGGAGCACTAATGGAGAGATGCCATCTAGCCCGCTCGACTTATGGATATTTAAAGAGGATCGAGCTCGTCTAACAGCTGTTCCTCCTCCAGGTATCCTCCTCCTCCTCCTTTTACGGTAGTCGGTTAAAAACAGAGCAAATGTAAGGAAATATTATGAAACCTTTAGGAGTAGATTTTTTTGAGTTGTCTTTTAAATTCTTCGATGAGACGAAAAATTTCTACGGAAAGTTCGCTGCAAATCAAAATTGAGAAATAAATATAATGAAAACAATGACAATTTAAATTAATTTAAAATTTTATAACAACAAAAGTAAGATCTATATTACATACTACCAAAAATAAATTTATTAAATATCTCCCATAAATAAAAAAAGGCAATTATTTAATTACATCCTGAATATTCAAATTTAATAATAGTCCTTCAACATCACACAAAAGCAAAACCACAAAATGACTATTCTTATAACAGTTTAATACTGGCAAGCATTACCAATAGGGCGGGCCGCCCTCGCCAAATGTGCGCGCAGCCCGATATAGCAAACAATCGTCACAACGCCGCCTCGTACTGCCCATGTGCCACGCATATGAATGTGGAATCATCGATTTTAAAATATTTTTATGTACCTGTGAATGCTATATTGATAATCGTTATTGTTTCAATACTTTTGTATGTTATCATTTAAAACCACTACATACAAAATTGTGCAATATATGTAATGATTCATGGTGCTGGTGCTGGTGCTGGAGGTGAGGAGGATACTGCGTTTTCTATGGACTGCGAAAAGGACCAATACGTCAATCCTTAGCCAGCTGATAGCTACTATCAAAACCACTATCTATTAGATGTTACTAACGAATACTCTATTAGTTTGTCCATACAGTTCAATGACAATGTTTAATGATAATCTGGACAAACTGATTGTTGTTGGTAATCTAGAGGGTAGGAGATCTACAGACCTATCATCTTGCTGTTAGTCTGTCACCGTCAAATAAATTAATAATATTAACACGTTAAGGCAAGCTGAAGACACGGATGCATGGTAACATCTCGTCGGCTCCAGCTTCCAAAACGGAAAAGAAGAAATGATTATAAATAAATTCTCTATTATACAAAATACGAATTTAATTGCTTTAAGAACATACATATGTACATGGTTAAAATTGATCTATTATTTTCAACGTATATTTCAAACTTACAGGTTAGTATTCTAAAAATAATTATAATAAATATGTATGATATATCATAAATAACAAAAATATCTTTATGCAAAGTTATCTTCCAACAATGGTCTCTTATTATTAGTTTTTATGAATAAAAGGTTGACTGTAAGAAATCACTTTTAGTTACAATTGTATATCTTCTTTGTACAATAAAGTGTATTTGATTGATTGATTATGAATACATTTTATATTTATTTAGCCGTGCCTCCAGAATCACGTCTAATAATCGTTCAGTAAAATATAATAAATATTTCAACATCTAATGATTTCTATGGCATAAAATAACGGTGGTAATAACAAAATATATTATTTTCAACAACTGGTACTGCTTCTAATCCTGGGCGGAGCATTCCTAAAACACATAAATACATATCTATAATAAAAAACTCAATACATACAACCATGTGAGAACATTTTCTTACTGTCTTGGTTGCTTGAGACTGTACTAATCTACGATCTATAAACGCCCATATTAGTAGTACGGGAGCATTTGGCGACGAGACGTAGGGCAATAAAAGTGTTAGTGTTAGGGCGTTTGCATACGCAGCTGCCGCAGCTGACGATGTGAAAAGCCGCGCAATCAGTTTCACAGAGCTCTCGCCTAGGGGAGCTGACACCTTGTCCTGGTCAAGCTGTAAAGTTTTTCCAGACTATTGATTAAAACTGGGTAAATTTTGTGGGTTAATTACGTGTCAAAAAGGTACAGAGATCTCCTGTATTATTAATCTCATACTAATTTATTATTAATCTCATATTAATTTCCTTTTAAATAAAATATAATACATTGTTGTAATAAATTATTAGATTAATAATATATGAGGCCGTCGTGGTGCAGAAAGGCACAAGCATGTGACTTTAACGCGACAATTGTGGGTTCGATCCCCACTCGGGATAATTAATTATTATTTATTAATATTTCAATTTTTTTTTAAGGAACGATGTGTCTTATCACTAGGTTCCCTCCGCCTACGCGGCTATATGGAAGATACAGCGTAAAGCTGAAAAAGAAAAATAAATATTTTCTCTACTTTTCTTACAATAAAAATTAAAAAATTACCAACAAAATGTTGAGAAACACTGCCAAATTTAAAAAAGTAAATTAGAAACGCTAGAAGTGGCAGTTATTTATTAAAAATTGCTAAATTAATAAAAATAAAGCACACATTACAAACAATACACCAGCATGCCACAAAATAGTACACAAACATCATAACCACATACAAATATAATAGAAAACCCTAAACAGATGCTTTACAGCCGCCGATAGGAGAAAGGACAATAAGCCAATAGCTACGTCAACTTAACAACAATGCTTTCGTATCGCATCATCTACAATTAGGGCCGCATATAATTGAAGGCAAAGTTGAACTTAAGGGCATTTCTTTTACCAAAAAGCTGACAATCATAAAACCCTTATGACTCCAAAGTGAATCAAGATATCGGTGCCCGTTCACCACACCTGGTTTTCACCCCAGCCCGGTTTATTTTGTACTCGCTTTGAGAAGCACTCCAAAATATTTATAATGCCTTTTAAAGCTCATTGATTTCGCGGATTGCGAATATTGTTAGCGATGCCATTGTAACGTTATTATAAAATTTTATTGTATATTACTAATACGGGTAAATTTTGTGTTTTTTTTTTAAAGGGAATAATTTAAATATGTAGGTGCTACTTATAATTTCAAGTGGTGAGTAATCGTTAAATCAATTTATGGGAACTAAGCGTTACTTACGCTAAGTCATTAAGTAAGTACCTTATTGAAGTTGGGCTATTTACAAGGTAAATATTTCATGTTAAATAAACATAAAGAATTTTCCCTCTACTCTATATTAGTCTACAAACAAAATATTTTTAAGAAAAAACTTTTATATGAATCTTCAGTATTTTAACTGCAGCAGAAAAAAATAAGTTTTTTTTAATAAAACCGTTTAAGTGTGAATCAGACTAACTCAACTAAGGTTCCGTACCAATATCAGGATTAAAGATCAGCAGGAAGTACAATTTATGTACTGTTAATAAACTTAAGTTTGTCATGTCGAATCATTTTGTATGACTTTTTTTGTTTCTTTTCAAATTCACGTTGTATCCCGTACAGAGCAGAGTAAGCAGAGGGGACCAGCAAACCTAGTGTTAAGACATTCCATCCTCATTACAGACCCCGACTCTTCCGTTCTCCACCTTCCGCTGCATTCTGGACGCACTTGTTGTTCAGTGGCGGAACTTAACGCCGCGCTTTGCCAAGTTACCAAAACGGGGAAATGAAAATATTAAACATTTCTTTCCTAGGAATCGAACCCACAGCTGTTGCGTTTAGAATCGTCCTCGATTGACCATTGGACTTTTCAGATTTTTCCATTTATTTGTATGTACACAAACTTCATACAAAATTTCATAACTGTAGGTCCACCGGATGTGGTATATAGGTTTTGATTACGCTGTAAATTTCATTCAAAATGCAGCAAAAACGATTCAAAAATGTTCGTATCTTTTAATTGGGTTAACTTAGATTTTGAATTTTTTTCTATGCGCCAACGGACCGTATACATGTACGTTTAATATTAATATCAGGTTTAACATTTGATATCAATTCAACTTGGTACCTCCATGCTGTCTCGAAGGTCAAATAAATGCTCTATATAGTTCCGTATTTCCCTTTTCACGTACGGAACCCCAAAAATTATATTAAATTTTGATAAAAATAATATTTTTTACGAATAATAAATCATGTAATTTTGAATTTTTCAGTATATTTAAAGGTAAATATAGATCAATACAATTTGCAATTTCTAATTTATCCTAATATTTTCTACATTGACATTTGTATTCGTTTTATTGTGAGAACCCAATTCTTACCTCGGCGATACCTATATACTACATTAAATTTAAACCTAAATCCGAATCATTTTTAAAACCAAAACCAAGCACACAGCCAGACACACTCCTAACTAAGCCACGACAATATCATTCAAACGCTACATACTTATTATTATAATGTAATAGCAGCCCCCATTGAAAATCTCTTTACGTATCATAATCCAATGTCCATTCGTACCGTCAACGAATGAGCAAAACGAATTCATCTAATAGTCCTATAGTTCCTTTATCAGCACCGAGTTAAGTGCCCTCACAATAGAAGCAGCTCCCACGCGTGTCACAACACCCTAACCATCAGAGCTACCAATATAACATGACCTTTGGTGATTTTAACCACCCATATTTTACTAAGATTTAAAGAATTTAAGATTGAAGCCAGTCGTGGCGCAGGGGACAAAGTGTGACTGTGAAACCGACTGGTTGTGGGTTCGATCCCCGCTCGAGGAGATGAAATATTTGCTTAAATTTATATTTTCATTTTCTTCGCTCTGGTGTCGAGGTGAAGCTAAAAAAAAAATATTTCACTAAAAAAAAAATTATGTGCTTTATCAAGGATCTATGTAGTCTGGTCCGTTACGCTCGAGGTTACGAGCCCCTACATAATAATGATTCAATCCGCGTTGATCCCAAGCATTCATTTATTGTAACGATTGTGGGAAAATAAGCACAGTTTTTATAATAAATCTGTGGGAGTTTCGTTTTGCTTACGCAATATAACAATCTCTTTGTTCCAATTGTCAGTGAACTGTTTTTGTAAATATTTAGATAATAATGAAGATACAGTTCTAATAGACAAGAAAAACAATAAAAAAGACTAATGTTCTGTGCAAATTAAAATATACAAAATTATCTTAATCATATATATTATATTTAAAATCAAAAATAAATCAATAAATCAGCTTCCAGCTGTATGCACACTGCAGGGTAGGCAAAGGGAACCTAGTGTTAATACACTCCGTTCCACACTTTCTACCGAATTTTGGAGGCATTGCGTGCTAAGTGGCAGAATTTAAGTAAATATTTCATCTTCTCGAGTGGAAATCGAACACACAACGAGTCGATTTTACAGTCACACTTTGTGCCCCTGCGCCACGACAGGTCTCGGCCAGGATATATTATATTTGATGAAATATATTATATTTCTTTTTCATAAAAATAACATCGATTAAAGACGCCTAATAAACAATTTTAAATTAAAACTCGTTCAATATTCAAAAATTCTATATGTAATATCACTAATGACTAAGATCGAAATAAAATACCTAGTATAATAGCTTTTGAAACTCACCCTCGCCCGTATAAGAAAATGTTAAAAGAGTCGCGTGACCGCCACGTGACCTCCCCCCACCACCTTCATTACGCGATTGCTAGGTATTTGTTCACTGCACGCGCACGCGAACGGACGTCTGCATTATTAAATGCCTTTTACGCTTATTGCAAATTAAGCCCCCCCGCCTACATAGTAAGCATGTTGTTAATCCTAGTCACGATTTATCAAACTGTTGTATCAAATTAAAAACCATTAATCATTAATTTTTGAGTATATAGAATGTTTGTTTTTTTTTTAAATTTTGAATACAAAAAACATATAACATGGATAATGACATCACTAAACAAATGCCAATTGATTTATTTATTGCAATACATTTCTTTTATATGATAATTGTGTTTCCACGCATTCATCTTGGTGAAGTGTTAAGAAGCCCAATTTCGTTCAACCAGAACGAGTAAATGAAAGTAACGCATACGCACTTCACCACTTCGAGAGAGTGTGAGTGTAAACGCGACTGGTTGTGGGTTCGATCCTCACTCGATGAAATGAATTATATATTTTCATTTCTTCGCTCATGGGTCCAGCCAAAGCACGGCGTTGAGTTCCCCCACTCAACAATCAATGCCTCCAAAATTCTTCGGAAAGTGGGGAACGGAGTGTCTTAACACTAGGTTCCCTCTGCCTACCATGATGTATGCGGGATACAGCGTGAAGCTGATATAAAAAATAAAAATATTCCCCGATAATAAATTACATTTATTTGTTTTTCAGTACAAATTATAATTTCATCATTTCACATGGATTTAGCATATCCATACATAAGCATTATACACATATATACTTTAACAAATCTTTTATGAAAATACCTTTATTTCTGATGATGATTAAATAAAAGATAATAACTATAAGGGCGTCCCGGTGAGGTGCGCGTGCGCAGACGTTCCAACCACTACAATTATCCCGACGACCTGTGACCTGGGCGGCTTCCCACGCCGAGCTGATCTTTATTCACACGAGAACCTAACCATTCCCATAAGAATTGAGAAAATTGGCTGTACAATTATTTTTATATACATAAACATTTATTATTTAACGTATGTATACGTAAATTTAGTACTAAAATAAAATTTTGTACTAATAAGTACTAATATAATTTACGCATACGTATAATCTTCTAGCAAGAAGAGTTTGATAATAAATATATAAATATTGTACCTAAATCTAATAAAGTACAAATATATTTCTTAAAAAAATATTCATATAGCATAAGCGGCACGAGATGTGTGTAAAACCGACTGGTTGTGGGTTCGATCCCCACTCGAGAAGATGAAATATTTACTTAAATTTATATTTTCATTTCTTTGCTCTGGTGTCGAGGTTAAGCGCGGCGTTGATTCCTGCCAATCAACACGCAATGCCTACCGAATTCGGCAGAAAGTGGAGAACGGAGTGTCTTAACACTAGGTTCCCTCTACCTACCCTGCTGTGTGCGGGATACAGCGTGAAGCTGATTATTTTTTTTTATATATATTTTATATATATATGCTATGTCCACCTCACATTGTAACATAATATTGCAAAAAGAATAATATATAACAACATTTATTGATCTATGTCGATCAAAGAGATTGTCTAAGTGCGTGCACCGTATTCGAACCCCAAACAATACTAGATATGCGTCCACACACGCGCCGACACGTGCCGGAAAAGCGCGTAATGAGCCAGCACCTGCAAGCTACGAATTAAGGGATTTCTCGCGCTCTCCCGTGGGACCGGAGGGTGCACCGAGCTGTTTACTCAGTCAATACCAAGTAATAAAGGCAAACCAATATATGCTTTTACGACTTCGATCTTTATTTAGCTTCACGCTGTATCCCGCACACAGCAGGGTAGGCAGAGGGAACCTAGTGTTAAGACACTCCGTTCCCCACTTTCTGCCGAATTCTGGAGGCATTGCGTGTTGAGTGGCAGAACTCAACGCCGCGCTTAACCTCGACACCAGAGCGAAGAAATGGAAATATAAATTTAAGTAAATATTTCATCTCCTCGAGTGGGGATCGAACCCACAACCAGTCGGTTTTGCAGTCACACCTCGTGCCGCTGCGCCACGACCGGCCTCGATCTTTATTTATTTCTATTATTAATTTTATAAAATATTTTAAAATTAATTATTTAAAGGCCGATCGTGGCGCAGAGGCTCAAAGTGTGACTGTTAAACCGACTGGTTGTGGGTTCCCTCCCCACTCGAGGAGATGAAATATTTACTTAAATTTATATTTCCATTTCTTCGTTCTGGTGTCGAGGCAAAAGCGCGGCGTTGAGTTCTGCCACTCAACACGCAATTCCTCCAGAATTCGGCAGAAAGTGGGGAACGGAGTGTACAGTAGGTTCCCTCTGCCTACCCTGCTGTGTGCGGGATACAGCGTGAAGCTGATTTATATATTATTGCAATAAACTGTACCAATTAGCGGCAGAACTGAAAATTGATTCAGACATTATAAGACACTAGATAAATTATGAAACACAACATTTATTCGTAAACTTATTATCAAAACGGTCCCAAGCACCATTACTGGTTAAAATTGTTTTAAATTCTAGCTATGGCGTGCAAATATTTTAATTACACGAAATGGTTTCGCGTACAAATCAATTGTCTATATTCCACTGTATTAGGAAATGAATGGATATCGGGTTCCCGATCGGGGTGGCTCGCAATGGGAGCGGCACGCGCCCGGCACTCCCACGCGGGGTAACGTAAGCACTCCGCCCCGTGTCTAATGCATAGGCCTTAATGAAACACGCTTAAATACTGTATAAATGAATATTAAGCGACGTTTCTTTTTTAATTTTAATGTAATTACAAGTGATTCATACTTTGGTTACTTTTATGAACTTAAATATCCATCCTTCATAAAAGTAATATCTTCTAGTAGTATTTTTTAAGAAACATTTATGAGCACGTAAGTATTTAACATTATAAATTATTATTTGAAAAAAATCTTCTGTAAGTGAATCCTCTGTAATTAATAGTAGTAATTTAGTGAGTAACTTATGGTATTCAAAAGAAAATGTATTTTACTGTAACATACTATATCAAAATGCATTAGATACATAAAGATCAGCTTACTTTAGTTTTTGAAATGGACAATAAATGCGCAAATATAGGCGTTTAAATCTAGTTCCCGCTTCGGTTTTGACTTCGACCACTTCATAAAAGATATAACAAAAAGATTAGGCCTTACCATACATACCATACATGCATCAGTATATAACACTAGTATATATCTATTATGCGTATTAAACATATTATAATACATTTTATGTGTATAAAAAAATATAAATTGTTTTTTTTTTACATTTCCACTCTATCTTGCACATAGCAGAATCTCTTTGTCAATCTTGCACATAGCAGAATAGGCATAGGAAACCTGGGAACCTAGTATTAAGACGTTCTATCCCCCATTAACACACTACAATCCTCACTTTCTGCCGAATTCTATAGACCGCAATGTCTATAGATGTTGAGTGGCGGAATTCAGAGCCAATTACCATAGTGAGGGAATGAAAATATTGATTATTTTATTCCAACTAGTGGGAATGGAACCCACAACCATCGCATTTGCAATCGCATTCGTGCACCTACTCCACGACGGCTTCATAATTGATTTATTCTAAGTTATACTATATATCTGTTTTATACACGAAACATGGGTTAAAGAAATAACTATTTCCGCTTTCATTACATCCTGTACCTACCGATTATATACTTTACGATTTCACACTTTAAAATTTAGAGAGCCACCATAAACAATATACACCAGCAAGAACAAAAATCACGACGAAATCTCTTTGTCAATCGCCCGAATACAAAAACTCTTTACAAAATATCTTTAAAAGTTGTTGAGGTGTTTATATGTAGTTGTAATTTTTTGCGTATTGTCTCTAAGTCTGACAAAGGACGATACCTGTACGTTTAAAACAATATTCTATAGCAAATTGGACTGCAAGGTGCTTCTATACGAGATTAAAGAGACAAAGTGCCTGAACGTGAGTGGACAATAATGAAATGTCTGTCTGTGAACAATTTTAATTTCTTTGGTAGCCGTGAAAACACGTTTTGACACGGGAACGAAATTATCAAGATAACATATTATATTATTTTACCTGACCATTTGAGTTACGGAAAAAAATGTTTATTATACTTACATAACTTCTAAAATACTTTCCTTTTCACGCAGTATCCCGCATATATATATAGCAGAGTAAACAACACGACATAACAAGAGAACGTTGTGTTAAGACACTCTGTTCCCCTTGCTGGAATATATAAAATATATGAAATAACAATTCAAACAATACTTTTTGGTTTAAACTTTTAAATAAGTATTTTAGAAACCTTAACTCCAAAAAGAAATATACAACAACATCTTTTAATCTACGCCTTAACATTTTTAAAAATAATTTAAAAAGCTATACTATAATTAATTGTAAAAGAAACTAAAAGAAACATCAATCGTTAACATAACTTAACTCCTATTAAGAACCTATTAAACGTCGACAAAGTAATTTCTCAAATAGCATATTTACCATCAAATAACGGCGACTGATTCAAATAAAGCAATTTACTACCTGAGTTCCTCACTCGGAACCAAGGTGACTTTTTGCTGTTTTTTTTTTACATTCTCTGTTATTACATTTCAAATCTTTTTGTGTGGCCGTCCGAAATGGCCTAGCGCTTTAACTAAATGCTTCATTATTATATAAATAAATGTTTCGGTTGTCCATCTGTATACCTAATTTACAAAAAATAAATAGAGTTCTAACTTATTAATTTTTATCTTAAAATAATTTATTTCTTTATTATACGTTTATGCATTTTGTCATACATATATCTGTACAGGGAGCGTCTAGTGACTTATTATTCTATGTATTTCCACTTTTTTTCATTAATTATAGACATACGCTATATTATAAATGATCTTCCAAATGAGATGTGAGAAAAAAAGGATTCATCTTGACTTTAACTCAAATTCCTGAAAATTATATAATATTATACAATAATATCCATATTCTTCTTTAAAAAGTTGATTTAATCATATGTTTTACAACATATTGTTTCAGTAGTCACGCATTAACCAGGCATTTATTATTCAAACGATCAATTTTACTTGATTTGCCTTGGGTGCGTTCCAGCCTCCGAACCTGTCGGCGCGTCAAGTGGA
Source organism: Heliconius hermathena (assembly GCA_013403705.1). Taxonomy (NCBI): domain Eukaryota; kingdom Metazoa; phylum Arthropoda; class Insecta; order Lepidoptera; family Nymphalidae; genus Heliconius; species Heliconius hermathena. The sequence goes on along the minus strand of JAAIXJ010000175.1, from coordinate 878,929 downwards.
TGCCGTCACGTACGGCTATTGTTCGTCGTTGACCCCCCCTCCTTCCTTTTTCCAAGTTTTTCAAATCGCTAGCCCTTCTCACCGCCTGCACCTCCTATGACCACTGGACCATATAGTAAATGTTGACCATAAAATATTAATACTTTAAATAAACAACAATAGGGAACCAATGATGTAGAGCTATTCAATATACACTATACAATCTCTACAATTACACGTACTATAATATATATTTTTTTTTCAGTTATTTACTTATAAATTATTTATATTCAATTAAATAAAAAAACAACATAAAACTACAACTCTATGATAAATAACACTTTTTTTACCACTATACATGTGATTCTGTAAGTCAATTTTAAGTTCTTATTAAAAATTAATTAGGATCATATATATAATAACTATAAATCACCACCTTTGCAATTTCTTCGAAAGAATATTTGTCTTTGTAAAGGTCTCATGTAAACAGCTAGATATTTTGCCAACCTACATTAGTCATAAGAAGAAGAAATAAATGCAAAACAAATGAAATTAAGTCTCAAAACAAACAGGACAAAGTGCGTGTCTCGAGCGCAACGGCCTTTACCAGGGCCGCCCAGCGCAGCGCGCGCCGCACCGCGCCGCCGCCATGGGAAAATCAGGCTTCGCCGCCCCCTCTGCGTATTGGCTCGCCCCGGCCCGCCCCGCGCCCCACCCGCAACCATAAATACGACGTCGCACCGCTCATCTCCTCATTCCTCGCTCGCAACCCGTGTAACACGCGTCACGCGCCGCGACTCGCTTACTAGTTAGTGCTCGTGTTAAGTGTCTCTTACGATGAAAGCCATAACGGCGGTGTGCGCAACCGGAGCGTCCGTACCGGCAATCGCCAGCGGACGGGTGCAGAGGCACCGGGACGGAGAAAATGCTGAAATTCAAATGTATCTCTCCAAATTACAAGACTTGGTGCCGTTTATGCCAAAGAATAGGCGGATCTCAAAACTGGAAGTGATCCAGCACGTCATCGATTATATCTGCGATCTACAATCGGCATTGGAAAATCATCCTGCTGTGGGGCAGTTCGAAGCGGAGGCCGCCCTGGCGCCTGCGTGCGCTTCGCCACCCAGACCACGTCGCCGACCTCTTGGACCTCGCCCAGCACCCAATACTATTCTCCCTGCTGATAGAACTTTATCTACAACACATCACTCTAATCATATGGTGAGTAATAAATTTTGAATAAAATTAAGCAAGCACATGTTTTCGATTTTATGATTTCCTATACTCATAATTCAGAATAAATATAGACTTTAAAATTAAATACTTCATAAAATATACTAACATAGGTAGCGTTGCATGAAAAGTTAATAAAATCAGTTGTGTCAATGTATTTGCGCGCGCGCACCTGCGTGTTTCGCAAGCGCGGGAAGGTAAAAGTGGAGATGCTGAGAGTTTCACAATTCACGTCACAGAATAAATTACTGCTTAAATAGAATTTAAGGCACATTTGAAATACATTCAATTTATTTTCGGTTTACCAACAATTTTTATGGCTTATACAGATTTAATACGAACATTTTAAAAAATCATAACTGCAATATACTATAGTGGAATGGGTAAATATGAAGTTACAATCTAGACCGCTATTCACGCAAGCGTGACGGCTGTTTTGAATTTCAGCCTTGAAGCGCGGCCACCTGCGCCGGCGCCGCGTAAACGACCGTGTACTGACACACAATCTGAATATTCAAGACATTCATGCTGCCTCATTTAGCATTCCTATTGACACCTGCGTATGATTACTGTATACCCATGCCAGTATGTAATTATCGTTAAGTCTCTATTAGTCGAGGATTAGATCAGCACTGCTTGCTATAAATGCATCACATTAGTAAGCCGAGCGTTACCGGACGGCAGGTGCATCTCGCAGGATTTATACGAGCGCCCTGTGTCTACAAGCACCACGATACTTGCTCGTTAATACTTGGTAGAGCCGCGTAAATTTTAATCACTGCCAGTTGTTAGATCCCGGGAAAATTTTCAAAACAAACGTGATTTAAGAGATGCAAGGCGTTGTGTAAAATTTATAGCAATGACTAGCAAATTTAGTACGCCCAGGCTGAAATACAGAATAATTTTAATAAGATAGAAAGAATTCTAGATTTTTTATGTAAAGATTATGAATATAAATAAATTACCATAAATATCTATTTCTAGAATTATTTGAAGCTAAACCTCAGAGCGAGTCGTCAACAATAACGCATTACATGAACTTTGTGATATTTACTAATACGCCTACGCTCTGCAGGAACTGCCGGAATGTTGTGTAATTTAACCACATTCCTGAATATTAATGTAGAATATACCAACTTCCAAGGACATAAAAGTCTCAACATTATTTGTCGCAAGCACTGATTGAGTCTGATAGATCAATTTTAAAAGAAAATGATAAAAAATCAGCCTCGAGGTGATCGTGCTGGAATTCTTGACTTAAACGTGAGCGTCGTGAGGCGGCATTTTACGGCGCTATCGCGAGAAACATCGGACGCCGTACTGTGTGCTACAAACCTCGGTCACGAACATACAGCACGGCAACTATCATAAGATGCGACCGTAAATTGTTCTCGCAGCTGCCTGCCCTCCGGCTCCCACGGCCGCTACACTTACAATCAAGATAGAATCCTGGTATCTGTAGTACATACATATCACTAAAATTTTACTTGTTATTTGCGCAATTTCTAAATATAGTAGTATAAAGATTAACATTTTATTACATTATTTAGTATTTCATTATCAACAACAGCAACAAAATATTGTATTGAATAATTCCAAACTCCGGGAACATTGTATTTTAGGGCAGCAGCTTTTACACCAACAAAATTCCAGTGACAACCAGCGTTCGCGGCCGCGACGCATGACACCACCACTAACGAACCGCCAGGTGCCCGCGCGCGCCCACGCCGGCTCGTCTTATATCTTTGTCTCCGCTCATTCTGCGTATAAATTGTTCACGTGAAAGTTTTACGATCACCTCAACGCTTCTTCGAACTAATAAATCGGCGGAGCCGGCGACGAGTAGACAATGCAACTTCACCGCGAAATGTCTTGGCAAGCCTCTCGTCCCGGTCTGTCTGCACACGTGCAATGATTTCGCCGATCGCTCGGATTCCATCGACGATCGATCGAGGGCATTGTGCGGGTAACGGTCGTTCACAGCTGCGTGTGCGCACACGTGACGGCGCCGGTGGCAGATAGCTAAATAAATGCAATGTACCTATTCATTACCCGGCCGACAATGCTCCTCTCATAAAGGGATTTCACGTGTTCACTCTCGCAAAGTCCCAATCCGTTCGGGACATGTGCGCTCTCCCTTTGGTATGTCTGTAAATAGGGTATAGCCACGTGCGGCCGCTCAGCTGTATCGCGGATGTGCGCGGACGGGAAGCAGTAATCTAACACGCACTCCAACTTGGATACCCCAAAGAAAACGTTGCAATTACTTTAGTTGCAACCATGACGACTAACAGTTCTGAGAAATCACATTTTATTAAAGTAGCCCTGATGAAACTACTTGCACCATAAGCTATTTGACCAGACGTTAATGAATTAAAACATCGCCGAAACATATGCGGTGACAGATGGCCGGACGAGGGTGGGATGCGTATGTGCCACCCGATGTATTAGTAACAATTGACAATTAAACTCAATTACTTAGCCGGTGATAATTACGTGATATATTTTATTTATTGATCAAAAATGTATCATCAATGTAAAAAAATGTGTTCAAAGCTTGTTGATTAACGTATTTCTCTATTTGTTACAGACTCCTGAAAAGCAAGATCAACCAGACAGGCCCACGTCGTGCTAGGTGATCTTTAGAGTTAAGGACAGTTGTATTAATGGTGAATATCAAATATACCTCGAGATGCAAGGGCTGCGCTCCGTAGGAATGAACCTGGTACGAGAAGGTGCCTCTGCACCGGGAGCCTCCTGCATCAGTTCCAGTGAACTTCATCTCATGATGATATCCTATGCACGATCTCGTTAAGATCAATTATTTAATTATTTGGTGGCATTACGCTAAAGACTAAGCATTGCAATGCAACCGGCCGCCGCGCGCCGTCGCCGTCGGCGGGTGGCGGCTTGTTTTGTTATACTTACTGTTAATGTAAAAAGCTTTATTAGTTATTAATTTAGTTTGATGTACGTAATGGTGTTTGTAAATAAAATAATGTTGGGTAATTTGCGAGATCTAGGATTTTATTCCAAATTATGTTCACAAAAATTTATAATTTTTTTTTAAACATATGCACTTTCTACGACGTGAGTATTTATAACAAAAAAAAATATTATTTTCTCTTAGACTCTTAGTTTTAAAACGATGCTTCCATTTTATATCAAAGAAGTGAATCAATTGAAAGTTGATTTGCCTATATAATTTTATTTTAAGTTAAAAATTCATGAGTGTGATTGATTATGCATGGCGATTTTGTTGCTCTTATAGATTATTATAATAATATTATTGTAAGTGTTGAACGCAGTAACTTCTCTTTATTAATTTATAAAAATGCGTTTAGCACAAATAAATGTAAATATTGTATGTAAAAAAGTTTTAAATATATATATAAATAAAAAATTAGCAAAAATTATAAAATTTGAACCATTTATGATTTATATTGAATATAATGTGAAAATGCTTTAATTATCTTATTAAATAATTCTTTTAATGGTGTATTATGATTTTGAACAGACTGTTATAGTTTTAGTTATTGGAGAGGTGTAGCAGTAGTACTGGTCAAACTGTATCGTTAAAGATCGATAAAATATTTAATATATATGTAAACAATAAAGTAATAAGTATCATTTGAATAATTTAACATCTGTGACATTAATATGAAAAATATTGTAATATTTCTTAATTGATACTTTTTGGCAGCTAATGTATTAACCTCGTCACAAATAATATTATTGTCAACAAAAATGTTTAAATTTAATTTTTCTCCCTTCCACACGCACTGATTTTTGTATAACTACTGATAGAACAAAAAATAATAAAATAATATTACTACATATTTTTTGTCTTTTATTGAGTACAATCGTTGTCAACAGTATAAATAAATACAGAGTTTCCCAAACATGTGTTTTTGAATATAATATTGATATAAGAAAAAAATACACATTACAAAAATTTTGTGTAAAAGAATAGTCTAGAACAAAATGAATAGCAAAAATAATCTACAAATATAATCTAATATGTTAAACATTATAATTACTACGCACAGTACAATAAAATACAAAAAATAATTTTAATATACTATTGTAGATAGTTCTTTTTTGGTTCTTTTGTATCTATAACTATATTCATGGGTAAAAATCTGAATATTACAAAACTCTTTAGTTACTGAGTAACTGAAACTCTGAAATTTGGTACATACATACAAGGTCCTTGGGGAGCGTAAGGGATCTTTGGGGAGCGTGGGGAAGTACTAAGAAGGCGTCCCCGAAATTCCTACCGGAACGGGAAAACACTAAGCTTTGACTTAAGGCTACCTACAGCAAAGTAACGCCGGAAGGTATATTGATATAAATGGCTGTTTTAAATATAGCTGCAACAAAAATAAGTAATTAATAAACAGAAATAAAATAAGTAATTAATAAAAATTAACATTCACTTGATGGTGACATAAATAATGGTCATATATACTGTTTTTTTTTTATTTTGTAAATTACACATTCGTATTTAACCTTCTTGTACCTACATAATATATGAAAAAAAATCAGCTTCTCCTAGTAAGGTCTTTAGGGAACCTAGTATAAAGATAACGTATTTTTATGAGTAAATATCTATCAATTAAATTCTTTGGACTATTTACTTAAATTTTAATGTAATTGTACTGACTTTGGCGAAAACTAAGGAGCGGGGTGTCTCCCTTTGCCTACACTGTGAAGATGAAGAAGAACTTTAGTTTTAGTTTAATAAATAGTATTGGCTCTCCGTTCTCCACTTTTTTTGATAATATTGGCATTATTAAAAAAGAACCTAGAAAAAGTGATGTTAACGGATGTGAGCATCACGCGATTGCATCACAGCCAATTATCACGCCAGTACAATATTTGATCAGCTGCGCCTGTTAAACTTTGGTAATTTGAATCATCAATCAAAAATATACCTTAACTAAAGTCATATATGGCAGTTGTTTGAAAAATATTAAAATTAACTTTAGAACGAGGTAATTTATCCCTTATTAATATATACATAGATATTATTTTTAGATGGTTCGTAAGTTTGTTGAGTTCTGCTTGTTCGCCAAACATTACTTCAATGTCGTCACTATTGAACAGTTAATTAACTATCTATTGTAATTGTATATCTTGTTGGTGTATACGTGATTTGCAATAATAAAAGAATAAAAAAAATTAACTACGACCCTGCCAGGATTCGAACCTGGAATCTTCTGATCCGTAGTCAGACGCGTTATCCGTTGCGCCACAGGGCCTGTGTAAATTGGTGTAAATAGTTAAATCTGATAAGAACTTCACCATTTTGATTTATAAAAACATTTTTTCAACTATTTTTGTTTTTCAGTTGAATATTTATTGAACGATCTTATTAGTGTCAAATGTCACGACAACTATTTGATACTAAGATCATTAGTAATAACTTAATAAGTATTATTTTTTTTTACTGAACAGTATCGTTTTCTATAATTGAGGCCAGTGGTGGCGCAGGGGCACAAAGTGTGACTGTAAAACCGACTGGTTGTGGGTTCGATCCCCACTCGAGGAGATGAAATATTTACTTAAATTTATATTTCCATTTCTTCGTTCTGGTGTCGAGGACAAGCGCGGCGTTGAGTTCTGCACCTCAACACGCAGTGCCTCCAGAATTCGGCAGAAAGTGGGGAACAGAGTGTCTTAACACTAGGTTCCCTTTGCCTACCCTGCACAGTGTGCGGGATACAGCGTGAAGCTAATTAATTATTATTTCTTAAATATTACTAATTAATATCTTAATTTCTTGGCTCAAAGGCAAAACACGGCGTTGAGTTCCGCCACTGAACTGAAAAAATTAAAATAATCCATTCACTCGAATGAATTACGAACCCACAACCGTCACGCTTAGGGGTCGCAATCCGGGATCCCGGGATTCAAAAATCCCGAGATATCGGACCAAATATAGGTCTTAAAAATCCCGGTTTTAATTTTACCAAAAAACCGGGATTTTCGATATTTTCGGTTTTTACAAAGTTAAAAGTTAGTTATTCGAATTAAAACGTGCTTGCTATTAAATCCAGGCTTCTTTAAGATATACAATGGTGCATAGCATACATCGGCAAAAGTAAGCGATGAGTTTTCCTCGAAATCCAGAATTTTACGACATTAACCGAGTTTGACCGGCCCGACCAACGAACGCGCAATACCGAATTTTCTTATTGCGCATCGTTGTTGCATGTCATTTTTTTTATTTAGTAAATATAATTTAATTTACTACTTCCCTAAAAATACCCTCCTAACTTAACTCTAAAAATAAGAAGCTTGAAAAATTACTAAAAAAACTAAATTAAACTAGCTTCATGCTTTATCCCTAGCCGGGTAGTCAGAGAGAACGGAGCACCAAACGCTACGGTCTCTACATACCTCTTTCGCTTCGTCCACTGTCATTAACCTCTTCATACATGCCCTCTGAGGACCCCCCTCATGCTTTTTACGTGACCTTCCTCCAGTATCTTTGATACTGTATTTTCGAAAGTCAACCGAGGTCTCCCCCTACCTCTCTTATTTCGCTCACTCACTTTTCCATCATAAATCTTTTTTACCATTCTTTCATCACTCATTCGTTCGACGTGCCCAAACCAGCTGAGCACGTTCTTCTTCATTCTCACCGTGACATCTTCGCTAATACCTACCATTCTGTGTACCTCTTCATTGCGAATTCGATGAGTATTCATCGTTTTTCATTCTTCTTCTGTAATACCCACGTTTCGCTGCCGTATAACAGTGTGCAAAATGTCAGCACAGCAGCGGTGCTGACATTTTGCCGTCTCATTAATGCATCTTCGACTACGTTAACCTTGTTACCGGCATCCATCTCATATCTTCCATCTCTACTGAACATACTTCCCAAGTGTACCGTTTCATTCACTTGTTCTAATATCTTACCATTTTCACTGATCTTGCATTCCATCCTTTCTTCATCTCTTTCAAAAATCAGAACCTTTCTCTTATTCACATTGAGGCTTAGACCATTATATTCACACTCTTCTTTCAGAGTGGTGACCAATGCCTGCAACTCGCATTCTGATGATGCAATAAGCACTGCATCATCTGTCGCCTGTCTGTCTGTATCATCAATTCACATTCAGGTCACCTACTTTCACTCCCATATCATTTTGTGTCACTTCTTGGAGACATCTACCTTAATACAAATTGAACAATCAAGCTGACATGGCGCAACCTTGTTCAACGCCCGATCGGATGTCAAACCAGGGCGACATACCAGCTCTTACTCGCACGCAGGCTGAGTGACCTCTGTAAAGAGACTCTACAGCCTGCAGCACACTGCTCACACTGTACCGGGGTAGTATCTCCCATAATTTCGCTCTTACAACTCTGTCAAACGCCTTTTCCAAGTCCACAAAAGCACAGAAAACTTTTTGGTTAACGGCCAAAAATTTTTCCGTCATCATGCGGAGGGAAAAGATCTGGTCCAAAGGCCTTGGGCCTCCCACAACAGCCTTTCAGATCTCTCTTGCATTCTTCTCGCTAAAAAAAAATACTAATTTTGTCAAATTCCGAAAATATCGAAAAAACCGGGATCCCGGGATTTTTCTGAAGTCGTATCGAAAATCCCGGTTTTGCTTGAATGGTCCGATATTGCGACCCCTAGTCACGTTACACTCACATTTTTGTGCCTCTGCGCCACGTGCTGCATATATATTTTTATTCAAAAATAATCTTATAAATACTTAACAGTACCTATAGTTTTAGTCTAGTGCCCATTGGTATATTAGAAATTAAACTGGATCTCGTACACTGATAAGCTATCGCTGATAACTAATGCGATTACACAGGTGTGCTCGCACCACCTCGCCGACCTTCAACCAGTACAATTAGTGAGTAGGTTTACACTTAAAGTACATAAAAAATATGTTATTTTCTATCTAATGTTATCTTTTACGCATAAAAAAAATTAGTTACCGCCATTGGATTTCGCTACATAATGTCTTGCAATAACATATAGAGACCAGTCGTGGCGTAGAGGCTTATGTAAACGCGACATGTTGTGGGTTCGAGGAAATGAAATATTTCATATAAATAAAGTATATATACCGACTATAACATAATAATACATTGCCGTTATTTGGTATATAATAAAGCTACCTAAGCCAATATATTTAATTACATTTTTTATAGGTCCACGATGTATACCGCAATCTGTAATATACTGTAACATTTTCATTACGTTACATCGCTGCGTTCCACTTATTTTGCCGTTTTCGCGCGGCATTGAGTCCCGCCACTAAATATGCAATGCCTCCAGAATTCGGCGGAAAGTGAAAAATTGAGTGTCTTAACACTATGTTCCCTCTGCCTACCCTGATGTGTACGGGATACAACGTGAAGCTGATTAATTTTTTTTGATTAATTGATTGAGAATATAATAGTTGTAGGTACAGGAACTCTACATAATAATATTGATTGTCATAAATATTAAATGTAACACAAGTGCTTATCGACAAATTGTACTAATATGGCTCACTTGAGTCAACGTAATTTACTAGTAAACAGGTTTTTCCACATAAGTTTATTATATAAGCAAAATATTTGCATATTATTTTTTGGTTTTGATCAATAGCTACTTCGATGTAACGAGCTAATTTTTATACTTAAAAATATAAAAAACAAGCTTAACGCTGTATCATGTACATACAGCAGTAGGCAGAGGGAACCTAAAGACTACTACTAGGTATTTGAAATATAGTATTACTTAAATAGCTGCACTGTACGTCATGTTAATTTATAATTAAGCACTCTATTCTTCAACATCTTTCATTGTATTTTGTTCAGCATTTCCCATATAATGTAGAAATATTCCATATTAAGTTTCTTTTTATTCTAATAAAATATTTACATTACAATTTATATGTATATTATACATCATATTTGAACTTTCATATAATAATATTGCAATATTATCTTTTTTTAAAATAAATTGTAACCTATAGGTTACTATGAAGTATCAGTTATATTTCTGTAAAGTTTCATTTAAATTTACTATTATTTACTAACTAAACAGACATTTTTGCGTGAAAATGGAACAAACATCCATCCTCATAAACCTTAACATTTATAATATTAGTAAGAATCTCTGAAATAAAATTTACACTACCTCATTATGATTTTAAATTTATATATTTATAATATTCTTTACATTATTATGAAATAATTATATATTTTAAATGTATATTGTATAATTATAATAAAATGACAATAAAATATATAATTGGAATATCAGTACAGTATACGTCTACATATTTTGTCATACGGAAATATCATTTATTAATGTTATCACAATAATCATAGGTTCTAAGATATAGCGGTGCGACAGGTGGGCCGTCAGGTGTTTGCACTTGCTTGGTGTGAGCGCACCGACTCTGATAAGAATATTGATAACGTCCTGAAGCACTGCTAATCTAATAACTTTTGCCGTGACAAAATTACTTATAAATAGTGTTGTCTTATAATTGTTTTTTTTTTTTAATTTTAAATATATTATATAAATAAATATATAGGTGCATATCAATCTTATCTCGTTCCCAATAAATATTATATATGGCTGTTTTTATATTATAAAATATAGTAAAGAGATATGTAATCATTGGAATTTAGAGTGGTAAGCTTAAAAGTCTAATTACACAAGACTTTGTTCACAACTTTCCTCTCATTTTAGGGTGTTGCGTATTACTTGGTGAAGTCACACATCAAAACCAACATATATTCGGTTATATATACTTAATCACATTTATATATAAATAAATAGTTGAGACCAGTCATGGCTCAGGGGCACAAAGTGTGACTGTAAAACTGACTTGTTGTGGGTTCGGTCCCCAGATCCCGAGAGATCCCAATCGAGGAAATGAAATATTTATTTAAATTTATATTTCAATTTCTTCGCTCTGGTGTCGAGGCAAAGTGCGGCTTTGAGTTCTGCCGCTCAACACACAATGCCTCCCGAATTCCGCAGAAACTGGGGAACGGAGTGTCTTAACACTAAGTTCCCTCTGCCTACCTTACTGTGTGCGGGATACAACGTGAAGCTGATTTATTTATTTTTATTTATAAATAGGTGAATGACACCTACCTATATCTTTAGAACCGTGGCGATTTTACAATAAGTATTGCATAACTGCAATATGAATGCGTTACCACTGAATACAGCATAAAAACACATAGAGCACAGAATGGCGTCTAAATTTCGTCCAGCAAAATCATGATTTTCTCGCAAACTGAATAGCGAGCATTGCAAGTAGCCGTGTGGTTATACATTTATACAACAAAACAAGAGGTTTCATGTCACCGAGCGTGTCCACTGTAACTTATATCCACTACATTTACAACATTTCCTATTTAAAACGAACCTTATTGCTTGAGTAATAAATATGAATAAGAACTAAAAGTAATAGAGACTTAGGTTTATATTGGTTACCGCTACTGATTACAACAAAAGGTACAACGTGACAACAGTTATTTTAAACAAAGATACTACCGTACCGAACCCATTACACACTAGGAATTAGTGATTGTCTATTCTTAGAGCAGTTTTTTTAGTTTATTTGCCTTTGCGCATCCTAAATGATCGACGTCTGACATACTAATGTCAGACCAGGAATGAAAAGCAGGAAAAAATATGTTATGCTAAAATTCGTGTTGCGTGGCTTTTGTGGCTCATTTTTGACAATTTAAACACCTATTGCATACTATTTTAATTTTTAAACAATTTTGCAATGTAAGGAAAATATTTTTCTTAATTTTTAAAATTTTATATACCTATGTTATTTTATTTTTTAATTAGTTCTTTATTTATAATATACAAATTCTATAACAAGCAACGACAACATTCTCTAAATTAAAAATAAAAATCAGCTTCACGCTGTATCCCGCACACAGCAGGCTAGGCAGAGGGAACCTATTGTTAAGACACTCCGTTCCCCACTTTGTGCCGAATTCTGGAGACATTGCGTGTTCAGTGGCAGAACTCAACGCCGCGCTTAACCTCGACACCAGAGCAAAGAAATGAAAATATAAATTTAAGTAAATATTTCATCTCCTCCATTGGGAATTGAACCCACAACCAGTCGGTTTTACAGTCACACCTCGTGCCGCTGGGCCACAACTGCTAAATTAACTTATAAATATTTTGTTTCAACATTTGTACTTATTCCAAAACATTGCTGCTATTTATTTAGTTTAATTTACACAATATTTTTTTATATTATTATGTATACAAAACAAACGATTTTAATAATTTAAATTTTATATAGATATTTGTTTATAATTGGAAACTATTTAAGATAGTAAATCGCAAAAATAATTCCAAGTTGGCTGCCAGGTGGACGCACTAAATACGCACTTACCGTACTGTGACAACGCAAACAAAACATTAGCCCCAATAAAGTGATTAATGATATACTTCAATTGTTGTACAAATACACATTTTCTTTTATAGTAGTATCTGATAATATTTCCTTATCGATTGAGTATATTTCTGTAAATAGATTGTACGCAAGGAATGTGAGAATTGACGCAGTTCTTAAATTTTTTTTTATTTTTCAGCTTCACGCTGTATCCCGCGTATAGTAGGGTAGGCAGAGGGAATATAGTGTTTCGAGATCTTAATCTCGACATGCATTGCATGTTGAGTGGGCGTCGTGGCACAATGGCGAGTGTGACTGGAAGAGCGACGGTTATTGGTTTCGTTCTCATTCGTTGATTTTAATTATTATTTATTAATATTTTCATTTCATCTCTCTGGTAGTAACGAATTAAATAATTTTAAGCCAAATGTTGAACATCTGTTCTTCTATATAGAAGATTGTCAGTTATTTAGACAGTCACCTATATTGTTATGGATTTAGTTTTCAGTCGTGTAAATATTTATACTTATTTCCCGAATGTGATTAAACTAAATTTCGCAATGTAGTAAACAATGTCTTTCGCAACGAAAAATACTGAATGAAGAATACGCTACAATAAATTATTAAATTACTCTTACCATAATCCGCAAATGTGAAATTTGTGTAGCAAAATAAATAATAATATTGTCAAAAACAAGGCAAAGAGAACCTAGTGTTAAGACACTCCGTTCCCCACTTTCCGCCGAATTCTGGAGGCATTGTGTGCTGAGTGGCGGAAGTCAACGCCGCGCTTCGCCTCGACACCAGAGCGAAGAAATGAAAATAAAAATGTAAATAAATATTTCACTTCCTCGAGTGGGGATCGAATCCACAATCAGTCGATTTTACAGTCACACTTTGTGCCTCTGCGCCACGACCGGCCTCAAATATATAATTCAAACAAATACAGTACGTATACATAAATTGCGACATATTGTTATAACTTGAACTTTGATTTGGGGCCTGTCAGACTCGTTAACCTTTCACGAAACTCTACTCCTCTCTATTATTTGTTCTTTAATAGCTCTACCGTGAACTTTGTGTGTGAATAGTAAAATATTTACAGCCAGTGACTTTTTGAATTTCTAATTCAATAATGGTGGTCGATTGAGTGCCTAACTTACTTTTAGTCATAATCAGCTTCACGCTGTATCCCGCACACAGCAGGGTAGGTAGAGAGAACCTAGTGTTAAGACATTCCATTCCCCGAAATCTAGAGGTATTGCTCGTTGAGTGGCGGAACTCAACGCCGCGTTTTGCCTGAACACCAGAGCGAAGAAATGAAAATATAAATTTAAATAAATATTTCATTTCCTCGAGTAGGGATCGAACCCACAATCATTCGATTTTGCAGTCACACTTTGTGCCACTGCGCCATTACTGGCCTCGATTTACTTAGCTATAGTGATTTCAAGATACTTTGTTATTACTTTTAACTGTCAAATAAACTAATTTCTTATAAATTGCCCCTACCTTTTTTATAAAATTGTATTAAAATTTGCAAAAAATATTTTCAAACAATTCATTGAAATTATCTCACTCAGAATACTTGAAAAATTATTTTCTAAAATTGAAATTGCTACGTATTTTATATAGTTTTATAGCAAACCCTTCCACACTAACATATGCACCCTCGAATTACTATTTAATATTCAATAACCATAAGAAACGTACACTCAGAAGTCAAAACTACTATTATATTCACGTGGAGGTCGGGAGTGAAACGTTACTTTTTAAATATTCAAAGAGTGTAAAGGGCAGCGCGCATATTTATTTCCCTTGGGCTTGAGTGCGTCTCCGGCTTACGACTGGCTTAAAAGTTTTATGTATCCATCTATATTATATTATTATTGTACTTATGTATATATAATAATAGTATATAATAATTATATTCAAATTATCAAATTGCATACATAATTAAATATGTAATTCGAAGTAGAGAGTAGTAGTTATGATGGGTCTAATCAAGCAAAGTGGTTTTGGGTTCTAAATATGTTTAGCGCATTGCAATTGCCTAAAAGTCACATTCTGGTATTGTGTACCGTTTGGAAATTAGGGAAATAGTAAAAATTATATTTGAAGCTATTGTAGCAAAGAAATGTCTAATTGTAAACACGATAGTTGTGGGTTGTATCCCTACTTGGGGAATCCTGGAGGCATTGCGTGTGGAGTGGCGGAACTCAACGCCGCACTTTGCCTCGCCTCCAGAGCGAAGAAATGGAAATATAAATTTAAATAAATATTTCATCTCCTCGAGCCGGGATTGAACCCACAACCAGTCGATTTAACAGCCACATTTTGTGCCGCTGCGCCACGACTGGCCTTACATAATACACAAATGTAAAATTATCACAAAATCAATCACTAAATCACCTGAAATTTATAATAAGAAACGCACGTTCACGTGCAAGGCTTTCCATTCTTACGTAAAACATAATAACTATTGAACGAGGTAACAACATAGTACCTATGTATGTACCTACGTGTACGTAACGTCGGCTGTTCGTGTTTACAGTTAGCCGAACATTATTGTGCTACAACCACAACAATGGCGGCGGTGATGTGATGTTGTAATGTAGGTAATGGATTTTGTAATAAATTATTTATAGGAATTTTAAGTTAAACCGAATTAATTTCGTATTTTTAATCACTTTGTGTCTAGTAGTCCTTGGTCACAGATAGAAGTGGTCTCTGGTGTCAAGGATCTACACGTGATCACGGACTACTTAAAATTGTTCGAGTCGTTGAGTTTCCAAAAATATCTACTATTAATCTGGTTAAAGAGTTTCAAATTCAAATAAAAGATTTATAGAAACTTCTAATAATTTAATGTTTGACAGATATTTATTTACCTGTATCTGTGTACACTATTGTCTCTACCAATCCTATAATATATATAGATAGAGACAAAACAAAAATGTCTCTAAAGAGTCGATAAGAGGATTTAGACGTTCATTATTATTTTTTAAAAGACGATCAGCGAAAAAATTCAAATATTAAATATATCATTTTCTTGAATAGGAATTGCATCCACAACCTGTCACCTTTACACTCACACGCTTATGCCCCCGCACCATACTAGATACATAATATAAAAGAATCTTAACTAAATTGTAGTATTACATATAAATTTACATATATATATATATATATATATATATATATATATATATATATATATATATATATATATATATATATATATATGTAGAGCCGTCCTCGTGCAGCGGAAGTGGTGCCCCAGTCACCTCGTGCATTGTATGCGAAATAAAGATACCTACTGTTATCTATAGCGTGTGGACTATTTTTAGTTGCTAATAGGTACATGTTGTATGACGGGACTAGGTGAACGGAGTCGTATTGACAAATGTTGCAGTTTGCCACAATATTTTAATATAATTATCGTCACAATATAAACTTAGAAAATGTTTAAGAACAATACAAATAGATTTTTTCTAATAGAACATACAATATATTATCCTAACTATACATATAAAAAATTAAGTGTGTCGTGTTGTATATTTCAAAATAACTATGGTTTTTAAGTGCATATTATAGTTATTTACTCTATACTATAAATAAAAATAATTTTAGAATATTTTTCGGGACTGCCCGTCACTTTTCTCACTTCACTTTCACCAATATAGAAATAGATGAGATTGTAGAGCAACATATAAGCTTCTTTTTATTCCGGAATTCCTGCGGGATCTTGCAAAAGCCGCCTTTTGCGCGCATCAGTATCATAGCAGAGATACATACGAGTACATATAAAATAACCAGAAAAAAACTATGTTTATTTCCGCTAGCAATAATAAATAATATCAAAAATGTTTTAAATAACAATTTATTTACTAAAACAACGTAATAATATACACGATACTAATATTAAATAAATATTCCTATAATTCACGCAGGAGAAGTCGCGAACTGGCCGCTAGTATTAACTGTAATTATATTATATATAATATTTATATATAGATAATTTCATGCAAAGTAAACTCTAAACACGAAGTAAAATATTACATATTCGGCTTGCAAATTTGAAATAAGAATGTTTGTTGACGAAAATAACTTACCCAAGGCCTTTTTTTTTCTTTTTTTTAATACCAAGGCAATTAAGCGTTAATAGAGTCGCATAAAATAAAAAAAATAAATCAGCTTCACGCTGTATCCCGCACGCAGCAGGGTAGGCACAGGGAACCTAGTGTTAAGGCACTCCGTTCCCCGCATAAAAAATATCCAAAATTATAAGCACAAAAAAATATTGTAATAGTGATAAAAAAAAATATTTCAGGTATAGTAGTCTTCGAATGATATTTCAATCAAACAAGTCATACAAGTATATATTAAACTGGTTATAACATAAGCGACAAAAAACGTAAAGGCATTTCAACTCTATTCATGTGGCAGTCGTGGCCGAGCGGTTAAGGCGTCTGACTAGAAATCAGATTCCCTCTGGGAGCGTAGGTTCGAATCCTACCGACTGCGAACTTTTTTATGTTTATTATTTTTTTTTTATGGCAAAAATATAAACTAAATTTTATAATGTACTATATAATAGTTTTATAAAAACGAATAAAATTTTTTGTCAAATAGGGAAATAATGATTTAAAGTAAATACATACGTACACGTACACGTTCAGCGAAAAATTATATATGGAGTATCTGAACACTAGGTTCCCTCTGCCTACCCGCTGTGAGCGGAATACAGCTAAACGCATAAAAAACATATATAAAAGCATGTTGCAAAATATATTTCATATAATAATACTACTAATGCATGCAAGTGAAAAACGATCCCATCTTTTTTTGAAAATCGCTTAAAAACTATTAACGAATATAAAATCATAAGCGAAACTGGACATATTTTACAACGCGTAACAAAATTGCAATGCCTTTCCTACGTCTAGTTTGATATTAAAATAAGTTACAGGGAGGAACGCCGCATTACACGAACATAATTCAAAACAACAAAACTAACAAGCCTCCCACTCATCGATCGGTCGGAAGATGGCCGCGGCCAGGCTCTCATTAAGGCTGCACGTGCGTCGCCCACGGCATCGCATGCTTTTACCGGCCAGGGTTGCAACACGAATCGATAAACCTAAGATTTTTTTACATTTCATTAAAAAATATTTTGCTATACAAGTACCGCGATTACATCCGTTCAAAATACAAAAACAAGTTTCTTATCTATCCATTAACTTCTATAAGCACCACTCTAATGGGATTAAGCCGAAAAAACAACATAACGTGAATAAAAACACAATTTACAATGAAATGAAACACTAAACCACATTAGCTCCGGCCAACTGCCACCCCTGTGCAAAATAACTTTTCGTCATGGGATTACGAGTCCGTACCAGGGATTTAAGGTTTCATTACTTCGCTTCGTGTTCTCCCCCGTAACGACCGGCCCCTACTATTGCAAGCCATAAACTTGTTATACGTATAATATTACGAAATAAACAAATTTACTCTAAATTTGTTGTTTTATTTATTTTTATTATTTATATTTCATTTCAATATATTTTTATACATGGAAGGTACATAATTGTATGAGATATGGTGGTTATGTAATATAGTATATATATAATATAGAAGATTTATTACATTTTCATAACGCTTAAAGTATAATTAAATATCCAATAAAAAATTGTAATTTTATTGCATTTGAAAAAAAAAATTACATAATTAGATGTATATTTTGTCAAATTTATTTATCTGTAATTCGATTGACGAGAACTTATAGTAACACTGCTGGTTGAGCTATGGAGTCAAGTTAGAGAGGGTAGTGGAGCAAGACCTCTAATGTACAAATATTGCGGACGAAATGAATATATTCGTCCCCTCCCCATCATAAGGCCAAACAAGTGTGCGTTTTGATTAAGTTGCTGATATGAATGTATGAGACGGAAATTAGAAGGGACAGCCCTTAAGATGAATATAAGCCTTACGACCCCTAGACTATTCTTGACTGATGATCTTTGAAAAAAATATTGCAAAATAGTTTTGGGACAGGTCCAAAGACAATTGTACTGATATAGTAACTTTATATATTTCCTGAAAATTCCTTTATTCTTTAAAATTTATTTACTTTTAAACTACAAATCATTTATAAATAAATATAAATGAATGATTTATAGATATAAATATTGGTGTGTTTTGATTTTAGGTCTAATTAGTAAAGTCACGCGCAGAAAGTAAAAAAAAATATTCTTCAAGCGTAAAAAAATAGACTAATACAATATTTGTTTGTAAAAGTTGACAGTTGTTCCCATTCCATCCAATCCTGACTACAGTACGTCCCAAGTGTCCCGCTAATACTCCATATGGCGCTATACAGTCTGCTGTGTATAAATAACCAGTAAAGCGAGACCTCCAAAGGGTATCATATATTATGGATGGTGGTGACGGTAGCTGGTCACCCTATGCTGGTTAATATTCGAAGTACTGAAAGGGCGGAAAAGTGATGCAATGCCATGTGCATGCATTAGGGATGAGACAATCGGACACCAGTCGCGTCGATTAGTTCATACAACTGGCCACTGTTGACGGTATTAATAATCTGATTTTATTAAATTACTTAATTTACAATGATTTCTTGGTCCATATATTGAAGTAACTTTAAAAAATATATATTTATATAATATTTTAAATGAAACATATTTTAACCGGATCCGGACCGGTGTAATAATCGTGAAAATCAAAGAACTTATTATATTTATATAATAATTGACATTGACATCAATTTTTACATAGATAATATTTTGCTTTAACAAAACGTATGGCGACTATTTTCTTTTTCTACCATATTAAAATACACACACACATACCACTATTATGTAGGTAGATATTAAATATATAGAATTCATTTAAACATATATTAGGTTATTTCAATTTTATTTCCTTATAGATTAAGTTGAGTTCCTGCGCTCCACACGCAATGCGTCCAGAATTCGGCGGAAACGGAGTGTCTTAACACTAGGTTCCTTCTGCCTACCCTACTGTGTGCGAGATACAGCGTGAAGCTGAATTGATTTGATTTACACAATTTACATTGATACACTATAGTACAGTCATCTATATACTTAAAAATTATAAAAATATACATATTTCCTGTACATACTCACACTGGCAATAGCCGCAAATATCTAAGGCTCACGTTTCCTGAAGCTCTGTCTGTCTGGCGCCGGACATGTGACACCCACATACTTCTGTTACCAACCGCAGTGAAATATTTGCTAAAGTATATATAATATATAATATGACCGCATGCCTTATTGGATATGCAATTATTGTTTCTGAGGTACATACGACGTTTAGAAATATTAAAAATATACGTAACTACATTATATACAGATTAAAATTAATTAACGATTTTTTTTAATTTTTTAGTTAAAATCACAGTATTCCCCATTTTCCGAAATCTAGAGCCATTGCGTATGGCTTCTTAAATTCAGAAGCAAAATATTTGGTAATATTATAAATTAATATATGAAAATATATAAAATAATGTTAAAAATAACTATTAATACGTAAAACTTTCTAATTAAACTGTAAGAAAGACTGTATGTTCGTAGATGACTGAGACTTTGTTTTTTTCAAAGGTCAATATTTACTATTCACACGGACATCCACCCATGTGACAAGCAGTTATTTTACTGTTCACGCCTCATGTTAGTCTTCAATTTATGACGTAAGGTACCACCTATTTACATACAAATTAGCAAAACTATATTTGAAATCGTAAAAAACTATAAAAAAAAACATTCTTACATAAGTTGTTTAGCATTCTATAAAGAAGGGTAGTAGGAATTGTTTTTAAATTTAAAAAAATCAATGCATAAATTAATTTTAAAAATCAAATAATTCATTCCTAATAATGTAGCGTTCCTAATAATGTAGAATTCCTAAAAACGTGAGGCCGTCATGGCGCAGTAGTACTAGCGTGTGACTGTAAACGCGACCGTTGTGGGTTCAATCCCTACTTCGCACTTGGAGAAATAAATCATTATTTATTCATATTTTTATTACCACGCTTTGGGAAAAGTCAAAGCGCGGGGTTGAGTTCCGCCACTTAACACGCAATGTGCCAAAAATTCATCGGCAAATGAGGAACGGAATCTCTTAACATTGGGTTCCCTCTGCCTACCCTGCTATAATATATGCGGTATACAGCGTGAACCTAAAAAAATAAAGAAACGAAACATTTATTATACTTATATACAGCAAACAAGTTTTTGTACGCGGAAATAATCTGATTTGAACTTTAAAATGGAGCACTTGGAAACACTCGAACTTGAGTTTTGCGGATGTCTGATCTTTTAACACCACTGAGTGTAGTGACAAATACTTAGAAGCTGTTAAGATTAGTTCTCAATATTAACACTATAGCATAGTATTAAGTATTTTATTTAATATATTTTTTACATTTTAATATTTTTTTTGAGGCCAGTCGTGGCGCAACGGCACAAACGTACGACTGTAAACGTGACACGTTGTGGGTTCAATTTGCGATACGAAAGTACGGCGTTGAATACCTACTTAACTTATCAAAAAAAATACACTTTACTAAAACACAAACAAACGATTTTAAAATCTATTTTTTGAATATGTAAATCTTATTCCACGAAAATTAAAATAGAAATATTATATCCTTAAATATTTATTTTTTCGCGTTACACGTTTTAGTATAATAAATATTATTTTTTATTTTGTCTCAAAATAAAACGCTTTTTTTCGTATTTTTCACAACTTGTTCTATATGTGAACCACATAAAATTTAATTTTTACGAGATAAGTGGCGAAAGTGAGGACATGTATGCTAGGCGAGGCGATAACAGGTTGATAGCTATAGACTCTTGTCGCGGTAATTTATAGCACGTAATGTTCTTACTGATATATTTTATAGTATGAAAAATAACAACACGAAAATATGAAAGGAATCATAAAACTAAAAAACATTAATAAAACTTATCTTAAGCTAAAGATAACCTGTCGATCGGTAGAAAAGTATGGAATCTTTTTTTATTTTTTATTATAATATGTGGATTTATAGTTAAGAACGACGATCGTTACTTATACTTAAGCTATATGTAGTGTAGATATCATACAGTGAAATATAAAATATGAGTAATAATATTTTCTCTCCTTGAGTGGGGATCGAACCCACAACTTAACACGTAACAGTCACATGCTTATGCCCCTGCGCCACGACTGGCCCAAATAATCTTTTTTTAAAAATTTATAAGCAATGTAGTAAAATTTTTGAGATTTTTACTTCTAATTTAAATTGTAGTGAAAGTTAAAAATTATAATTTTTTACAGACATATATCGGTTATATATATTTGTTATATAACCGATATGGGTAATACAACTTATATACTTGACGTATAGGTAATACAACTTATATATACTTAATAATTGTCGCCATAGTGGCGCCGCGTGCGAGAATAATGTTCACTAACGAGCACACGCGACCGTATTGAATTCAACATGAAATGGCCACTTTAATCTTCACCAAATAAAAATTACAATATTCTTATACAAATTATCCTCTTTTTTTATTTATGTATCTAATACAACAATAAGATACTTTTAACCTACTCATATACTTATTTCTGATTACATTTATCAATATATAACAGTACAATTTGTATTATATTAAAAAATATACTGTGAAGTGAAACAGTTCAAGCTTGTAATGTTAATTATATTTCTATGGTATCTAATTATGTATTTAGCGTTTAGTATACACAGGCCCTGTGGCGCAACGGATAACGCGTCTGACTACGGATCAGAAGATTCCAGGTTCGAATCCTGGCAGGGTCGCGATTACCTTTTTTTTTATTTTTTTGGTTTTATATTTTTTATATAATATTATTATAGATTAGTGACTTGCGATTTTCTAACATGTATATTTTCCTTATTATGTTTCATAGATATTACGATAAAATCAACGCACACACTAAATGACTTAATTTATAATTTAGTGTGTAAATTTTTATTTTATTGTATATAAAAAATACATAAATAACATTATGATCAGAATAATTAGTATTTTGAAAAACATTAAAAAAAAGACAGAAAGCTATTATTAAGAATTTTATTTTACAAACCACTAAAACACCTTATCGATCGAGTATAATAAATTTCCTTATCTTTACACTCAAATTTGTGAAGTGTCAAAATTCATAGGTTAAAACAAAATATTTTGAAAAGATAAGATCACATAGAGAAGATTTCATATTGAAAGTGTGCATCTCTAGTAATAGTGAAAGAGAGTGCAAAAAAGCAACTCTTGATTTTTAAACATAAAAAATACATAAAACAGATCTGACCCGAATTCGTCTAGAGTGGGAATCGAACCCACAACCATGAAATATTGAAAATTTTCATTTCTTCGCTTAGTGTTCTGCCACTCATCTCGCAATGTCTCGGCGGAAAGTGGGAAAACGGAGTGTCTTAACATTTGCTTCCCTCTGTCTTCCCTGGCATAGGCGGGATACAGCGTGAAGCTGAAAAAAAATATGTAAATTATATAATATACTTACATTATTATATCTACAACAATACCAGCTGTTCAACTATTTACGGACGGCTATCACTAGAGGTCAAGAGCGCGCCTTCCGCCGCGATAAGCCAAAACACAGCATCCCCACTATATATTTGTTAACTATCAATGGCATAAAACCATCGATAACGTCACATATGTCAAAGTTTTTGTAGTATTCCTTCGATAAGAAATGTGAAAGATAAAACAATATTTGTATCTGCGAGAGGAAAAATGTTAACTAAATTTGTTAATATTTTATTCATATTCTAAACATTTAAAATTATTTATTTATTTTTTGCACCTTTTACATTGTTGAATGTATGTAATAACATTAGTATATAATTCTTTTTCATAATAACGTTACTACCTTGTCTTGAAAAATATTTATCTAGTGACAGAAAAAGATGAAGTGCATTATCTTCTATTCTCATTTTTTATACGTGATATAGCTTATATAGAGAAAAAGATTTTTTTTAATAGATGAAAGTAAAATTTCATTAAAAGTTATGAGCACAACAGTACACATTTTAGTTTGATGCAAGTATTTTTTTAAGTTTACATTTACTCTTAAATGTCTGTATTTTAAATATTTTCTCATATTTTAGCCCCTTATACGTGGAGCAAACATCCTGTCAAGGTAAATATTGATCTGACCGTCGAGAGATGGCTCCGGACATCACAGACATGTGCTAAACACCTATGTAGTTTGAACTTATCAATGTTCCTTTTTATGTACTTCTAGAAGGTAACAATATATGTAGCTGATAATAAAATGGATTCTTTTTATATTTTAGATTAAGAAATGAATAGTTTTTTTTTATCCTATTGTTAAAACATTCCGTTACTATTAAGACATTCCCTTTCCTACTTACCGCTGAATTATGTAGGCATTACATCTTAAGGTTGTGGAACCCAACGCTGCGCTTTGCCTCGTCACCAGAGCGAAAAAATGAAAATATTTAAACGTCATTTGGTTAACTGGGAATCGAATCCACAGCCGTCTCAATTAAAGTCGCACTCCTGTACAATATCATATAGATTACTTAAGCATTTTGCAAAAACTACCCTCCAACATAACATTATCATATCTGATACAACATGTCACTGATCCGGGCTCGTCGTACACTCACACTGGGTGCTGTGATGTGAGAACCATCAGATTAGCGTTAACACGCAGACTGTGACGAAACGATCTAGCGTACGACTCTTATATAATTTATTAACATAACATTTTTAATAATAAAAATAGTAAATAATAAAAGTTTGTAGAGTGTGATAACCATTTTCCATTAACATATAAAAAATATTCTAAAGCAGAACAAATGATAAGTAATCATAATAACCTGAACACAAACAAAAGCCTGATAAGCATTGATATAAAATAATGAAAAATCTTCAATATCTGACAAGGGCCCATAATAGACCGGCTATTTTTTATGCGAGAAATCGTAATAAGCGTGTACTCTACTGTATTGTATACATAAATATACAATCTGTATATATTTACATTCTTTCCCTACTAAAAATAATTCATTGTTAGCTTATGTACACTTTATGACTCAACGAAAAGTAGACTTCCGGAATGGCACGTGAACCCATTTCCGGTCTCAAGGAAATGGAACATATATCGTGAGAAAAACATATTGATTTTTTTCTTTTTCATGTTCGTCTACTTTTATTTTAGTAAGGTATACGTATTACAGTAGAAAATTATATATTTGTAAATTGTTGTACCTACTTGGGTATTACATATATATCATATCAGCTTCACGCGTATCCCGCACACTGCAGGGTAGGCAGAGGGAACCTAGTATTAAGACTCTCCGTTCCCCACTTTCTGCCGAATTCTGGAGGCATTGCGTGTTGAGTGGCAGAACTCAACGCCGCGCTTTGCCTCGACACCATTTTCATTTTAATTTTGTGTAATTACCAAATAGGTATTTGAAGTAATTTCAGAAACGAAAAACTATAACAATTAGATAACTATCGTTTTTTTGTGTGCGTATTTCATTCCTGAAAAATTATTGTTGTTAATTATTACTATAGGCACAAACTTAACAACATAACTAGAATTTTGCAAGAACAGTTGTTATAAATTCACCCTTTAGTTTATAGGATATATATATATGTATAAAGATATAAATAAAAATCTATAATTTTACTTGTATTCTTTCTTAAATTAAATCAATTTACATTTAAACAAATTAAAATCTTTTTAGTTTTATATAGAATATCTACATCTCTCTTTGTTGCCACGTGCTGTTAATTATATACTTATTTTAACGTACTTACTATATTAAATTTATATATATAAATTTAATGTCCCCTCCGCTACATATAAGAGAGCAAAACATCCTTTCATTAAAATGTAATTGTAAAAAGGAATTCAACTAAAATCTCTAATAACGTAATTAAAAGATCAAGCCATTACTCCACATGCTCTTATACGAACATCCGATTAGAATTGTTCAGTCTAAATACGAGTTAATTAAACGCTGATTGATTCTCAATGTATGCAGGATTTCACGTAGATATACTATTATAATATACGAGTACTTGCTAATTAAAAGTGTTTTTATAGCGTCAAAAGTTAATACTTCTTTTGTGAAGACACTAAAAAAGTGAAAATACTGAAGATTTGTAATGTGAAATTTATTGGATTGATCGAAGGTTAAAGGAAGATAGAGAAGAGGCTATAATAATGTTAACAAAAAATATAATAGGTACTTAATTACATAATCTTTCTCTTTCAGGGTTTCCATATTTCAAGAGAAAAAATATGGATGGATGAATGGATACATTTTTGTCCATCTCTTTATATTCTTCTGTCTATCTGTGCACCTGCCAAGACAATTTATATAATATTACAGTGTAAAACACATCCTAGATCAAAAAATATATATTAATATTTTGAATTTATATACTTTGCAGATATAAAATGCAACACAAGTTATGTCAATATACATCTAAATTTATATAGAGTCGTAAAATCAATATGCGTGCGTTACGGCCCCGAGTGATACTTAGAGCAAGCTCACGTCGCTTTCCATTCTGGCGTTAGATGTAAATTGCACTGAGAGTGCTCATAATGCGCAAATATCCGCTTCTCTTAACACATTCCTGTATCTTACAATATATGTTGTTGCATACTTCGTCCATAAATCTTATTTACTTGTTGTTTAGTTTGACGCTGTATTCACGCACATAGCAATGTAAGGAAAGTGAACCTGGGAACCTAGTTTTAAGACACTCCATTCCTATTAAGGCATTTTTTTAGAGTTTCCGTCGAATTTTCGAAGCATTGTGTGTTGAGTGGCGGAACTCAATGCCGCCATTTCATAAATATTGAGGTAATACAATCTGGTACACCACTAAGAACATCACTAGCGATGGCTATATTAATCTATTCAAAATTTCCTTATGTTATTACGTAAAAAAAGTTTAATAACGTGGTAACAAAAATAAAATTTTTTGCAGTAAATCTATAATGATGTCTTAAGAAAAATAGAGGCTAGTCGTGGCGCAGCGGCACGAAGTGTGACTGTTAAATCGACTGGTTGTGGGTTCGATCCCCACTCGAGGAGATGAAATATTTACTTAAATTTATATTTCCATTTCTTCGCTCTGGTGTCGAGGTTAAGCGCGGCGTTGAGTTCTGCCACTCAACACGCAATGCCTCCAGAATTCGGCAGAAAGTGGGGAACGGAGTGTCTTAACACTAGGTTCCCTCTGCCTACCCTGCTGTGTACGGGATACAGCGTGAAGCTGATTTTTTTTTTTAAGAAAAATAAAAATATATTTCCTCTATCAGATGACGTATCTTTTCGTATTTTACTGAGAATATATATATATATATATATATATATATATGTGTGTGTGTTTGTGTGTGTGTATTTTCTAAATTAACTGTATCTGTACAAAACTTAGTAAATCGGTCAAGTTATTAACCACTTTGTATTTTCTCATTTTATCATCAATTTTCCTCTATCCTCTATAAACACTTTCTGATAGACTTCAACAATTTCTTCATCCATGATATTTGTATTTTTTTGTCATAAATGCACTGATGACTTTCGAGTATTTCTTTCATTCTTACTTTTACTTAACAGATAAAAAATATTAATATGTAAAAAATGAGCTTCACGCTGTATCCCGCACACAGCAGGGTAGGCAGAGGGAACCTAGTGTTAAGACACTCAGTTCCCCACATTCCGCCGAGTTCTGGAGGCATTTCGTGTTGAGTGGCGGAACTCAGCGCCGCGGTATATATAGTTACTATTAATTCAAAAGAAAATATTATATTAACTGTCATATTTGCCTTTGCATTATGACAGTCACTATTTTATATGTCCAATCCATTTAACGAGCACAAGTACACCCTCATTGACGAAATGCACCAAATTAATCCAATTTAAGTAAATCGATTAATAAATAAATCATACGGGTTGGGGAAAGACAAACTAAAAACCCATACAAGTGTTGTACTAGAAGACTGCCAGCTGTATGTAGAGCCGCCCTCGGCAATCTAATAAAAAGGTTTCATTAAGTGGCACTCGTCTAATGAATACTATGCACGTGCAGTTTGTATGTATCTTTTAATGTCAATTTCTCAAGAACTATAGTTTTAGAAAGATATAATTTATATATTTGATATATTTCCATTTCTTCGCTCTGGTGTTGAGTTTACCTCAACGCGCGGCGTTAATTTCCGCCAGTCAACACGCAATGCCTCCAGAATTCAGTGGATAGTGGGGAACGGAGTGTCTTAACACTAGATTCCCTATGCCTACACTGCTGTTTGCGGGATGTACCCCGTCACGTGAAGCTGTTTTTTTAGGTACTACTACATACATTAATAACCTAATACTAGTGACGTGCTTTTTAAGCAACGTGCTAACGATATTTTTTGCATTAAACATAACTAATATATATTTAATATTTCATCTAGATATACTCGTAAACAATCCTACTTAATACTAATATGAAAGCTTGTTAGAATGGATGTTTGTTTCACTTTTGCGCAAATTATAGCTTATACATCAGAATAGCACATGGGCTACAATTTATAGCAAAATTTTGTTTAATTTACCTATAATGTAATAACACTTAAATTCAGCAAGCAAAGCCGCGTTTTGTTTACTAGTTTTACATAAAAAAATGCCATATAAATGTCTTATTTGTTTAGTCTACATTACGTTCGTTTGATATCAATGGTAGGAAAGAGCGTTGATCCAATTACTCGATATGCGCGCGCCAATTTGTATCTCAGTGGTTCCCCCTTGAAACTACACAGTACTTCGTCAAGCAAATCATATTACCAACTAGTATAATTAAATAGATTTTGTTTATAGAGAAAATAAAACGAAACGTTATTTTTGCTCGTAAAAAGTTTTAACAATATTATATTGAATTATTTATAAGTTTAAATCAAAATTAAATAAAATCACCTTGACGATGTATCCCACACACTGCAGGGTAGGCAGAGGGAACCTAGTGTTAAGACACTCCGTTCCCCACTTTCCGCCGAATTTTAAACGCCGTTCTTTGCCACGACACCAGAGCGAAGAAATGGAAATCCATAGTGAATGAAAATATACATTTAAATAAATATTTCATTTCCTCGAGTGGGGATCGAACCCACAACCAGTCACACACTTGTGCCCCTGGACCACGATGGCATCTACATATTTAATAAAAATAATGCCTAATATTTATGTATATTTATCATAAACTATAATTTAACCATTCTGATTTACTGTAAACTATTTCGAAACTTGAAAATTTACTTAAAGCGCTTGCCAAATTTCTAATAAATTATTACTACAAAGAATCTTAAAAATATTTATAATAAATTTACACGTTCTCATATTCCTCATATGTTTACACTATATAACCCGATATAAGTTTCATATGCATTCATAAACCAAACTGAGAGCTTCTCTCATCGAGGCTAGTCCACTTATACACTTCCCATATAAACAATAACATCGAAACTTTTTAACCCGTCATATATAGTTTATAGTATACTCTACAGAGCGGTCGGCGAACGAGGCGAATAATTCGACTTGTTGAGAAAATAAGCGCACGTGCAACGGAATGGGTGGCGCAAGTGTTAGTTTTGTAGTTTACAAAATGAACTCTAATTTAGGAAAAAAAAACAAATCAACTTCACGCTGTATCCTGCACGCCGCAGGATAGCCCTTAAACCTTGTGTTAAGACACTCCGATCCCCACTTTCCGCCGATTTTTCCGAGGCATTCCGTGTTGAATGGCGGAACTCAACGCCGGGCTTTTGCCTAGGTGCCAGAGCCAAGAAATGAAATTATTAATTAATAGTAATTCATTCCCTCGAGTGGGGATCGAGCCCACAACCGTCGCGTTACAGTGTCCCTGCGCCTCAACGGCAGTACTAATATTGCACCAAAAAATATCTATGGTATTAGTTATAATTATATATTCTTTAAAGAATAATATCTTATACATTCACACATGCATATTGGGATCGTATGGATCGATAAAAATTATATAGCAATAAAATAACGTACAAAAATATATTTTTGCCACTTAAGTCAATCAGAAATATCTAAAACTAATTAGCTAATAAACTAATTAGCTTATTTTTTTTAACTTCACGCTGTATTCCGCACATAGCAGGGGATGCAGAAAGAACCTTAGAGCCTAGTGCTAAAACACTCCGTTTTAACTAAGACAATCCCGTTCAATACTTTTCGCTGAATTCTGGAAACATGTTGCGTGTGTTGAGTGGCAGCTCAACGCTGCTCTTTTCCACTTTACACCGAAACGAAGAAACGAAAACATTAAATATTTCATATCCTCGAATGACAATCGAACCCGCAACTGCCACGTATACAACAACTCGCGTATGCCACTGCGCCACGACTGGCCTCCTACTTAATATCAACTTATTACCCCAATTGATTATAACATTAAACTTGTACCACGCCAATATACAAACAGAAGGCGGCGCCGACGCCGAACAGATTATGATCGGCGTGATTAATAACGAACTAGCGCGCGCCACTCGCGGACACGTTGTATGGATCTCTCTAAGTCTTTAAGTCGTTGAGCCTATCGCGGAAATCTATTTAGTTGTAGACCCTGGGTAACACTTGCTTTTTAGATATATGATATATGATAATAATAAGTGGTTGTGTGTTCGATTTCCACTTGAAGAAATTAAATATTAAATATTTTTCTCGGTCTGGTAACGTGTAAAGTGTAACATTGAGTTCCACCACTCAACGTGCAATGCTTCCAGAATTCGACGGCAAGTGGGGAACAGAAGTGCCTTAATGGTCTTCTAGGTTCCTAGGTTCCCTAAGCTTACCAATAAAAAAATATAATAATGAACTTGTTACTCTCATGGAACATAATTTACTTGGAAGCCAAGTTAAACTAAAAAATAGCACTTACGATGTAACCATCGCGTCGTGATGCAATGATTGTAGGTGACGTAAGTAACTGAAGCTTCCTATTGCCTCGAAGTTTCTCAGACAGATGTAATATCAGGAAAATATAATTGAATATTGGTTATACCAGTAAAAAAAATTATATGACCAAAATGATAAAATGTTAAAAATTTTAATATAATGAAAATATATTTATCTTTATTAAAAGATAAAAGATCAAAATCATATAGATTTCAATGTTAAAGAGATAAAAGAAATTATAAATACAGTTTACGCTCGTAAGAGGCTGATCTATTTTAAGTAAGAATGAGTTATTTCAGTAAAATAAAGCGTAACATACAGAAAAATATTCTTCTTCACACAAACAAGAGCAAATGTAGTGTACATCGATACAAACGAGCTCACCAAACAGATAAAACACATTACGAATGTAACAAATAAATCAGCCCCTGCGCAGGCGTCGTCGTCAGCTATGACGGCGAGACGCCTGACATGAGTCGCCTTAATGACTCATTCTTTCCAGCACTTCTCTATTTACTTGTCTCTTTTTATATTATATTAAGTAGTTAAATGTATGTGTAAAAGTGATTGTGAGTTTGGCAGACTATTTGTACTTTTTTAGCTTCACTTCTTCTTCTTCATCATGATAGGCAGAAGGAACTTGAGAACCTAGTATAAAGACACTCCGTTCGCATTAAGACACTTTCCGCTGTATTCTGGAGGTATTGAATGTTAAGTGGCGGAACACAACACCGCGCTTTGCCTCGTTACCAGAGCGCAGAAATGAAAATATTAAATGTTTTATTCTTCCAAACGAGAATCGAAGTCTCAACCTCTCGCCTTTACAGTCGCAAGCTTGTACCCCTCCACCACAAATGGCCTCTTGTAAAAGTTACATGACTCTTAAAACACAAAATATATCTTCAAAATACATACAACACGTTATTTAGAGTACTACATATAATTTGTCTACATAATAAATAGGCGTTATACAAATATGCTTTTCGCAATAAACACATAGTTTTCTTAATGTTGATCCTTGAGTGTCTTCAATTACAAAACATATAAAATTAGATTTTAATATTCACCAAATGGCAATAAAGTATTATTACGTTGGGATAGGGTTCAAATCCGTGGGAAGTATATTATAGTACCAGTATACGTGTTCGTGTAGTGAGGCACAGCTGTCGCGACGACCAGACAACAGTTGTCGACGATGTGTGACTTGACGTGCTATGCGAGTGCGCAACGCATTAACCGCACTGATTTACTGTCGACTATTTTTTATTGAACAACATTGGATTATTCATCCTTTATTACTATTGAGGCCAGTCGTAGCGCAGGGGTTCAAAGTGTGACTGTGAACGCGACAGGTTTAAGTTCGATTTCCATTTGAGGAAATTATATATTTAATATTTTCATCTTCTCGCTCTGGTGTACGGTAAAGCGCGCCGTTGAGTTACGCCACTCAACACACAATCCAGAATTCTGCGGAAAATGGAGAATGGAATGTGTTAACACTATGTTCCCTCTGCCTACCCTACCGTAAATCTTTTGGCCAATGTAAAGCTTAATTTATTCAAAATTTTATCCTTGTGTAAATAACAGGATACAAAAGTTATTAAATGATGGGATAAACTTTGGCAAACATGATCGACGCTCTAATTTGCCTGGATTGTAAACGTCCAATGAAATAATCCACTACATGCAGGATACTATTAAAAATAAACTATTAATTCTACAACGAGTGACAATCGCATCTTTCTTGAGTACTTCACAAATTAGTAAAAAAAAGTGATATATTTCTATATAATTTGATGTAAATTCAAATACAAAATATTATTTATTCAAATAAGACTATGATAAGCACTTTTGAATCGTCGATATATTCTTGTATACAAAATAAAAGCTACCAGCAGCAGGCAAGTAGTTCAGTTGTATTTGTGAACACAGGATTAAAACATATCTGTAATATTTTCATAACAAAATTTAATTTTGATTACTACAGAAGTTAAAATAAATAAACTTTTAAAAATAAACATTTTACAATTCCCCTATAAATATAAGGACATTTTCTGTCTGTCATTAATAAATAGCTTCCTAATGCAATATAAAATATTTATAAATTATAATAGGTAGTTTAATTTACCTCACCGGTTATACTGCCAACTGGTCACATATCTGTATATGATATTACCGTTTTCCTGTAGTTAATTATTATTAATATCCTCAACGGGTGCCGAGTGTTATTTATTGTGAAAATGTTATTTATGCCACGAATAAATGTAGAGCAGTATTTTTCACGCGTCTCTCATCACAAAACTTTTCGGTCAACAGTCCCCAAATTTCTTTGAATTCTACAATTAGTCATCCTACTATGAAAATTAAATAAAAATCTCTATGTAAAATTTAAAAAATTAAAATCAGCTTCACGCTGTATCCCGCACACAGCAGGGTAGGCAGAGGGAACCTAGTGTTAAGAGACTTCGTTCCCCTCTTTCCGCCGAATTCTTGAAACATTGCGAGTTGAGTGGCGGAACTCAACGCCGTGCTTTATCTCGACACCAGAGCGAAGCAATAAAAATATAAATTTAAATAAATATTTTACGAAAATTTAAAATTAAAAAAAGCGTTCCTATAAATTTTATGTAAAAAGTATAAAAACATAATTTGTTTTCTACAATCGGTTATTGCATCAGTATTTTTAAATACTAGTAAAATGGCACAATTTGGACGCTTCCTCTTATAATTAATACATACATTCGTTATCATTCCTTTCACGCATGCTGAAATACAGCGTCACCCAAATGCATTAGACATCTCCATAAAATATCCTCCGATTAAGATACATACGTAGGTTACTGATTTTTGTTAGATACAAATTAAATATAATAAACTGTAAAATATAATCACTGGGGAACGGAGTGTCTTAACACTAGGTTCCCTCTGCCTACGCTGCTGTGTGCGGGATATAGCGTGAAGCTGATCTAATTTAATTTTTTAACTGTGTGTTCCAAAATAGGTGTTCCTTTTCCAACGGAAGCACGCTATGTGCACGCGTGATTAAGCCACCAACTGCTGTGATTTTTAAAGGAAAAATGTCCAGATGAGCGCTGTATCTTGTGACATGAACGAAAATAATTTGACGCAGCCGTTCCGCGGGCGACATACGGGGACACGTGGACGCGATATATTACACGCAAGCCGCGCACTAAAAATATTGTGTTGGCAAATTAATGGGCATTCCCGACGGTAGGTTGTGGGATGAAAGGGAGTGCCTTTTATATGTGAAACGGTAGTTTTGTATGAAAATGCTCGGCAGCCGGTCGCACCTGTCCGCTCGCTTTGGATAGACCGATCCAAGAGTGGAAAGTGACAAGGGCTGCCCTCAATAAATCAAATGTGAAACTTTTTTTGGATGGAAACTATTCTAGAAATAAGGTTAGGACTGAGAGACAGTAACGAGAAAGTTCGGAATTGGGAAAAAAAGGAACTTATTATAGTATAGAAATTAGAAAATGTCTTTATCTGTGCTAGTAGAAACTAGGTATTAGTGCAAGGTAAACCACAACTGATAGGTGATATAATTATAAATTGTAAATTGCAAATAAAAATATGCATAATAATATGATTATTATTAACGATACTAACATATTGCTTTTACCGAGTTCTTGACAGAATTACTTTCTTACGTCAGTGTTTAATATCTATTCATATTTATATCCAAATCGATAACTGCGTGTAGTTAAAAGGTACAGTACTCGATAGTAAGATACTTTACTTATAGTCATGATTGACAAAGATGTATCTCGCCTACGGCAGAGTAAGCAGAGAGAACCTAGTACTAAGACACTCCGTTTCTCACTTTCCGCAGAATTTTCGAGCCATTGCGTGTTGAGTGACGGAAATCATCGCAGTGCTTTGACATGTTACCATAGGAAGAAAATGGAAATAAGTTATTCCTCCAAATAAAATCGGACGCAGAACCATACTTTTATAGTCACACGCTGTACCGCGACGCCACAGCGGCCTCAGTTAATAATATAGTAATAACATTAGCAACTGAACAAAAACCACAACAGGAAAAGCTACCTAGGGATTAACATTGTTGACTTGGTATAAACTAGAATAATGATATTGTTATACAATTTAGACGTTCCAGAATCATTTTATACTTGTAGGACTACAATTGAATTTTACAACTTTAAAATCCCAGTTCGGGAATACGTTCTTTTGATTAGGATTGGATCGGATTCTCATGTGGTCAAATCAACGTTGGATTTAGGTGAAAACCAGAGCTATTACTTACGTACTTATTGTTATTATACGTCCATCCTCCTCATTGCAGAATGTGCTATATGCAAAGAAATACAAAGTTGGTCATGGACTTTATTAACTTTATAAATATAACAAAGAAATTATTTCAAAAAAATTACTGATACTTTCCTGCTAACCATATGAGTACTAAGCTGGCTGATCTTGTATTCAAAGCTGAATATGAAGTCGATCCACATTCTGTTCAGTTACTTGTGCATATATTATTTTCTTTATTTAACTAACTCCCAAGTAAATTTATCGATTAATCTTCAAAATTATTAAAATTTTACATAATATGTATATTACTTTCCTGATTCTTCTAAGTTTAACTCAGAAAATCGTGTAAAAAATTCCAAGTACTAATAATTCATTATTATAAAGTGTCTATTACTCTAAATTAAATTGCTAGTTTGTTGCAGTTTTTAAACAAAATACAAAAAAAAACATAGTAAATCACCTTCTTTATATACTAATTTGTAATAAAACGTATTTGTTGTGTGGTTTAATACAATCCTGTTACCAGAAATACTTTACGACTGAACCCACTATTAATATACTAACTTTACCATAATAGTTCACTAATAACTATATAAGAATAATTTATCAATTGTACTTGTATATAAATTATTCGACAGCTATCACCTTAATCACCGTTGACTAACACTATTGTCATCACCGCTTCATCGATGATAAACACGGATTATCACCCTAGCTCTTCCTATCACCGGCCGACAGCCCTGCGGAACGGATGCGACAAAGGAGACATGTGTCGTGGTGTGCGTCAGTTTCATAATAATTGAGTAGATTAATATCCCTCCGGGTGTTCATATTTCGCCGTCCGGCCTGTCGTCTTCTTCCGTCACTCGTTCTACTTCTTGTCTAGATTTTTTTAAAAGTTTTCATTAAAAAAATGAAGCATTGCCAATATGTCATAGCAAATGCTATCCACTAATAAGAAGTTGGTCGCCAATTTATAGAATTTTAATTTTTTATACAATAATTCATAGAATTAACAAATAATTATTAATGATTTGATTTATAAGTTCTACATATTTTGACGATAAAAATATTTTTGTATTTTAAACCAGCTTCACGCTGTATCCCGCACACTGCAGGGTAGGCAGAGGGAATCTAGTGTTAAGACACTCCGTAATTCACTTCGTATTGTAAACTAATCAATATATATGTAATTTTTTTTAGCACCACGCTTTGTCTCTACCGGAGTAGCCAGAGAAAAAGGAGCGCCAGCGGAACGTTGCGGTCTCTACATACCTCTTTCGCCTTGTCCACTGTCATCAACCTCTTCATACATGCCTTCCGGGAATCCTTAATACATAAAAATAATAAACATTTATAATTGCTACACTTACATTCATATAGAACCTAGCAGCATTCACATATAAAATATTTATATATATTGGTACTTAAGTATTTTCGTATTAGATATGTCTATACATAAGTAAAAGATGTAACGCTATCAAGTGTAAGTAGCAAGGATCCTGACGCAGGGCGGGCGGGATAGTATAAATACACGGCACGTGCGCCCGCGCAGCTGCCTGACACGTGCCCGCTCTTAACATATTTAAATATAGATCATTGTCTTGACTATCGCGGACACGCCCACTAAACAGATAAAACACCACATCAAACGGCTAGCTGTAAATTGGCCGTCTATAATACGGTAATCAACTTTGTTCTACCACATGCACCTGCACGGGTGCTTGCGTAATGTTTTTATAGGTTCAGGAGATTTTTATTGTACAAATGTTTAGACATGGCTCGAAAAGAGTAGCTAAATCAAGCGAGCAATACCGCACCGGAAGATCCTAAATGTATTTCAATGTAACAATATTATTAACACCGTATTAAAAACTTTTTATAGTTTAAAGCGCTTTCGCTTTGAAGCTTAACTATGTTTTACGTTTATTGGTATATAGATTCGGATTTAAATATTATCTATCCATATATTAGTAAATATAAAACTTTGTCCTAATACAGGTTGCCAATGTCCCCTAGCGGAAAATGTTAAAAGACAATCAACCTCATTTCCTTAAATACTTCCGTTACTTTTTTATTATTAGATAAAAATGTCACGTTTTAATCAGGCGCTGTGCGAGTGACAGTTGTGTGTTCGATTCCCATTTGAGGGAATAAAAGATTTTCATTTTCCTCGCGCTGGTATTTTGATTGATATTCTGTGCTTTAATTTTAGTTCCTTTCAAAACTGTAATTCAAAATAAATATTGTCCAGTATTTGTTACTCTTGTCATATTTTAACAATATATAAATAGTATTGTTAAAATATCACAAACACGTCCAATTTTTTTACTTGAGGCCAGTTGTGGTGCAGGGGCACAGTATGACTGTAAAATCGACTGGTTGTATATATGGTCCCGACTCGAGGAAGTGAAATATTTATTTACATTTTCATTTCTTCACTCTGGTGTCGAGGCAAAACGCGGCGCTGAGTTCCGCCACCCAACACGCAATGCCTCCAGAACTCGGCGGAAAGTAGGGAACGGAGTGTAACGGTGTGTAGTGTGTGTAACATTAGGTTCCCTCTGCCTACCCTGCTGTGTGCGGGATACTGTGTGAAGCTGATTTTAATTTTCTAACTTGATTGTCTTTGTAATACAATGTTTTGGTTAAAGTAAACCAAAATAAACTTGCCAATATATACATAACTTTCAGCTTTCAAAACAAATGAAACTAAATTCAAGTAGCAACTACAGATTTATAAATTCATTTTCAATTTTCCCCCAAAGCATTTTATCGTTTACCCCTACATTAACATACCAGTACATTGAGCACAATTTAGCACGCCTCATCCCCTGAGCCACCCCTAGCGATCGATAGTCGCCATTTTGAATTTTCCGACCAATACGCGTAGCCATGGAAAGTGGTTGTCATGGTAACGCGACGCTTCACTCGCCCTGAAGGGGAAAGTGTCAAGGAGGTTTTATAACCTACCTGTATATTGTGTAAATATATGCTTGTATTCCTGCACAAACAGAAATTGACCTTACATATTTTGTATATATAACTAAAATATATACTAAATAATATAAAGTATACTAAATATATATATTACTAAAGATCGTACTATATGTTATGTGAATCATAATTATAAAAATCAATAATAAGTATAAATTTAATATATTTAGGAAAATATTTTCTTATTAAAAAGTACTACAGTTTCAAGATAATATAATACAAGTAATAAAAAAAATCCACAAGTTTAATTCATTCTTTATAGATAAAAAAATAGGTTATTTAGTCTAAATTCAATAACTATTATGACTCATCGGTCATTAAATTTAACTCTCACTTCCATCTCGAATCTAAAAATCACTAGCCCACTAAGTGTTAATTACACTATAATTCAATTATTGCACCTGCTACATCTGTTATAATTAATAGTACTTCTGGAACGTGGCCAATTAAAACATAACTCAAAAGCTAAATAGATGTCATGTACAATTGAAAATTGCAGATGGACTAAACGATTTACAGATTGACACATACATATGTATGTATATATATACATACAACATCTATTGATATACTTGTTTAGAAAACGTATAAAAATTTGAACGTATCGGGACTCGAACCTGCGCTTACTGGAAACCGACTAATATGACCAGACCTTTCGTAAATGTGGAATAACACTTTAAAAAAATGTTAATAATATCTATCGATATATCTTAAAACACAGTTTAACCTAAATATTACTTGTATCAATATGTTTCAAGTTGAGGGCTGTTTTTTACCCACATGTAGCAGGGCAAAGCAAAGGGAACCACGTGTTAAAACACTCCACTCCCCACTTTCCGTCGAATTCTGGAGGCATTGCGTGTCGAGTGGCGAGACTTACCGCGCTTTGCCTTGATAGCAAAGCGAAGAAATAAAAATATTCAATATTACATTTCGTCAAGTGGAAATCGAACCGACAACGCAACGACTAGCGTCCGTTGAACTGAGACAAGAAATATATTTAAAATTTTGACATCTTATTTTGAGCACCATCAATTCATCATATCATATCGGGTATAATGACAAACATAAGCTCAAACTCAAGCCATTTTTGCAAAATAATTGTCTTTTAAACTGTTTCTTTTGTATCTAATGATACATACCGCTCGTAACACACTATTCTATTCTCAACATATTTCTCAATAATTACAACAGTATTTTCCACTTGCATTGATCAACAGTAAGTAAGTACATACATAAAGTTCTAAAGAGTACGCATTGTATTGTGATGTTTTGCCAACACCGACGCTTCGAACACAAAGGCAACAACATGCTAATTCCTTTGAAACTCAACTAAATTCAACATTATGAACAACTTCCTCGTCTNTATTTCTCAAGAATTACAACAGTATTTTCCACTTGCATTGATCAACAGTAAGTAAGTACATACATAAAGTTCTAAAGAGTACTCATTGTATTGTGATGTTTTGCCAACACCGACGCTTCGAACACAAAGGCAACAACATGCTAATTCCTTTGAAACTCAACTAAATTCAACATTATGAACAA
Organism: Heliconius hermathena; assembly: GCA_013403705.1. Classification (NCBI taxonomy): domain Eukaryota; kingdom Metazoa; phylum Arthropoda; class Insecta; order Lepidoptera; family Nymphalidae; genus Heliconius; species Heliconius hermathena. The sequence continues at coordinate 839,428 of JAAIXJ010000175.1, read as the reverse complement.
CTTCCTCGTCTTTCATATACTCGACCGCATCAGTTGTACTCTTTATGAGTGCCGTGCATTTTTTATACCTTTTCTACACTAGTGGAGTCTTCTAGCGGCGGAGACACCTGCGAGAGCACCTACCTGAGTGTATAGCGAAATTTAACAACGACACTTTCGACTCACTATTTCCTGCGTTTGACCGCTAACAATAGACGGTAAAAAGGTTTTAACTGCATACTGTTGACAAGTGAGTAGAGAGACTTAAGTCTTACAAATGATTTCGTTTCTATTTATCGAAAACACGTTGTGACAATTCATAGAGAACTTTTTGGTAAGCACTAATGGTGACATTTAATTTAGCATAAAATCGTTTGTAGCTTTTAAATGGTTGTCGATGTCTCTGTCGTTGCAGAAACGTCGCTTCATCTATTTTTTTTATTGTACTTTTGGTTCCACAGCAGTTAGGTAGAGGGATCCTAGTGTTAAGACACTCCATTCTCCATTTTCCGTTGAATTCTGGAGCCATTGCGTACTTTTCCTCAACACCAGAGCGAAGAAATGAAAATATTAAATATTTAATTTCCACGAGTGGGAATCAAATCCACAACCTATCGTATTTACAGTCACATTTTGTGCCCCTGCGCAATGACTGGCCTCAAATTTTGTATTCGTTTCTAAAAATAGATGCCGCTATCATTACTTCTAAATAGTTTCGTTGAAAAACAAACATGATAACAATATAAAGTAATAATTATACGAGGCGGCTATTTGAAGCATTTAGAGACCTACAGCGAACGGTCATTACCATTGAGGCCACTCGTGGCGCAGCGGCACAAAGTGTGACTGTAAAACCGACTGGTTGTGGGTTTGACCCCACTCGAGGAAATGAAATATTTACTAACATTTATATTTCCATTTCTTCACTCTGGTGTCGAGGCAAAGCTCGGCGTTGAGTTCTACCCCTCAACACGCAATGGCTCCAGAATTCCGCAGAAAGTGGGGAACGGAGTGTCTTAACACTAGGTTCCCTCTGTCTACCCTGCTGTGTGCGGGATATAGCGTGAAACTGAAAAAAAATAAATAGTGCTATCATTCTTCTAAATAGTTTAGTTGAAAAACAAACATGATAACAATATTAAGTAATAATTATACGAGGCGGCTATTTGAAGCATCCAGAGACCTACAGCGAACGGTCATTACCATTATCAACTGATAGTAAATTCAAAATAACAACTCGGAAACTTGATAATCTACAAAATTTTACATGGAAATGGATTTTTTTGTGAGCTTTGAAATAAAATAATGATTTTGAAATGATAAAATAAAATTGACTTATGTAAATAAAATTAGATATCACACATTATTACTAAATGGGCTGGATCTTCAACGATATTAAATTAATTAATGAAAAAGTAAACGTAAAAATCAAAATAAATGAAATCAACTCCGCGCTGTATTCCGCATACAACAGGGTAGGCAGAGGGAACCTAGTGCTAACACACTCCAAACTCTGAAGGCATTGCGTGTTGAGTGGCGGAACATAACGCCCTGTTTTAGTTACGCGACACCAGAGCGAAAAAATGATATTTCATTTCAATATTTCATTCCCTTGGTAGGGAATCGAACCCGACCGAATTAGATGATGTATCTAATGTTACAGTCACACGCTTAGGCCCTTGCGCCACGACGGCTCTAATAATATATATTTTATACTTTTGCTTTAAATCTCAGCGTTTTCTCAGCCAGCTATCTTATCGTTAGGACTCGGCCACTCGGCCCACACAATCGAGAGCATTGACTCTGCAGGTGTCGCGCATCTCGCGGTGACGTCACCGAGCGTTGCCTTCACAGTATTAGGGTGAGATACAAGAATATTATTTATGATCACATATATATGTATATAAATATACATATATATGTATGTAGAATTTATCCCCATATCGATTAAAAGCTATTACATAATAATTATTAACTATTATAATAATATGAAATTATTAATTAAAATAATACAACAAATTTATTTCAAAAATATCTTTAGAAATATCGAAAAATAAACTAATAACATAAACATAATATATATAAATACTAATTTAAAATTAAGTACAAAATGGTAGAGCAAAAGAATGTTATTATGCTAGCGCCCTAGCAGTGGGCGCCGGCGCAGGCTCGCGCTCAACAATGCGCATTATGCTTTGATTTACGTTACTGTGTCCATATATAGAAAATAGTATGTCGGATGTATTCAATTCTAATTTAATGGATTCACATTTGGTATTAATAGAGACTTTTGAATTCATTTTATTGATAAATATAGATGAGTTAGTTAACTTTTAAATATTAATATAATTAGCACAATGGTAATATATAATAAGCTATTTAAGTTAGTAAAGTATAAAAAAAATCTTACAACATTTTAATTAATATAATAAAACAGCACTGTAGCAAAAAGCACAGTAGACAATATTTTATGGACCGTTTATAAAATAATAATAATAAACCTTCAAAAAGTACTATTTTTTTTTTATTTCATTCGATTTTTTATCAAGCTTACTTAGCATATGTTAAGACGAATGGAATTGAATACTAGCACGTTAGCTCAACAATAGATAATGCATCTAAATTTCACAAAAAAAATGGAACGCATTGACTAAGATTTAAAAAGGAAACGTTTCTTTAAATAAAATATAAGCTTTCACGCATTTGGTTTCCTCATTAAGTGTTGCCTTATAAAAATCCAGTTTTTTTAAAAAATCTCGAACTTTAAAAGGAAAGTTGCCATTGCCTTATTTTCGACGCCAACTCAATTGATATATATATCAAAAGGAAATACGTTATTACATGTTTGAACAACATATTTTACAGTTCGACAGAGCATAAATAAATACTACGTATGTACACAAAAGAAACGATAAATTAAATGTCTATGACCATAGGATTCATTTTAATTAGGTAACAAGTACTTAAAATATATATAAATAAATCAGAACTAGTATTATTCTATTATAATATATATAGTAGAATAATATTAGTAGAGGCCAGCCGTGACGCAACGGCACGAAGTGTGACTGTAAAATCGACTGTTTGTGGGTTCGATCCCCACTCGAGGAGATGAAATATTTACTTAAATTTATATTTCGTGTCGAGGCTAAGCGCGGCGTTGAGTTCTGCCACTCAACACGCAATGCCTCCAGAATTCGGCAGAGAGTGGAGAACGGAGTATCTTAACACTAGGTTCCCTGTGCCTACCCTGCTGTGTGCGGGATACAACGTGAAGCTGATTTGATTTTTTTATTTTTATAGTATATATATTTTTTGATTATTCTACTGGTATTATAAGGTCTGACATTCTTACACACCGTCTTGGTCTGTAAGAAATCACTGTCTGCTTTATCGTTACCCATATTAGGTTTAAATGGACAGGTGTACTCAGCACCTAAAATGGATAATAAAAAATATGATGCCAACTCTACCGGAATAATAACCACTTTATTGGAAGCTTATAGAAAAGAAAGGAAAAAAGAATTTAAATGTATGTATATTAAATACAATTATATATAGTAATTCATTAAAATATATTTTTATATATATATATAAAAACAAATACTACTTTATTTTTATTTCTTCTACCTTATACAAAGAATCGAAACTGAAAAATAATATTCGTAAATCATTATTCACCGTTGTATACAGTCATGTGTCAGTTTAAAAATAATTATGGAATGCATAAGGCATTTACAATATGGTCACATAACACCGCGCCAAGGTGGCGCCGTCTTATCAACTTGTAAGTTGCGACTTTTGACCATTACTCATAGCCTGGATAAAAAGCTACTTCTCTTGAAAAATGGTGACCACCCATTAATATTATATGGCTAGTGTACAATACACTGGTGGTGGTGGTGGTGGTGGTTGTGAGCCCCACAACGTCAGTGGGCATAGTGTAAAATAAATAGAATAGCCTTCGCACTTTCATTTTAGTTATACGCTTTAAGTTAACTAGTAAACGTTTAAAATTTACTTTAAAGTAACCGAATACTGTAAGTTATATAATAATAAATATTAATTTTAATTATTATCTACGTACAAGATCATTTATCTGTGTAATATCTGTAATTATGACAAAAAATATAAGCAGGAAACGTAAATTATATTTCATATATTAGGACCTTGAATCCTCGCTGTTATTTTTTGTTTAAAAAAAATAATTTAAAATATAATGCTTACAATGACATTACTCAAAGTATTGTCCATCATTAGTGACCACTTTCTCCCATCTCTCTGGTAGCAATTGAATCCCCCGTCGGAAAAACGACTCATCTTTCGAGACAATCCAGGAATCAAGCCATTTTTCGGCTTCTTCAAAAGAATGGAAGTGCTGCTCGCTTAAACCGTGCCCCAACCAACGCCAACCGAAGCAAGTGGTAATCGGAGGGGGCTATGTCCGGTGATACAGCGGGTGGGGTAGAACTTCCCATTGAAGTGTTTCCAGGTAAGTCACTTTGTCGTGTCTCTGCTCGTATAGTGGCCGCTTTTCTTTCAGAGCGCGACTCAAACGCATCAACTGAAATCGATAGCGAGCTCCCGTGATAGTTTCATTAGGTTTAAGCAGCTCATAATAAATTACACCCTGCTGATCCCACCAAATGCAGAGAAGAAGCTTAGAACCATGGATATTTGGTTTTGGCGACGATGTTGATGCGTGACCCGGCATGCCCCACGATTTTTTTCGCTTTGGATTGTCGTAGTGAATCCACTTTTCATCCCCAGTGACGATACGGTGCAGAAAACCTTTTCTCTTTTGCCGTTGAAGCAACAATTCACACATGAGAAAACGTCGTTCTACGTCTCTCGGCTTCAACTCATACGGCACCCAATGCCCTTGCTTTTGGATCATTCCTAACGCTTTTAAACGTTTTGAAACTGTTGACGCATCTACTTGTAACGTTTTCCCGAGCTCTACTAACGTCTGACATGGATCTTCTTCAAGCAATGCCTCCAATTCTGTCTTCAAATTTTGTCGGTGCTCCAGAACGCTCTTTGTCTTCAAGGTCAAAATCATTACTTTTGAAGCGCCTAAACCAGTCTCTGCACGTTGTATTCGACAAAGCATTGTCTCAACGAGAATTCTGTGTGCTTCTGCTGCAGATTTTTTCTGAATAAAGCAGTGCAATAAAATTCCCCGCAAAAACACTTTATTTGGCACAAAAGTACACATTTTCACAAAGGGAAAATAAATATGTAGTTGACACTGTAGTAAACACTATTCTACTATAATTTGAGGTTACATATAGTACTACTTTGGTGATTCGTTACCGTACGAAATTCCATGCACAGAGTGCCGCAACGCCATCTTTCAAAAAACAGCGAGAACTTATTCATTCACCTAATATATATTTTTTTATTTTGTAGTTACTTAATAAACTAAAGTTAAAGTATAAACACGCACTCTATGAATAGTAATCTGGGGTCATTTACTAAGAATGCGGTAAGTTTCACTCAGGGTTGACCACTACATCAATGACTTGACATACTCGTATGTATGTATATATACTACGTAGGTTTAACTATAAAAATATGTTGTGTTTACAAGCCATTATCTTTATCTATCTATACAAACAGTTATGTGTTCAAAATATGTAAACACAAATATTATTAAGAATAAGAAGCATTAAATATTTGAGAAATATTTTTAGAGACACATACTCGTATGTGTATAGGTGCAATCAAATATTTTTAAGACTCACTTTTATAACCATTGCGAGTTTAATGGAGCCGCGTTTAGTCTTTTTTCTAAAAAGTAGTTGTTGATGTATTTTTTTTTATGTAATATATCCCCAAAGTGCCATTATATGGCCGATTAACAATACTTTTATTTTCACAAATGTTAGTATCAAAATAAAACAACCCATACCCATAAATTTCATATATTTTTTTTCGTAAACGCGACATCCATCTCTCGGGGGCTGGTATCGGTGCGGTCGCAGGTTATCATAACGTCATTGCGGCGCCACTCTACACTTATCAACCTGCGTTTGCGACATCAGTTACATTCCTGACAATAAGTATTTATCGCATTGTATAAGTTAATAAATATATTTTTTTAATTAGTGACATTTTATTCTTTGGAGGCCAGACGTGGCGAAGGCCACAAAGTGTGACAGTAAGCGGGGCTAGTGATTTACGGCGATTGGGGCGCTCTGATTGAGTTCCGATACTTAACACGCAATGCTTCAAACAAATTGGCGGAAAGTGGAGAACAGAGTGTCTCAGCGCTAGGTTCCCTCTGCCTACCCTGCTATGTGCGTGACACAATATGTTTTATTATAATTTTAATTGTTTATATTTCCATTTCTTCGCTCTGGTGTCGAGGTTAAGCGCGGTGTTGAGTTCTGCCACTCAACACGCAATACCTCCAGAATTCGGCAGAAAGTGGGGAACGGAGTGTCTTAACACAAGGTTCCCTCTGCCTACCCTGCTGTGTGCGGGATACAGCGTAAAGCTGATTTAATTTTATTTTTTTTTAATTGTTAACAATGCTAATGAAGTGAACTACATATAATATTCATAGGTAATATAAACATGACGAAGGTGTTTGTTTTTTTTGTATTTCAAGTAATTTTATAATTTAAAGTTAATGTGTGTGAATGTACATATTATATATTATCTAGTTATAAAGTCGATGCTTAGTTCAACATTTCAATGGAATAACTATTACACAAGTCAAACCTAAAAACTCTTCGGCGGCCAATAAAATGTTAAATTCCAAATCTAATTAAAATTCCAAGATAAACTAGAAAATTTGAATGACTAATAATGACTAATCATATAATAAAGTAAAGATACGTACGATGGTTCTGTAGATTCAAACATATAGTAAAATAATATCAGCTTCACGCTGTATCCCGCACACAGCAGGGTAGGCAGAGGGAACCTAATGTTAAAAACACTCCGTTCCCCAGTTTTTGCCGAGTTCTGGAGGCATTGCGTATTGTATGACAGAACTCAATGCCGCTTAACAACTTAGTAAAAAACTATATAAGTATAAAATTATTAAAACATCTGAAATATTTCACTAACTTATACTTATTTGATATACTCTGACTCTACTCTCTACGTTTTGTTTTTTTTTTATTGTCACGAAAATAAAAATATATTTATTTATAAAAAGAAATGTCGCTAATTATCGGAGCTCATATATACCAAAATTTTATAGAAATTTATCCCAAAAGTTCACTTCAAGGAACCCTACGATGACTTATTAACAAAGCACGGGAAACTTCTTGACATTGTGAAGGCTTTTAAAACACAATAAAAAAAATATGTTTCTTCAATACAAAAATGCACCTGAGAATGAAGGCGAGCCACTTGACTAATATTTCGATTAATATAAATCACCGACGACTAAAATCCTTGCTTGTTCTCTATACATTACTGTTTTTCAAGAGAGCAGATCGATCGGTGGACCTTAAAAAATTGAAACGTACGATAACCATAACATTGGAGCATTTATCAGTGTTCATTTTTAAAAAGGAAGTCACAGGTAGTGGTGAATAATTCGTTTAGTCCGAGTTGCGCCCACACTTTTTTTACTGTAGGCCACACAGGTGCGCCCTTGCCTGTCTCCTAATTTACCATTCCCGATACGGTCCGTGAGCCATGGGATCTAGAGGATTTAATGGGCCTTTGCAGCTTACCTCGTGATAGGATTTCGTTATCTCGTATATTTTAATATTAATAGTCATTTGTGTAGAACATTATTTGTCACTCCGCCAAATTCTCCGATTTTACCCTCATTTATATGAATAGACGCATTATGGAGACATTTTGAAATATTACCACTAACACTGTCATCCTTGAAATCGATAGAGAAAAAAAAACGATTTATTACGGACTTATAAGCCAAGTTGTTATTTGCTTTCGAATAAAAAAATATCGTTTTATTACTGACCCGTGAGCCAAGTCATTTTGTTTTGCTTATGAGTGGTTGCATAGAAATTACGGGTTCTATAATCAAGATATCCTTATATTTTTATACATTTATATTTTTTTATAAAAGAAAATGTTATTTAGAATAATTACTTATATATTATCGAGGCCAGTCGTGGCGCAGGGGCATATTGTGTGACTGTAAAACCGACTGGTTGTGTGTTCGATCCCCACTCGAGGAATATTTATTTAAATTTATATTTTAATTTCTTCGCTCTGGTGACGACTAGGGGAGATGAAATATTTACTTACATTTATATATCCATTTCTTCGCTCTGGTGTCGAGGCAAAGCACGGCGTTGAGTTATGCCAGTCAACCCGCAATGCCTCCAGAATTTGGCAGAAAGTGGGGAACGGAGTGTCTTAATACTAGGTTCCCTCTGCCTACCCTGATATGTGTGGGATACAGCGTGAAGCTGATTTTACTTATATACTGTTTGAATATAAATACTATTTAGTACTCTTATCAAATCCTTTTGTTTCATTTGAAACAAGTTACTATAAAGAAGATATCAGATTTCTAAGCAGCGGAGACATAAATGTAGCAATTAACTTTGTAAGCAATTCTACCTATGACGTCAGGGAAAAGACACGTAAATTGACGTAAGACCCATTAAGTCAAATTTGCAAAGCTTCAAATATATGAAATTACACATTTTATTATTACAAAAATATAATGAAGATATTTCTGTATGTTGTTATATTAGTTATTATTGTAAAATGTGAAAATGTGACTTATCAATTCTCCACTCCAGGAATTGCCGAAAAGTAAAGCGCCTGAAAATTATCCAATGCCGAAAATAACCTAATTTTTACAAAGAACAACACTTATTTCCATTGTTGTAAGTACGTGGTAATTACTTACTAATTTTAATACTTTTTATATAAAATGTGAGCATCATATAAACAAATATATATAGTGTTTTTATATAATTGTTTGTTATCAAAAACTATTTATAGTAACGTATCTAAAGAATATGTTATAAACGGAACACTTGTGATCACAAGATAATTCTATACAATTGATAATTATAAATTACCTAAGTGCACTCACTAAGTAATTTAGATAAACAAATAAAATAACATCAACAATTTAATAAAGCAAAAAATCAGCTTCGCGCTAGGCAGAGGGAACCTAGTGTTGAGACACTCCGTTCCCCATTTTCCGCCGCGTTTTGGCGATATTACGTGTTGAGTAACGGAACTCAACACCACGCTTTGCCTTTACGCCAGAGCGAAATGAAAACTATAAATTGAAATAAATATTTAATTTCCTCAAGTGGGGATCGATCCCACAACCAGTCGCGTTTACTACGTAAACACACTTTGTGCCCTTGCGCCACGACTGGCCTCAATTATTTTTAAAATATATTTCGTTAACTGATACATTTTTATATACATTAGTTGCAAATTGACATTCCGCCAGTACCTACCGTCTGACCTGGTTTTTTTATTCAATAATACTTTTGAATTTATCATTATTATCAATCAACGGTCAGATCGGTCATGGACCCGGCCGTGATTGTTCACAATAACACTAACGAGTAACGAGTTAAATTTAAATGCGACGCACTTTACTTACAACAAAATTGTATTAGGTAGAGGCCGTCGTGGCGCAGGAGCACAAAGTGTGATTGTGAACGCGGCTGGTTGTGAGTTCGATCAGCACTCGAAGAAATGAAATATTTATTTAAGTTTATATTTTCATTTCTTCACTCTGGTCTCGATGCAAAGCGCGGCGTTGAGTTCCGCCACTCAACACGCAATGCCTCCAGAATTCGGCGGAAAGTGGGGAACGCAGTATCTTAGCACTAGGTTCTCTAGGGATACAGCGTGACGCTGATTTTTTTAAATGTGGCCGCCCTGAAGTTAGCTGTAGATAGCTGCGCAGATTTCATTTTAGGATTTCTTTTTACGTTTGATTATTTCCTTCTCGCGTGTCACAATACGCAAAACTTTAGATAACTTTACTTCAAGGCGGTCACGACTTGTTGACCGTACTTTACTTAAATGAAGTAACGTTGTTCTAATTTTGCAATTCATTTGGTACGTTTTGGTTGCTTGTTTAATTGGTTTCAATTAGCTACATCAAGTCACTTTTATACATTTCTAAAAATACTAGATATGTTATATCTTCCACAGTATTATTTGCAAACTAGTATCTAGATGATACTATAAATGACGATGACCAACTTAGATATAAAATTATTATAAATCATTTTATATCTAAGTTGCTCATCGTCATATATTTGTATTTAATCTGTTTAACTCTACTGTTTTTTTTTTCAGCTTCACGCTATATCTCTCATATAGCAGGGTAGGCAGAGGGAGGCTAGTGTCATGGCACTCCGCTGCCTACTTTCCGCCGAATTGAGCGTGTTGAGTGACGGAACTCAACGCCGCGCTTTACCTCGGCACTAAAGCGACGAAAAACATTACACATTTCGATTCCTCGTATGGGAATAGAACCTACTACTCCCCTACGCTACGACTGGCCTCAATTTCTATAAATCTACTTTTCCGTCATTTAATATTGTAATAATAAATTATTAATAAAAAAAATTACGTCCAGTGGCTTTCAACCTACAACTTATTGTGCATTTAAAAAAAATGACTTAACATGGTCGAACTCGGTACACATCCAAATATCGATGGTCATACCTACTTAAGATTATCAAGTGCTAATCGTCCCACGTAACCAACGGGAAGTAGTTGAAATAAAACCTCCACTACAATGACGGGAGGTTATAAACCAGGCGCCATTTTGAATTCGAATATTGACGCCGATGCAATCGTATTGTCACTGGGAGGTCCGCATCCGGCGCCGGCGATTTGCATCGGACGCGACGTGAATCGATTATTTTGTTAGAATTAATTTGTGCCCATTAATGCCGACGCTGGCGCTGTCGCTGTGTTAAGTTTCTAATACTGCGAGGTGGACAAATCCTTAACACCCAATGCATTTTAAAATAGATTCCACTTTAACGCGATATGAATAGTATAATTTGATATTGTTATAGAATATTAAACAACTCTTTACTTCCTGGAAATTATCATATTATTTCTAAGGCTATATTTAAAGAAAACAGTATAATTATGAAATTAATTAAATCTTCGATGTAAAGTTCACCATTTCTCCTACAATGTGCAATTAAAAATCGCATATAGCTATAAAGGCAACAAACTTATAAGTGCAAAATCAGCGACAGGTGGCCACGCACGTGCCACTTTGAATAAAATGCAATGAATGTCAAACGAAATCGCGAATATGCATCACGGCGCCCTTTTCTAGTAACTTCAAGATACAAATATAAACCTATTACCATTATTTTTAGAATTCAAATTACACTAGCCACACAACACTCTTACAGCATTCTATGAAGCATAAGAGAAAGATACTTTCTGATTCCATATCATTAAGATATTTATTGCCCTCAGTACGTGTGCCATCGTTTTATTTTGGTGGTTCAGTTCAGGCTCATAAAAGACAATTTCGCGGGATCGGGGTGTGTTCTACTGAGGGCTCGTTCCACCCTCGATGACTGTCTGACTTTTCATTATCGAGATGTTTTATTAAAGGAGGGCCTGGTATATGCTATGCTAGGGGAAAAATAGGGGTGACTGTAAAGGAAAATTCATTTTACTTAAAATATGATCGATGGTAACTAAGAAATATTTCTTTATAGTAAATATTTTTTTCTAGGTAATACAAGTAGTATAGTAGTAGTACTTACTAATACACTAGAAATAACACAAATTTATAATATATTGCTGTTACAATTCCTAGCTTCTTACTATAAAATGATACTATAAATACATTTATTGAGTGTTTTATTTGTAAAATGTGAGCAATTCTTTTAATTATTAGAAATAAAAGCTGAATTTGAATTAAACAAATACATACATACATAAAACTTAATTACAGCGTCATCAACCCTACAATGGATCAGCCGCCAAATATTGAGTTACCCGGTGTAGGGAGTGGGTGGAATGTTTACACTGGGATTCAGGGCTGACAAAATTGCATTCCACTACATGGTGCCGGTACTGCAAAAAAAATACTTTTTAAAAGATATGCAGCTATTAAAAATACCTACCAATGTTTATTTCGTCAAATTATGTTTAATTCATACATTTAAATTGTCTGTATGTATATATGTACATAATATATGTATATATAACAATATTTGCCGTTTGAAATATTCGCTGAAGTGCATGTGAACACATTCATTCGAAGTAGTCTTGGAGTCCGTGACGTAGCGGATAAGCTCCAAGAACGTCGCCTGAGATGGTTTGGTCACGTTAGGCCCCGGCCTAAGAACTATGTCGGATACAAGTACCTTTCTATGTCAGTCCCTGAAGTGAGACCTCTCGGACGCCCAAGGAAGCGCTGGTTGGATGTCGTGATGCAGGACATGAGAGCCAATGGTCTAACCACCGAGGACGCCAAAGACCGTGCAAAGTGGAGTAGGTTGAGTAGGAAGGCAGACCCTGGCAAAAGTCGGGATTAATGCCAGAAAGAAGAAGAAGATAACAATATTTGCCGTTGTCAAATGTGAAATAAAAAATATTCAGTAATTATCTGTGTATAAGTGTACTCTAGATTCTTATAATATAAAAAATACTAAAATTAATATTAGGTATATAGGACATTTCACCATCGATTTGATGATAAATTTATAATTATGGCTTAGTTTCAACAGCTTTGCTGCTATACTTTTACAACTTCTGGTAGTTTCTATTAACATATATCGTTGTCTATCAGCCAGGACATTCGGTACATTAAACAAACGATGTTATTACCGACAGTTTCCACGAAACGTTGTTTAACTAAACACGTTAGACAATGCCACGCGCCGAATCCAAACATATGAGTCAAGGAATGAAAAGACATAATAATTATGACTTATTCTTATAATCGATGGAAGTTGTTGTTAAATATTGATTTTATTGATTTTTATCTGTAATAATATTTATTTTATCGGTATCAATTTCGTTTCTGTTTTTACAATCACATAAAATTCTATTGTTTATTAAGTGTGAGCGGCGGCGTTGAGTTCCGCCACACAGGAACGCAGTCTTAACACTAGGTAGCTAAAAAAAGGTTTTGATGTTATTATTGATTTTCTGTTTGTTGAGCAAACGCGTGCTGTCTTTAAAACCAACATGTATAATTGGGATGTTTTTGGATAAATATACAGGTATATATTAAAGCATATTAAAGTACCTACGACATACAATCACGACGTCATAAATCAATTGTATTTTTATAAAAAATCAGCTTCACGCTGTATCCCCCACACAGCAGGGTAGGCAGAGGGAACCTAGTGTAAGACACTTCGTTCCCCACTTTCTGCCGAATTCTGGAGGCATTTCGTGTTAAGTGGCAAAACTCAACGCCGCGCTTTGCCGCGATAACAGAGCGGAGAAATGGAAATATAAATTTAAGTAAATATTTCATCTCCTCGAGTGGGGATCGAACCAACAACCAGTCGGTGTCAACTGTATAACTGTATTTTTATAATTTAGATATAAGCATCAATATTTTAGATTTACTAAAATACGAATATAGCAGTTAATCATTCGTGCATAAATTCGTGGGTGCAATCGGTTTAATATCTGCATAAACTGTAGATATAGGTAGAAATATCGCATGTTTTCCGCGAGCCATCCCACACTGGATACGAACTAATTGGCATAATCTGGGGTGGTCGCGATAATTGCTCTTTTGCTTAATTATACACAGAGATTTTTTACTTTTTAAATAAAACAGTAGGCACAAAAGACGGTATACAGCGACAAAATGCAAAATTGGCAGGCTGAAAGAGGTAGCTAAAGAAAAAGAATAATGCAAAAAACAACGCACACCGTATTTTCTTACGATCACAGCCTTCCATAATTAAAGTCATTATTTTAATGTGTTTGTTGAAGTTTTGCAATTACATGAAACTTAAATATTATTATTATTATAAGCAATTTTAATTTTTAAAACGTCTGTTTGTTTGTACTATATGATAAAATATTGTTTTTCTTTATTTTATTTTTAGTTGAATTTAAACCACGCGCGGGGGCACAAAGTGTGACTGTAAAATCGACTGGTGTGGGTTCAATTCCCACGGCGGCGACGTTGAGTTCCGCCGCTCAACACGCAATGCTTCCAAAACTTGGCGGAAAATGAGGAACGGATTATCTTAACACTAAGTTCGCTCTGCCTACTCTGCTGTGTGCGGGATACAGCGTGATGCTGATTTATTTATTTTTATTTTTCGTTGTGACAATTTTGTAAACAACATAAAATATTATATTATACATAAAAATAACTAATACAATTAAAATTTCTTCTTGTAAATGCTCTATCGCAAACTTTGATTTCGCCATCTTACCTTATCAACTTATACCACTACGTACTTATTATGTATTTATAAGTTTTCTATGAAATTCCAATTTCATATTTTTAAAATAGGTACATTTATTAAATAGTTTTTTTTCTTGCTTTAAAATATTTAAGAGGAAATGAGAGTTGGTCAATCTCGTCTAATCCTCTTACGCTTATAAAAAATGTGGCATGACAAAAATTTAAATTGAAGCATCTACTGTATGATCGAGCACGGGGAAACAAAATTTACATACAAATATTTCTAAGTCGACGTAGATCCCATATTTAAACATGTTGAATACTACAGCCTATCTTTAATGCTATATTTAGAATCTTTTATGTTACCCCCATAAAATATTTTTTTACTGGTAATACTGTATTTTAGGACTTTTATCGGTTCTTAATAGCTATCCAAGTGGACTCATATTAAAATTCTTTGAAAGATAAAATGATAACATACATATAGGTAGTTTTATTTTTTTTTTGTGACCGTGTTTTTATGAAATTACACATATTATGAAGAGAATATATGTTATTTTCTCAACATTTAACTTGTATAGTAAGCGTAGTTGAAAGTTCCATGCAATATTTTTCCCGTTTTCGAGGCGCACACGTGCAGGGTCGTCGGCTCGTGATTCATGCGCGTCAGGTACACAATAAAATAGTATGCCAGCGCTAGTTTCTTTATGTGCCCGTACGTTAAGGTTTGCAGCTTATTTTATATTACTTTAAATAAATAAATCAGCTTCACGCTGTATCCCGCACACAGCAGGGTAAACAGAGGGAACCTGGTGTTAAGACACTCCGTTCCCCACTTTCTACCGAATTCTGGAGATATTGCGTGTTGAATGGCAGAACTCAACGCCGCGCTTTGCCTCGACACCAGAGCGAAGTAATGGAAATATAAATTTAAGTAAATATTTCATCTCCTCGAGTGGGGATCGAACCCACAACCAGTTGGTTTTACAGTCACACTGTGCTGCTGCGCCTCAAAGATATATGATGATATAACATAATTAAAACACAGTAACTTTATATTCAATTGTCGAGGTTGAGCAATATATTTAAAAATACATTTACTTGCTATAGAGATAATCATTGTAATAATCCTTTAAATACCCACTATATAATATTATTTTCTTTTAAGTGATAGAAATTAAAATACTGAATAAAGAAGTAAAAATAATCTTACACATTACAACTTATATTTTTATGTATATTTTTTTTACATAGCGTAACAAAATCTGGGTGAAACACAACAGTTTATTTTAATAAAATGATAGCTTAAAAAAATATATAATATAATATTACGTGCATCAACTAAAAAAAAATATTAAACACTCATTTAAATATCAACTTGGACGAAAATCAAAAAATATATATATTCAACTTGTTGTTGACTGATGAATCCAATAAAGAACGCGGCGTCTCAAAGTGAAATGGGCCCAAATACTCAGGTGCGCCTGCGCCGCGAACGGATACATTGTGATGCCGCGCCGCGCAGCCAGAAAATAGAATTAAAAGACAAACCACAATGGAGTACGGACCCGGACCCCACAATACACGTATAAATACGGAGCTAAATCCCACCAAAATGCTTCAGGTGTTCGTGCTTATAGTTAATGCCAAGGTTACACTAAGAATAAAAAGGCACTACAAGTATACAATATAAATACAGGTATAATGTATCGCCTTTGCTTGTTAAATATAACTGGTATATTGATTGTTGTATAAATGTGAATAATTTAGATAAATGCTTATTTTACTATAAGCTTTTTTTGTAATAGTATAAAGCCAACTGATATTTGATAATTTTGATGTTGTGTTAAATAAAAGATAGTAGTTTAAATAAAATAAAATTTTAATGAAAGATAGTAAGTTTTAACATGTTTTTAATGCTTTTTCATATAAAAAAAATATTAATATTTTCCTATAAAAAAATCTTTGTCATATTTTGTTATTTTAAAATTCTCGTAACAATACAGTCGGTTGTTTATATATTTTTTAAGATTTAAAATAATAATAATTTTAAGTTAATTAAGAAAACATATTATATAAAATTATAAAGTAATAAACTTTATGTTCTTATTTACAATTTGTTATCTCAATCTGTTATCTTTTCTTCTTAATTAAGTCTAAAATCTATTTATCCTACACAATGTTACTTTGACATGATTGAAATAATTTATTTGAGTACGATAATTTTTGGTCTTTTATATTTTGAAAAATATTTTCTTTACTATATGTATATTACTATATAGACACTTAAACAGATATATAAAGATCTATAGATATTATTGTTATTGCATAATAAGGGGAAAGAAAAAACACAATTTAACATTAACATATTTTTTTTAGTTTGCTCTAATATTTATAATTCTTAAAGATATTTTTGTTTGTAGATATATCTTGAAATCATCATTAAATTTAAACCGGTACTAACTGTGAGGATGGTCCGCTCTACTACATACGACCCTCGAGGCACGCATTGTTCACATTCATGTTCTCTAAGGTGGCCTCATTAGATTTTTAATATTTCATCACCTAAATTATCGTTCTCAGGCTATAAGGCGACGGTTGTGGGTTCAGTCTTAGTGGATTATTATTTCTTAATATTTTCATTTTTTCGCTTTGCCACCAAGGTAAAAATCCGGGAAAAATTAATTAAATTGGGGACGGAGTGTCTTAACACTATGTTCTCTCTGCCTACCCTGCTGTATACGGAATACAGCGTAAAGCTGATTTTCGATTTAATTTTAATTAAAACAGTAGCCTCACTGTTGTCGTTTGTCACTGTTGTTGTCTTTTCCCCGCTATAGCAAAACAAAGCGCGATGTTGTGTTCCACCTCTGAAAACACAAGGTCTCAAATTCGGATGGTTAGCGGAAAACAGAGTACCTTAAGAAATCTTAGTTTTATTAAAAAAAAAGTCAAGTAAAACAAAATTACGACGTCTCCGACAATGTGGACTTACACTAAGCAAGGATTATTTGCATTAGTTGCGACCATACGAAAAGACATACATATACTTTAATATTTTGTTATAATAAAGTTGTAAAGGATCGGGGTCTGTACATGGAAGATATAAAATATGAAAGTGATGCAGATAAGTAAATTAATAATTCTGTAGTTCAAGCGGGCGAAGCCGAAGATATGTAAATTAATAATTATGTAGTTCATGGGTGTCGCTAGTACATTATATTTTCAAATGACGACATCTACACTATTATTTACCAACTATTATATTTTCAGTACTTACCACTAGATGTCGGTATTGAGCGAAGCGCCATCTTACGCTAAATAGATAAACAAAAAAAATGATAGCGCCATCTGCTAGCAAATAGTTATTTTGGCGGCAAAATAATTAAATTTTATCGTGTAGCAACACAAAAGTAGTATATATAAATCGGCGCCATGTCTAAAAATGCTCTATTTTGATTGGTCGTCGTAGTTAGCGCTTCTCTTCTATTCGTGAGACAAAATGCGCGTCGTAGCGTCGCAGAAACCGGCATCCGCCATTTTACTAGTCTCTTGTGTTAAATTCATTGACAAAATAATATATCCAGCCGCATCGCGGCAATCGGTTACTTATTCTTTTAAAGTAAGTAAATTTCGGTGTTTTGTTATGTTGTGTGCGTTTTTCCAATATTTATTTGCACTTCTAGGTATCTCCTCGATGGATATAATGTCTATCGTGGTCGTTATGTGAGTGCTAAATTAATTTAAGCTCACCCATTTGAAAACACAAACTGATTCTGTTTTCATTAGTTACGAGCCTTACATTACTTTGTTTTTAATTTGAATTACGAACCATGTGTTAAATAGACGCTATATAAGTGTTCATCGTTCTAGGGTGGATAAGGCCGATCAAATATGCATTTGTATAACCTGACACTGCAAGGCTCTACAGCCATTACCCACGCTGTGCATGGCAATTTTTCTGGCACAAAACAGCAAGAAATTGTGATATCTCGTGGGAAAACTGTGGAACTTCTCAGACCTGACCCCAATACCGGCAAAGTTCACACGCTGATGAAAGTTGAAATATTTGGAGTCGTCCGTTCAATGATGTCATTTCGCCTTACCGGCGGAACTAAAGGTAATTGAACTTTTAACACCACGTGGTTAACCCCAAAATATCAGTTACGTCGTTACTAAACCATTACCACATTTTCATATTATATGTACTTAAATAATTATTATTATATCTAAAAATAAATTCCAATATACAATATTGCATTGTCTTGCTCCATGGTTTTTTGTATAAAGATGCATGGTATAACTAGATGCATAGATGGTATCCATCGCGTCGCTCTTGGCTGTTATTTATAACCTCTGGGATGTTCGTTGTTATGGTACAATATTAAATAAATATCTTAGGAATGAACTTTGTCAATTCCAATATATTAAAAAATATAAATCTACTTTTAGATTACATAGTAGTAGGCTCGGACTCTGGTCGTATTGTGATATTAGAATATATACCTGCCAAAAACATACTTGAAAAGGTTCATCAAGAAACATTTGGAAAGTCAGGATGTAGAAGAATCGTCCCAGGACAATACCTGGCTATTGATCCAAAGGGCAGAGCTGTAATGATTGGTAAGATATTTGATATAATTTTCATAAATATTGCAGACATTTGCTTTGCTTTCCAATCTACTATATTAAAAAAATATTAGCACCATTTTTTATTAAGAGGATGATGTATATGTATTGTGGTGCAACATCTCCCTATAAACTTGATGGTTGTGGGTTTGACTCACTAGATTTATTTTCATTTCTCTACTCTGTTAACAAAACAAAGCACACTTTAAATTTCCAATGTTCAATATATCCTATCTCGGAAAATTGAGTAGATTTTGAAAACTTGAGTTTGACTATGTTACATTTACTGTATAAAACTAAGAGAATTTTATCTATTGTTTTTTTATTATTTCAGGTGCAATTGAAAAACAAAAATTAGTATACATTTTAAACAGAGATGCTGAAGCCAGGTTAACAATCTCATCACCTCTAGAAGCTCACAAATCAAACACACTGGTCTACCATATGGTGGGTGTTGATGTTGGTTTTGAAAATCCAATGTTTGCCTGTTTAGAAATTGACTATGAAGAGGCAGATGCTGATCCAACTGGTAAATATAATATTATTTTTATTATTCTTTAGATGACCATTACTTTAATGTGCTGCAGTGGAACATTGTCTGACTGTTAACAGAATGCAGAATTGTAATGTACATTTGGTCTCAATTTGGAGAATTAATTATCTTAATATCCACACTCTGATGAAAGAGAAACAGTACAATGTCTTCCCCACCTACTATGCAACATCTTAAAATAGTTGAAAAAAAGTGTTTTCATGTTAAGCTTTGCCAAGGCCTTATACAGATAAGCAGAAAAAAAAATAGTAAATGATTATTATGAGGTCCGTGTTTCTGATTGACAGTGACGCCAAATCCTCCTTGTATGATATTCTTCCCCATACATAAATTATTTCTACATGCTAGTATAAAAAATTATAATAAAATATATTATCCACAGGTAAAGCTGCTCAAAACACACAACAAACTCTTACATTTTATGAATTAGATTTGGGCTTAAATCATGTTGTACGAAAGTACTCTGAGCCCTTAGAAGAACACGCAAATTTCCTTATAACAGTACCAGGTGGTAATGATGGACCATCTGGAGTATTAATTTGTTCAGAAAATTATCTGACATACAAAAATTTGGGTGATCAACATGACATTCGTTGTCCTATACCCAGGAGACGAAATGATCTAGACGATCCAGAAAGAGGTATGATTTTTGTATGCTCAGCCACACACAAAACAAAGTCCATGTTCTTCTTCTTAGCCCAAACGGAACAGGGTGATATATTTAAAATAACCATAGAGACTGATGAAGACATGGTGACGGAGATAAAACTGAAATACTTTGACACTGTCCCCGTCGCTACAGCTATGTGTGTGCTGAAGACTGGTTTCTTATTTGTGGCCTGTGAATTTGGCAACCAGTGAGTAAATTGCTTTTTGATTTCTTTATATTATTTTTTAACTTATAATTTTTTTTTGATGTGTGAATAACGAGTCTGTTGTGGGTGCAATTCTTACTCGAGGAAATAATTATTTATATTTCTTTGCTCTGGTAACAAGACAGCTTGGCATTGAGACCAAATTCATCACGCAAAATTAGTGGAAAAGCAAGGTACATAGGGTCCTAGCAACAGGTTCCTTCTTATGCCCTGCTGTATGAAAGATGCAGTGTGAAGTTAAAAAACGTAGATTTTTCATATTTTTTGTTGGTTGCAACATTCTACAAATCATTTTTTATGCATGTAAGCCTTATGTAATTAAAACCGATTTAATTACATTACTATTTCACATGCAAGAGTAAACATCTCTGAACCAAGGTCTTCCCTTTTACATGAGGTGAATGCACACTGATATGAGATGAACAAATTTTATTTAATGCTAATAAAATTATTAACAATTAATAGCAAAAAAAATTAAATACATTTTTTTTATACCGTGTCCCACATTCTCCACTTTTGGTGTAACTCAATGCTGCCCTTTGCCAGAATAATAATGAGATAAAAATAACTTCGACTGCCTGTGAGCGCCATGACATAATTGTTACTAAATAGATAAAAATTCTATATAAAACTTATTTTTTAGTTATCTATACCAAATTGCACACTTGGGTGATGAAGATGATGAGCCGGAGTTCAGTTCAGCCATGCCACTAGAGGAGGGTGACACATTCTTCTTTGCTCCCCGCCCTCTTAGAAACTTGGTGTTGGTTGACGAACTGGATTCACTTTCTCCTATTTTAGGTAAGTTTATTTATTTCTTGTTTAAAAAATACACATTTTAAAATTATTACTATTATAATATCTACAAATCTACTAAGGTTTAAAAAATAAACCTTTAACAAGAGGTGTTTGATCCAGGTGCTTTTTATATTCAGTACCATTATATTTCTTTGTACCAATCCTCACTAGTATTCAGTTTTGGATAAAACATTCCTATTATATATATGCATTTCGAAATGTAGCTTTAATTTAATACACTTTTTAAATGATGTAAACAATTTCGCTCCGTGTTTCATCTGAAATACTATGACGAACCATTAACCAGATCTGATTTTGAATATTAAATAGGCACAAACATAAAATGCTTGAAGTGCACAGTACTAATATTGATTTATTACTCGTTTTAGCTTGTCATGTAGCTGATTTAACCGGTGAAGACACACCTCAGGTTTATTTAGCTTGTGGACGAGGGCCTAGGTCGTCTTTAAGAGCATTACGACATGGATTAGAAGTAGCCGAAATGGCTGTGTCTGAACTTCCTGGATCTCCTAACGCTGTGTGGACTGTACGACGACACAAAGATGGTGAGTATTCCCTTGTAATATGATTTGGATTTTATAGCACAAATATTACTTTCTTTAAAATCAAATTTAATTTCAAAACTCAAGTTTTTTTTGGTCCTATATCAATATATTCATTTCCTATCAGTTTTGAATTTAGTTACTTTAAGAATAAAAGTTTTTCATTAAAAACATTGGTCACTCTCAGTCAAAGTAATATCATTTGAAAGATCAAGAGGAGTTTTATGATTATGCTTTTGGTCCGTGTTACTGATATACTGTGACGTCACACTAACCACCTATGAACACTCCTTCTTTATCAACAAGTTACTAATAAAACCCTGGTTGTTTGTTATACATAAACACCAGTGGTTTTTCTTTTCAGAATCTGCTATTGCGGGATGAACTGAGGACTTCAATACAAAGGTAGGCATCGACTCGATACACTTCAACGGAGCCAGACATCGCAAGAAGATTTCTATAATTAGCACATACTTGACTGTAAACTTTGATTCTATTAGTATTCTTTCTTTGGTTGCAGATGAGTTTGATTCTTACATCATTGTGTCATTCGTAAATGCTACGTTAGTACTCTCTATTGGTGAAACGGTTGAAGAAGTGACAGATTCTGGTTTTCTGGGAACCACGCCGACGTTAAGTTGCCACGCACTCGGTAGCGATGCGCTAGTACAAGTATATCCAGATGGTATAAGGCACATCCGCGCAGACAAACGTGTCAATGAATGGAAAGCACCTGGCAAAAAATCGATTGTTAAATGTGCTGTAAATCAAAGACAAGTTGTGATTGCACTCACTGGAGGGGAACTGGTCTATTTTGAAATGGATCCTGTAAGTAGTAATGCTACAGTAAATTTACAAATATTTGTTTATTTAGTTTATTTTTTAACTACTTAATTAATAAACAATATTTTTTTCACTTTATTTCCGACGTGTTAGTGAGACGTGACTTTCGGGTTGTGTCTCGCTAGAGTGGTGTGTAGCTGCACCATGCAGTGATGGGCCCACAACGTCGCAGATTATACCTCACTCCCATTTGGTTGAGTGAGAACTCGGCATATTCCATAGCCAAACTGGAGCCATTCAGGCTGTGAAGGTGGCCAAACCATGCTGTGGACAAAAATATTTTTAATTTTTTGTAACTTATTTAAATATAGCGTTATTTAAGTTAACAATGGATGCATTATAACATAAGTATCAACTTACAGACTGGGCAATTAAATGAATACACTGAGAGAAAGAAATTGTCGTCTGATGTCTCATGCATGGCACTGGGTTCTGTAGCGACTGGAGAACAAAGGGCATGGTTCTTAGCAGTTGGCCTCGTTGATAACACTGTCAGAGTTATTTCTTTAGATCCTGCGGTAAGTTATAGTAAATAATTGTTTTTAAAAGAAATATTTTGTATGTCATATAATTATTTAAAATGATGATAAAAGGACACCACTGAGTAAATGTGATTACAACAACCCAAAAATGCGTTATTCTTAAATTATCTGATTTTGCTATTAAGATAAAACAACATGTTTCTCCCCTTTGTAGAATTATAACATTATTCTTATTTCTTTTAGGACTGTTTAGCACCTCGCTCGATGCAGGCTTTACCAGCTAGTCCTGAATCACTTTGTATAGTTGATCAGCCATTTGAATCCGGTGCAAAATCTGCATTACATTTGAATATTGGACTTAGTAATGGAGTGCTTTTGAGGACCACTTTAGATTCTGTCAGTGGTGATTTAGCAGATACAAGAACAAGGTATGTTTATATTTTTTTGTTTAATATATATTCAGGTGGAAGAGGCAGCGCTCCTTTTACGGAAACAGCATATAGGGTAAAATATTTCAAACCCATACTTAAAGAAATTAATCAAGATGCCTCAACAGTTTGGACGTAGGATTTTTTTTTTCATTTCACGATTTTTATCCATACCTGTATTTTGTGTGACGCGATTACGTATAGATCCCAATAATGTAAACACTTACTACTACAAAAATACTACTAAAGGTTAAACAACTTTGAACTTTATCGCCAATACCTACGACTCGATTTCGGAATGAGGCGTGTGCGGCGGTGTTCCTTTGATAGGTTTATGTGTGCGTGCGTCGTCCTTACAAATGGCGTTTTATTTTAAAACGACAATTTTATTATTTATTTTGTTTGAAAAAATAACTTTTTCATTTTTGGGAATTTATTTTTTTCTGATTTATATTAGGCTTTTATAGAGTAGTTAAAACTGTGGTTTCATTAAAAGTGGTGCTTACACTTCCATCCTGTATATAATTATATATTTTTATTCATGTATTAAATGATGTCAACAATTTCGCTCCGTGTTTCATCTGAAATACTTTGAAGATTAATTAACCAGATCTGATATAACTTTAATTTTTTACAAATTTCCTATAATTTAATTAATCATTTAATCTGAGCACGTCTTTACAGATATTTAGGATCTCGTCCAGTGAAACTATTCAAAGTAAGAGTGCAGTCAGCAGAAGCTGTACTAGCTGTGTCTTCAAGAACATGGCTGGGATACCAATATCAAAATCGTTTTCATCTTACTCCATTGTCATATGAGTGCTTGGAATATGCTGCGGGCTTCAGCTCAGGTTAGTACTTTTAAAAGTTCTAGACTTAAAAAATTTTATATCATTTTTTAAGTGTTCGTCAAAAGTACTAAAAATATAAAACAAAGAAGAATATTTGATTTTAAATATGACTTTATCCCGACGTATTGTCGAAGTGAGACTTTCGGGCTTCGCTTTGGTAATAGTGGTGTGTAGCTGCACCATGCAGTGATGGGCCCACAACGTCGTAGATTATACCTCACTCCCATTTGGTTGAGTGAGGACTCTGCATATTCCATAGCCAAACTGGAGCCATTCAGGCCGTGAAGGTGGCCAAACCATGCTGTGGACAAATTCAGATTACTCTTAAGACTTAATTTTTCTTAAAATTTTATAAAAATGTTTATTTTTAACTTCTGCTATATCCTATATACAGTAGCGGGGGTGCCTCGCGGGTGTTTACAGTGCTATCGCGCCATGTTTGCCTCAGTGTTGAAATTATTGCTATATTATCTATTTCAGAACAATGTACCGAGGGTATTGTCGCAATCTCGTCAAATACACTCAGAATTTTGGCGTTAGAGAAGCTTGGAGCAGTTTTTAATCAGACCTACCAACAACTGGAATACACACCAAGAAAATTTGTTGTTAATGCTGATAATAATCAAATTATTATATTGGAAACCGATCATAATTCTTATACTGAAGAAATGAAAAAACAAAGAAGGTAAATATTATATTTAAAAAAAAACAATGTTAAAAAAGACTTTTTTTTATTTTTTTATTTTTTTCAAGTATTAAAATGATGACAAAATTACACAATCAACTGAATTCTTATGTTGATAAACCTGCAGTACTGATTTAATAGTAACTTTTACTTTAAAATAGCATTATTTATACTTAGTACAAACTATTAATACATATGTTATTTTTAGAATTCAAATGGCACAAGAGATGAGGGAAGCTGCAGCGGGTGGTGGTCCAGAAGAACAACAGTTGGCCAATGAAATGGCTGATGCTTTTCTAACTGATACACTCCCAGAAAATGTGTTCTCTTCGCCTAAAGCTGGAGCAGGTTAGAACTTATATTATCTCTTAATATTTTTTGCTTATTAAAAAAAGTATTGAATAGCATATAATAAATTTTCTAGCATTGATAATCATACTATTCATCTGAAAAATATTTTTCAATTCATACCAGTACATTTTGATAAAGTAAACAAACTTTGGTTTTATAACTTTAATATAGATATATCAATACTTTTATTATGTATTATTTTTATGGCCACATTCTCTGGGCAAGAGCAGAACTTGTATAAAAGCAATCTGGCTCTAATCGATTGTGGCCAAATCAAATCCTTGCGTTAATCCCAGATGACTTCAGTAAGTCATTTGATTCAAGCATTGGAAACATTTACACTACAAATTAAAGCAGACATTGTCTTATTGGAGAATATTCAGTTAATAATTTAATTTTTCCCTTACATTTAATATTCCACCAATATTTTTACAAGATTTGTCTTTGATTTAAAACAAAAACACGACAACCTATTTTCTCCATATTTAATGTTATGATTAAAATTAAATAATAATGAATTAATTTAATAGGCATGTGGGCATCACAAATCCGCGTGGTGGACGTGAGCGCGTCGGGCGGGCAGCCGGACACGCTGTTCAAGCTGCCGCTGGAGCAGAACGAGGCGGCCGTGTCGCTGTGCGCGCTGCGCTGGGCGGCGCACGCCGAGCACGCCGTCGCGCACCTCGTCGTGGGCGTCGCCAAGGACGCGCTGCTCTCGCCGCGCTCCTGCACCGAGGGCAGCCTGCATGTGTATAAGATCTACAACACGGGCAAATTAGAACTAGTACACAAAACACCAGTTGACGAATATCCAGGAGCTCTCGCAGCATTCAATGGAAAATTACTGGCCGGAGTTGGTCGCATGTTACGACTATATGACATCGGTCGAAGAAAACTACTACGCAAATGTGAAAACAGACACATTCCGAACCTCATTGCAGATATAAAAACTGTTAGACAAAGAATTTTCGTATCGGACGTACAGGAATCTATATTCTGCGTTAAATATAAGAAACGTGAGAATCAATTGATTATATTTGCTGATGATACTAATCCAAGATGGATAACAAACAGTTGTGTACTAGATTACGATACGGTCGCCGTGTCTGATAAATTTGGTAATATATCTATAATGAGGCTACCACAATCTGTTACTGATGATGTTGATGAAGATCCGACAGGAAATAAAGCACTTTGGGATAGAGGTACGTTATTATTTTTAATTTATATACAAGGTGTCTCTGGGAATTTATTTTTTAAAAATAATGTCAACCAAATGTTTACCCTCGCGTTCACGGCACTCATTCAATCTCACCCTAAAATTTCTTATGACGGCTTGGCAAGTACGCTCAGTGATGGCTTCCATTTCGTGACGAATATTTTGTTTTAATTGCGCCAGAGAAGTTGGTTTGTTGACGTATACTTTAGATTTAAGGAAACCCCACAGGAAAAACTCCATCGGAGTCAAATCAGGACTGCGTGGAAGCCAATTTATGTTTCCTCTTCCGGAGATTAATTTTCCTGGAAAAATTTCACGAACTCGTGGTAGAGACACAATAGACGTATCTGACGTCGCTCCATCCTGCTGGAACCATGTCCTTTGACTGTAGCCAGGACAATTCTGCAGTGTAGGCAACAAAAAATCATCTAACATCACATAACGTTCTGAGTTAACTGTAAGTGCACGTCCCCCCGCGTCTTCAAAAATTATGGGCCGATTATTCCTCGCGATGACATTGCAGCCCATGCGGTTACTTTTGGCGAATGAAAAGGTCTCTGATGCTCGCGTTTCGGATTTGTTGTACTCCAATAGCGACAATTTTGCCTGTTAACGTGCCCATTCAGATGAAAATGAGCTTCATCAGAGAATATGATGTTGGTGAACGTTTGTAATCTCACAGTTATCTCGTTTACGAATTCTAGTCTTTGAATAGGATCCTGGGGCTTCAACTCCTGCACCAATTGAATTTTATAGGGGTGCAGCTTTAGATCTTTGCGCAAAATGCGTTGAAGCGATGATCTATGCACGTTCAAAGCACTTGCACGCTTCCGAATTGAGAGGTCAGGATCAACACAAACAGACTGATTGACTCGTTCTACGTTTTCTTCTGTCCTCGATAACCTTGGCCGTCCAGATTTTGGTTTATCTAAAGTTGAGCCAGTCTCTTCAAACTTCTTTACCCAATTCCGAATGAGAGGTATGCTTGGCGCATCATTTAAGTGACGAAAATCACGAATGTTGCAAAAATTTCGTCGCGCTATAGTCGCAGAATTACTGTTTTTGTAAAATTCACGCACGCACAACGCGCAGTCCGCTCCCGAGAAACGCTCCATAGCGACTAAATTCCCAAGAGCCATGCTATCGAATGACATACCCCCCGCGCCCCTCTAATGCATTGCGTTGACGCAGCAAGCTGATCAAATATATAATTTCTTTTGAGACACGCTGTATAATAGTTTTTGATGTTTCTATTTTTATTATATTTAGTTTTTTTTTTATCTTACAATATGATGAAATTAATAAAAATCACACATGCTAGACTAATGAGAATTAATGATTAGCATATTCCTATCTGAATGATACACTACCCATATTTATTATATAAGAATAAGGGCCGTTTTTTAAATTGTTATACTATTTTTAGGTTTATTAAATGGAGCATCACAAAAAGGTGATATTGTAGTCAATTTCCACGTTGGGGAAACAGTTACATCACTACAAAGAGCTACGTTAATACCGGGAGGATCTGAAGCATTGCTCTATGCCACTGTCAGTGGTTCCCTAGGAGTGCTCTTGCCGTTCACATCAAGGGAGGACCACGACTTCTTCCAACATTTAGAAATGCATATGAGGAGTGAGAATCCGCCGTTGTGCGGACGTGACCACTTGTCGTATAGAAGTTATTATTATCCAGTAAAAGTAAGTTGATCTTTTTTAATTTTTTAATAACTGGTAAATGTTAAATGATGGCATATCATTTTTATTTAAATAACACCATTTTTTTTATCTTCTCAATTAATACGCTTATCGGCATATTTTGTACACATAATATTGGTGTCATGAGCCATATGACAAGTTCCAAAGGTCTAGTCAGCAGCCACTCGTCCTACAGTGTCTGTGTTACACCGTTGGTAGAGGAGGCGCGGGCGGGGGTCACCGCGCGCCCCGTGCTGGAGGCGCGCGCGCCGCCCCCGCCCGCGCCGTTCCCGAGAGTCGGCCCGCGGCCCGTGCCGCGACGCCGTAGTATTGAGAACGCACACACGTACATTGATTAATTTTAAATATTTATTTTAAGTATACATTTAAAAAGAAACAATGTTAAATGTAACATTATTCCCCACTTACAATTTTAGGCGCATCAGAGCAGATAAATGAAAATTATTTTTAAATTCATATTATTTGAT
The DNA here is from genome assembly GCA_013403705.1 of Heliconius hermathena. Lineage (NCBI taxonomy): Eukaryota > Metazoa > Arthropoda > Insecta > Lepidoptera > Nymphalidae > Heliconius > Heliconius hermathena. Next base: position 810,642 of record JAAIXJ010000175.1, on the reverse strand, counting down.
TTATTTAGAATAATTACTAATATTACTGTTTGTCTGTAAATGATTCCTTTTTTATTTTTTTTCAATTGTTACAGAATGTGATAGATGGAGATCTCTGTGAACAGTTCAACTCTTTAGATCCAGCAAAGCAAAAATCCATTGCAGGTGACTTAGAAAGAGTACCCGCTGAAGTGTCCAAGAAACTAGAAGACATAAGGACAAGATACGCGTTTTAGATTAATTGCATCTGAATTAAATATAAATGACATTACAATTTAAGCAGTATTTTTTATTACCTTTCTTTTAGGACCTCACCTCTTGTCTGTGTAGTTTATTAGAGAACATATTTCTTTATGATTAATTACAAATATTACAATGATGTTGCCTATTTTTTTTATTATGGAAAAAACTTGTTATCAAAAAATTTTAAACATAAATCGATTAAAGTTTATTTTCTAAAGAATGTTTTATTTATTAAATAAATGTCTTTATTTTTTTATTACATCTAAAAATGGCAGTATAATAATTTTAATTCGCATATGAATAAAGAATCTATAATGATTATTATGTTTATATATTTAATTGAAAAAATATCTCTAAATCTAGTTGACCTATGAACATGTTTGCAAAGACAGGATTAGAACTTATCTAAAATAATAGATTTACGAAATCTAAGAGGGTTTACAAGGAGATGATGGAACGAAATGTTCATAAAGAGAAACCAAACAATATAATTTACACAAGTGATCTAACATCACATTCGCGCATCTGACATTACACAATCTTTTTTTACCCGCACATAGCCGGGTAGGCAAAGGGAACCTAGGACTTTAGTTACGACACTGGAGTTCTAAAGGCATTGCGTTCCGCTTTACCTCGTTACTCTAGTAACGAGGTTATGCACTGAGTATTTAATTTTCTCAAGTGGGAATTAAACCCACAACCTGTCGCATTTACAGTCGCACGCTTGTGCAAATCCGCCCCAAAAACACCTCAAAGTATTATTATTTATGTTTACAACTCCAAATGTTTCAATACTGCTAACAAATTCTCGTTCTCTACGTTTAAAAATAATAAATTGAAAATCTATATATCTTTTCTACACAGTACCTTAGCACAAGTACCTATAATATTATAATTATACAGAACAGACAATGCAATTTCATAGTTCTAATTAAGTTATAGCGGTATTACGTTACGTTTTAACTTTTAAAGTAAGTAATGGCTGATCACTGGAGCATGGCTAACTTATAAAGTATCGTTAGTCGTTATCGTATCGCTTGCAGATTTCCCGTGCCATTTCTCTAAGTATATGAAGATATTTTGTAATATAATAATTTAACTAATTTAAAGCCATCTCGTCAGCTGCACAAGCGTACGACTAAACGCGACGATTGTGGGTTCGAATCGGAAAGTGGGGAACGGAAGTGTCAAGCGAGGTAGGCTATGAAACCTGGGAACCTAGTGTAAAGACATTTCCATTCCGCATTTTCCGCTGAATTCTCGAGGCATGGCGTGTTGAGTCGCGGAAGCTAACGCCTCCCGTTAACAGAGCAAAGAAAATTAAGATCTTAAATAGGTACATATTTCATTTCATCGAGTGGGAATCGAACCTGTCGCGTTACCGGTCCCACGCTTGTGCCTCTGTGTCTCTACTGGCCGCATGATATTAATGGTAATTTAATAGTATTCTAGTACTAAACTCAAAAACTAATAAACATATGTTGTATCTAACACTTGTTGCAACTTGCATGTAACGTGTATAAATATAAAAACATTCTCCATTGGAGACTTTCAGTATTTACGTCGTAGGACGACATTAAAAACGAAGCTATAAAATAAAAATCATAATCTGCTCAATATTGAGAAGATTGGAAGAATTTTAAAATTTTTTTTAGTTTCACGTTGTATCCCGCGCACACCTAGGTTGACAGAGGATACCTAGTGTTGAGATACTCCGTTCCACATTTTCCAGTGAATTTTGGAGGCGTTGAGTGGTGGAACTCAACGCCGCGATTTGCCTTGATACTAGAGCGAAGTAATGAAAATATAAAATCAATCCCAAAACAACCGTTTGTGACAACACACACGATTGTGCCACTGCGCCACGATGGCCTCTACAATAAATAACTAAATCTTGGATTTTTTTAAATAATTATAATATAATCACATTCACACTTTATCCTCATGTAACAGTTAACTTTTTCTATTATCTTACAGGGTAATGAATAAGCAGTATATCTAGAGATATATTTTTCAGAGTGGACTTCGGTCGTTTACAAGGCTTAATGACATTGTGGGGGGAAATTTAAGTTTTATATTGTAACTGATATCCCAAACGCTTTTGAAAATATTATTTAATAAATAATGCCTTGGCTCGTGATGTGTCTAGTGGTTAGAACCGTTTATAGCTGTGATCGTGAAGAACCCAAAATCTTTTAGAAATTCAGAGGTAACAGTATTAAGATTTTTATATTATGCCATTAGAAGTCAGTTACTTAGATAATTGGAAACTCGACAATATGACGTTGTCATAACTCGAAGCTCGTCCGAAGAAAAGCCAAGAGCGCGTCCTATCTTCCTCTCCACTATAACTGCGAACTAGTTATAATAAAAGGAAGAAAGAATACGGGTACCACCCCGCCCCTACACCGTGAGTTCCGACCAGACCGCAGCTTTACAGTCATCGTTGAACCCTCCGAGACATTTGTGTGTGATCTTTCCGAAGGTACTTGTTACGCTTGTTTATATTAAGATTATATTAGAATGGTGATTCGTGATGTTGATTGATTTGTGAGATCAATGTAAGTCGTTGGACCGAACGCACTACCGCAAGGCGGCCGATATGTTAAATAAACGCACGGCACACACCCCACAGTCGTGAATCGTAGGCGGACACTACTACATACACCAGAGTTCCAGGACATAAAATAGCACCACACACCCGTATGAGACAGGCGGACACTACTACATACACCGGAGCTGGGACATAAAATAGCACCACACACCTACTAGTCGTATACCAAGTCGTAGAAGTGGTATATAATATGTCAATGACCAACGCCATACAAGCACAGCTTACGTATCGCGAGCGTACTGCGAGACGGCATCAGCCACGACATAGTTAATGTCGCTATAACAGTTCGCATAAGCCCATCACGTCAGCTTCCGCGACGTCAAGCAACATTCAATATCATAATATTGGTCAAAGATCACTTGGATCCACAATATGTGTCGCCCCTACACATATATTGCCTTTATAAGAAATTCGATCCTAAAAGATCGTGCCATCATAGGCTTCGAATTATTATATTATATTTATAATATACTTGGTACGAGTCTTTATGTGCATCATATTTATTAGTACCGTAGTACTTAAGAGTTCGACTCGACCGCTGCCTTCCAGCATCACCACCACCTATATAGACAGAACGACGGTCGCGACACTCGGGACGACAATACACGAACTCGTCTCGATTAATATTTTATTAAAAATATATAGTTTGTATTATTCATAATTAACTATGTTATTTATGTGTATTGCCATGCATATTTTATTTTATTTATTTATTTATTTTTAATTTATACCCAAGGTACATACTGTTACAATATGTATATACACAACTGTCTCGTATATGTTTAATTGGTAGTTTATTATTTTTGAATTATAAAGTAAAAATGCAATTTTATTTTATTAAATTGTATATTCTTATTTCGAAGATATGAAGTGATCTTTTCGTGTAAAGTTTTTATACCCCTATTCCTACAACCACGAGGGACTTACCTGGGATTATGACAACTTTCCTTCAAATAGAATGAGAAGTCTATCTCCTTGCAATGCGTACTTAAGTAAACTTAAATATTTACTTAGCTTAAATATTTTTTCGATATATGTATTACAAATGAAAAGTAAAACCTTGGTTTTTTTAATGACGTCAAAATAAGAAAAAGGCTTTAAACAATAAAATTCATAATTACAACATACATACATATAAAAACAATTAATAAAAATTAATTAATAAGTAGGCAATATACAATGTACATATTAATAGCCTTAATTTACAAAATTATACAATACGCGCGAAGTTGAAATTAATTCTAACATAATATCAGCGTCTGGCCGTGACGCCGCGCCGGTGTGGCCTAAATGCAAATGAGAAAAAGCCACATTTCCCTGCTTACAGGTAAAACAAACGTTACTATGACAATAATATCGACCGACGGCTTTTCCGAGTCTTTCGTCTGAAGTGTTCACATTGCGTGCTAACCGCTGAAACTGTAAGGGCTGAAATGACTAGACATGACTCCAAACAGGGGCGGGTAACGCAGTGGAGCGGCGGCCGACGGTGCTGAGTGTCGACCACTATCTAAATATAAAATTCTGTGTTATTGTGTGTCGCGTGAACACAGGCCGGCACACGCGAACAATGAATGCACAAGTGTATCGGACCGCGTCGCGCAGCCACCTATGCGCGCGCGTCTGCCTCTAAAGAGCACTCCGGAGCACTCGTTAGCTGGTGCACCGTAACTGCGGTCGGGAGGAGCGCAACGTGCAATACGGCTATTAGAAAGTGTAATGTATATTGCGGTGCGATGCTGTCGGTGGGCAAGCCGGTGTCGCTAGTCCAGCAGAAGAAGCAGCAGTGGGCGCAGGAGAGAGGTGCGTAGCCACCGTCCTCCGACCGCCCGCTACATACCCGCTACTAACAGCCGTGCACGCTGCTTTACTGTTTTGCAACTATTCACGGTCGCGATTCCGTCTAAACCGTAGTCATTAGTGCACCGCAGGCCACTACCAAAATAATCACTACTTCGCTTGCACGAAACGCGTGTTGAAGAAAGTCCGATTAGAATCGGTTTCGTTATTGGGTCGGTATGTACGTATTTGCTTATTTATTTATAATTTATTGAGGTCATTTTAATTAAAACAACGCTTGCAATTTATATTTTTGTTACGGTCAAAGTAACGACGGATTTAATTAAATAGGATTGTATTTTTGATTGTAGATATCTGTTGCGTTACATATATAAAATTAAAAAATTGCAATTGATTAAAGTTTATTGTTTAAGTTTATTTTATAGGGCTCTCTAATACTGTAACGACTTTATGACCTAGCAACATTTGCAGCCGATTCGTAACTAACTGAAATTTAATTTTGTATAAATTTAATATTTACCGCTAGGTTCCCTCTGCCTACCCTGCTGTGTATACACGGGATACAGTGTGAAGCTAATTTAATATTATTTTTTTTTATATATTGTATAGGTACGAAAAGAGTCCTAAAGAGTCCTAAATAACGAATATACCATAACTTTTTATTTTGGAGTTAATGAGGAGCTTTTGGGAAATAACGCATCGCACACATCCATAAATCTCTGTAAATATTTCACAATTAGAAAGAGTTTCTTTTCAAATTGATCTCAATTATGAACGTCATTCTTTCATTCCACTTTATATTCGAATTTCTTGCACACGTAACACTGCATCTAATTTAAAAGATTAAAAATTAAACAAAAAAAAAGAGCAAAATGATCGCTTTGTGTGCCACAAAATGCTGCGATTGTGTCACTTCCTCTTGTTATTTAAATGACAATCGTTCACTTCCGGGTAGTGTAGGCAAACAGTGTAGACGAACCTAGAATAAAAAAGATACTGGTGATTTAACCATTTTTACTAATAATAACCGTTTTTTAATCATTTCCTTTGCTGTTGCCAATTTGTAACAACCAAGCAGATGTTGATAGTAAATTAGAAAGATTTACTTTCTATACAATATAAAGTAAACAAATCAGTTCGACTATTTCGTTTTAACTTTCGGTCATTACTAATAACTCATTATTCAATAAAAGAAATAAAAGTGATTGTGTTGATTGTTACCTATAGAGCCGTATTTATTATTATCTGTTAATAATTTTAAAAACTGTTTTAATTAGAACCTACATCCTCTGTATAAAATCTAAAGGACATTTTAATATAAAATAACAGGTATTAAGATTAAAATTAAAGTATAGCTACTATATATATAAACAATAAATATCCAGGCGACAGGTTATGGGTTCGATTCCCACTAGAGAAAATGAAATGTTTAATATATTCAATTATTCGCACTGGAGTCGAGGCAAAGCGGCGTTGAGTTCCGCCACTCAACATGCGATGCCTCCAGTGTTAAAACGAAAGTGGGGAACGGAAGTGTGAAAAAATCCTATTAAACAAATATAACTATAAACTATAAAGAGAAGTGCAAAATTTCATTACAGTCGTCTAAAGCTTAACGGTACCCAACTAAGTCGTGTATGAAATCAGGCAATCAATGACAAACGAGTAACTATATCAATAAAATAAAATAGACAACCTATGTACATTTCAAGGCTAACGGAAAAACCATTGACCTCTGTCCTTCATTCATAAAATATCATTATACCGATTGGCCACAATGGCTACAAACTTATACCATCAATTTTTATTTTGACAACCATTTTTTTGTAGAAAGCCAGGACATAAATAATATGTAAATTATAATATATATTCGTGTCCAATTTAATACTCCGTAGTACATACTTTGTAAATATTTGATATATATACTTACTTTATTTTTTTTAATCATTTTAAAATCCATATTTTAATATAATATTGTCATTTTAATATATTTAAACACTGAAACCAGTCGTGGCGCACGGACACAAAGTAAAACTATGAACGCGACAGGTTATGGGTCCGATTTTCACTCTAGAAAATGAAATATTTAATATTTACATTTCTTCGCTCTGGTTTCGAGGCAAAGCGCAGCATTTAGTTCCGTCACACAATACGCAATGCCTCCCAGAATTCGGCGGAAAAAATAGAACGGAGGATCTCAACACTAGGTTTCCTCTGACTACCATGCCGTGTGCGGGTCACAGCGTGTAGCTGTAAAAAAGAATTCAATATACGCCTCACTTTATATTAAAAGTGTGTACTGCGACAACATGTTTTCATAGAGCATTAAAGATATTACGAATAGATACTTCTTACAATGTTAGACAATAATAAAAACCTACTACAGCAGGGGCTCCCAACCTTTTCTTGATCAAGGACCACTTTTATATCATTCCTGGTAGCACGGACCACTATGCATATAGGTATAATAAAAATTAACTGTGATAATCAAACAGAAACTTCGCCTCACCATCCCCAATCATAAAATTAAAATCATTTGTGGACCATATTTAGGCTTCTACGGACCACTGGTGGTCCGCGGACCACTGATTGGGAACCAGTGTACTACAGAAAAAATAAGTATGTATAGGCATTAGGTATATACATAATACCTAGATATCGTTATAAAATAGCACGCAATAAAGAACTAAAATATTGCTTTACATTTAGTTAACGAATAATAAATAATAGGTTAACATGTAAGTAAACACAATAACCATATATTTTCCACTGCGTTACGGTCAATCTCAACATATTATTATACTTTATAAGTAAATGAATAGAATTACGGTTATAAATCATTATATGTTAACCAAATGTTAGTAAAGTAGTATTTTCTAAACGCTGTTCCCCATCTCTACAAGGAAGGTGCAACTATGAATTGCATCATATGCATTTGTAGAGCAAAAGAAATAACATAAATTTAGCTATATAAATAAATACATACACTATCTGAATGTAATTCCCATATTATGTATGGTATAAAAATGGACCATAATTTTAGTTTTAACTTTGTTTAATCCCTCTACGTTGAAATTTTTATACGTTTTCTAAATAAGTATTCTTCTTTCCTAAGAGTAGAATAATACTTTATAAATATTAAAAATTACCTTCTTAATATTTTGATTACCTCGCACTGGTAACAAGACAAAGCGTGATATCGCATTCCTCCACTCAACACGCAGTGACTCGAAAACTCCGCGAAAATTAGAAAACAAAGCGTTCTAATCTTCTTTTATCGAAAAGAAAAAAAAATAAAAAATAAGTAAGGTAGGTACGTATCTATATATTTTCATATAGAGAAATCGAATAGTAAATATTTTTTTAACCATCAGTTTCATCAGTTAAATTCTTAGTTACGTTTTATTAATTTTAATTGAATAAATATTGAGGCTGTCGTGGCGTAGGGGCACAAAGTGTGCCTGTAAGTCGACTGGTTGTGGCTTCGATCCCCACTCGAGGAGATGAAATATTTATTTACATTTATATTTTTATTTCTTCGCTCTGGTGTCTAGGGGAAAGCGCGGCGTTAGGTTTCGCCACACAACACGCAATGCCTCCAGAGATTGGCGGAAAGTGGGGAACGGAGTGTCTTAACACTAGGTTCCCTCTACCTACCCTGCTGTGAGCGGGATACAGCGTGAAGCTGAAAAAAATAATAATTTTTCGTCGTTGTGCGCTCAGCATTGTTTTAACTACAGTAACAAAAATTCATTTGTTTTTAAATATGCCACTGCAATTTAGCGAAAATATAAAGAAAGCTTGTCAAATTTCAATAATTTAGAATTTAGATTTAGCTGAACGAGACCTAATGAGAAGTCACTCCGTTCTTCTAATTACTATTTATCTGACCATCTATTCTAAACTATAATAAGCGAAGATCAGTTTCTTTAAATGTCTGTATTCATTACATAAAAGTTGACGTTGCGTTAAAATAATATAACAAAAACACTCTGGTTGGTGAATTTATTGCGCATGAAAGCGTGGCGAGCAGCTAACAAAATATACCACAATCTAGTTAATCTTATATTTACTGGTAATTAGACCGAACGTACGAGATCGTCATTTATTAATTTCACTTTTAATTTTAAAATGTAATTAAATACGAGCTAAGAAATCTATGTAGGTGATTGATTATAAATGCTTATATCCAAAATCTTATCTATGAATGTTATTGTTATATAAATGTTAAGTGTTATCGGATTTCTGGCAGTGTCTGACTGTAATTAATCTAAATATAATAATATTTAAGTTGAATTTCGGCCAGTTAATTTGAGGGCTGTCGTGGCGCAGGGACACAAGTGTGCGACTGAGAACGTGGGTTCGATTCCCAATCGAGGAAATTAAATATTTAATATGTTAATTTCATTGCTCTGGTCACGAGGCAAACCGCGATGATAAGTTCTGCTACTCAACACGCGGTGAATCCAGAGCTCAGTGGATAGTGGGAAACGGGATTATCTTAATGAGAATAATGAGTATCTTAAAACTAGGTTCCCTGGTTCCCTCTACCTACCCTGTTATAAGAGGGATACAGCGTGGAGCCAAAAAAAAGTTTATTTCAATTCCCCACCATTCAACAATGCAATATCTTGGAAATTCGACAATGAGTGGAGAACGAAGTGTCTTACACTTAGTATCCTTCTATCTACCCTGATATGCGGGAAAAAGTGTGAAGCTGCCTATACTGAAATTTATTTCATATACATATTTATATCAATGTAAGCGATATAAACTCGCTATTAAAAAATGTAGACCACGAAAGTGGAATATTAAAATATTATTTACATAAGAAATTCTATATTTTATTGCCGACAAAACATGACAACTGACATCTCATAATAAGTATAATGTAACACGTAATATTATCACCATACCGTGCTTAAATAAATTAATTTTGAAATATCTCGTTATTAACTTGAAATATGGTCTGAGGCATAAGTAGGTAAATTGTTGGCATGCATTGTTTCCGTTGTTCTACTTACACGTTTTATCGACAAAACTACAGACCCTTAAGTTACCACGAGAAGGGGGAAATCTTGAATACTTTTCTTGGACGAATAAAAAATTAACTCATTCTGAAACTACATTCGACATGAAAGGTGCTTGGCTTGTAACAATGGAATAAATGGCTTAAGTAAACAAATGCTCTTTTACTAATGTTACAGAAGAAATGTCACATCTTTACCTTCCTTGGGGTTCCGGGGAGCGATACACGAATCGTTTACAAGTGCGCAATCAATTTGCCAGCTCTCTAGAACTTCATAAGCAGTCTTCGTATGAATATCAGGAACCGATACAACGCCAAAGAAGTCCAAGTCTGCCGCCCATTCATAATATAGATATCAACAGATCGTTAGAAGATAATAAACGCCAGAAAGAGATTTTAAATAGAAACATTTCTAGCGCTAAAAGATTCGCGTTCTATGACGAAGATGCAGAAGGAGACACGTCCGGCTACGGCAGTGAAACTATTAACCATATGAATATCAGAAACCAGTGCTCCACATTTCACGAAACCGCGATTCACAACAACCCTGTGATTGCATGGCAACAGGAGGATAAGGAAAAAAGGTAAGAGTTTGATATAATATTTTAAAAAATATACTTATATTTCCCATTTTATGTTATTTGTGAACAAAATGGCGTTCATAAAATTATGGCGTTCATAAACTTAAATAAGTTGGAAAAGCTTCTAATCACAATTTTGGATCATTTTGTTTATAAAAAAAAAAGGCCAGTCGTGGCACAGGGGCACAAAGTGTGACTGTAAAATCGACTGGTTGTGGGTGGGTGGTTGTTCGATCCCCACAGGAGAAGATGAAATATTTATTTATATTTATATTTCCATTTCTTCGCTCTCGAGATAAAGCGCGGCGTTGAGTTCCGCCACTCAACACGCAATGCCTCCAGACTTTGGCTTTGGAAAGTGAGAAACGGAGTGTCTTAACACCAGATTCCCAATGCCTACCCTGCTGTGTGCGGGGTACAGTGTGAAGCTGATTTTATTTATACCAAATATAATTTAATTTTCTCTTTTGAATAATTTAATTAAATAATATACCTACGTAAATGTTATAATACTTTATGGCCTTGATAAGAAGCATCCAAAAGAGGTCGTAGACGATGGACTTGATTACACCTTTGTACCGGTCGTTGTACTGTAACGAATACTAGCTCTGACCTTATATTTGGATTATATATATTCGAAACATTTCTTATAGTTAATTTACCCGGTTATTGGATGACTCAAAATTTGTGATATTTAAAATAAAGCTGACCAAATCGATAACTCATAAAATAATTTTAACAGTTGATTGTCAAGCAAGTTAAACTCACTATAAAAATTGTAAAAATCAGCTAGCAGAGGCAGAGGGAACCTAGTGTTAAGACACTCCGTTCCCCACTTTGGAAAATGTAACTAAATGTAATTGTATTGTGCAGTAAAATTACATAGAAATTATCTAGAAATTCTGGTGTAGCGATCTGTGAAATATTTATTATACCTACCTACCAACTGCATAAGCACAACGCGTGTCGTGTAACTAATGATTTAACAACCTGTCGCCTTTGGATTTGTAGCTGAAGATATCGATCTGTAATACAAGACTGAAACAAAGTAAAATAAAATTACTATGTTCAACTAAAGATGAGAATACTGAAAGATTTTTTTAGATTATAGTAAAATTATTGTTATCCTAAAATTCGCGATTATTCGCGTATAATTTGATATTGAATAAAAAAATCAAAACAATTTAAAATATTCATAAGCTACAACCAGCTCGTAAAGCAGTTCTGTTGAAAGGGCTGGCAAGAAACTAACCAGTTGCTATTTTTCATATAAAGTAGGTAGGTATACTAATATTATTTTTAATGCAATAATACAATAGTATCTTCCTTGTCTGCAAGAAATTCACATGGTGTTAATCCTTATATTTTTATCTAATAAATATTCTTAGACAGAGTAAAAATCTTTAGTAAGTAACTTTCTTTAATTGGACATTCATCCTACACTAAATTATACACCGTCAACTAGGTTAATATACCAACCTTATTTGAAATAATTTGTATAATGATCAAAGTATAACATTATTCAAATAATTAAGACTTACTAGACTAATCTACTTAGACTTCAGAAACAAACAATAAAGTTTTTATTTCATTCGTTACCTCCCACTGACCTAGTAAAGGTAAGTAAAGTATTTTTGCGTCAGAAAGCAGCCTTCAAGCGGGCGGTCAGGCATGACGGGCGGTCTGTCAGCGCGCAGCACGTCCGGCCAAGACGAGGGTCGTCCTCGCTGGGGAGACAGGGGTGTCGCCACGGGAAGATTGTGGGAACCCACCGCTCCTAATGAACGGCTACCACAGGTATTTTTTAATATTATAATAAAATTATACAGAATATAAGTATGTATGATGCCAATCGTAGCGCAGGGGCTGAGGCCTCCAAGTGTTAACGCGACATTTTTTCGCTCTAGTAATGAGGCAAAGCGTGCCGTTGAGTTGCGCGGAAATTGGGGAACGGAAGTGTCTTGATGGGAACGGAGTGTTGATACTAGGTTTTTTATAACATTATTCAATGACAGGGCATAAAAAATATTAGTATCCATTTACATTATTAATTAAGGTACTTATATTTCTTTGTTAAGTACGTACATACGTAAGGATGATGCATAAGCTACATTCTATTGGTGTTGTATTTTGGTTCGTTTCGCAATAATTTTAAATTAAAATGTATGTTTACGATATTACGATTATGTACTTATATAATATATGGGATTTTATAAATCGAATATTAAAGTTAATTTATTTATGCTAAACTAATTAGGCGTCAATAACATACCTATTGATAAGCTGGTATTGTTTTTAGATTTAATATCGATTATTGTAGCTGTTGTGCTACCGTTATATCAATAAAAGCAATGACATGTCTCGGACTAAATTCGATATTCATAAGTTCATTGCAAGGATTAACCTATCCGATTTGGATAAGACTCAACACCGGAATCAATTTTAATAAATTGGAAGAAAATTAATATTTAATAGATTAATTTATTATTACGTTCGTGATACTTATCCGTTATTTATAAGAAAATATAAATAGGGTGGAAGCGTCTGCGCACCTTTTACGAGAGCAGCATATGGTAAAATATTCCTGCAAAAATTAATCAACATTCGTCAACAGATTAGATGTAGGTTTTTTTTTCGTTTTACGATTTTTATCCGTACTGTATTACATGTGACGCAGTAAGATACCAATAACGTAAACATCTACTACTACAAAAATACTACTAAACGTTGCCGATCTGCCACTTTTCATTCTCAAAAAACATACTAGAACGAGAAATTGATATCTCGTATTTTCTATAATATACCTAAACAACGTTGAACTTCACCGCCATACCTACGACTCGATTTCATAAATGAAGCGTGAGCGATGTTTTCGCTTTGATAGGTATCCGTCGTCTGTATGCGTCGACCTTAACAAATAGCATTTTAATTTACAACGATAATTTTATTAATTATTTTGTTTGAAAAAATCACTTTTTTATTTCTTGATAAAATGTCTTTTGTTTGAATTGTATTAAGCTTTAATAGAGTATTATATTATAGTTTAACTGGACTTTCATTTTAAGTGGTGACGACAAAAACACTCTATATGCGTAAATTTTATATTTCCTATATTTTACTTAATTCTACAATTAACATAGTCTACTTATAAATTTACCAAAATGTATTTTTACATTTTTTTTATTCAGATGCAAAACCAAAAGAAAGGTACACCGTCTTGGGTTGAACGTGGACTCAATATGATAGACAATGCATCTGATTTTCTAATGATAGATCAAAGAAGTTCCAATTCAGTTTTGGACTATGATCATTCCTCAAATGGAAGTGAAGAAGGAAGGTAAAAACATTTTTATTCAAAATTGAAATCAATGTTACTATATTTTAATTACTGATTTTTTTTCCCTTTATTCAAGGACTTTTCTTAGGGGCCAAAACGTACCAATAGAACCTGAAATTAAAGCTCAAAGAGAAACAAAACGCATAAAAGCTTTAGAGTTACAATCCGCAATACTAAGTCAATTAGAAGAGCGTGAAAAACGCCGACAAGAAGATAGGGAAAGGAAGTTAAGAGAAGAACGTATAGAAGAGTTAAGAATACAAAGACAACAAGAAGAAGATAGATTAAGACTCGAGGAAGAGAAAAGAAAATGCAAGGAGAAAAAACTGTTAGAACAACGTAAATTAGATGCCTTAAAGAGAGCTCTCGAAGATGCTGAAAGAAAAGCAAGACAAGAAAAAGAAAAACGGTTTAGCTGCCACAGACAAGCAACGTTATTCAGCGAAAACGACTGCACGGAAAAAGTAGCTGATGATGCCCCATGCGAGAATAAACAGCTCAGTCCAGCGAAATCATGCAGTCCTACTAAAACATGTAGTCCTACTAAAAGTCACAGAACTTATAATGTCCAATCATCGACAAGCTTAAACAAAGAAAATAGTTCTCAGCAAACGACAGCTTTTAACTCTCCACGATCTATAAATGCCAGCAATTTAAATTTATTTATCCACAATGTGCCATCTCATGCGTTAACAGATAATCAATATAATATTGTGCCAATTGGAATTACAAACAACGCCGAAATATTAAACAGCCAGTCAAATAATATACAACTGGCGGTTTTAGTACCACAAAATAAAAACGTGTATAGCATGTCCTTAAATTCTATAAACAATTTGCACGATATATGTGAAATGGAAAAAATACTTACACCTAGCAAATATCGTTCCATTAAAACTAAAGATGCCTACACACAGACTGACGTAAACATTCCTAATAAAACTCCGAAAAAGGCTGAGAACGATGTAAGGAGTATAGATAAACATTATTCTAATATAGATGAAAACGCACCAAATTACGAACACCGTAATGTATCTAAAAAGGATCGTCGGTTAAGGTCAGAAGAAAGGTATAAGAAAGATATCGAAAGTCGGCCCAAATGGGGTGCAAATAAACCCGTAGCTCAATATAAAAAGCAAAGCGAAAAAGATCCATTTTATACTCAAAAAAGAAAAGTACGACAAAAATATCGCCCACAAGTTAGACAGTATATGTCAGAGTCTAGTGAAGATAGCAGGTCGCCCAGCCCTCCAACAAGAAGCGATAAAACTATGGAGATTAGCATTAAAAAACGAAATTCGCTCAGTCAGTCATATTGGAGAAATAAAAGATCTAGTCAAGATTTTACGGCATTTCAAAATCAGATAAATAATCCAGAATTTACATCATTAGCACAAATAACTGAAGATAACAAAGTTGAGAACAAAAAGTCACCTAAAATATCTGCCGCAAAAAGATTGACTTTGTCCCAAAAATTCATAAATGATAAATATGGTAGTAGAAAATTGTGGATAGATGACACAAACGACCGAGCAACCAAATATAGCTTAAGTGACTTAGATAACCCGAAAAGAATCAGTGAAAAAACAAATATAATCCAACGGGATGTTAATGAAATAAGTCAAATCCAAGACGATGTGATTTCCAACATAAAACTATAAAATAAATTTACTTTCGTATATTATACAAGACCAGTATGATATAGAGTGCAATATTTATTCATAAGTAAATTAGGTTACGTAGATATTCTTTATTGATCCAACTGTTTCTAAGAAATGGAATGAAGTTAAATCGATAAGATTGACTCACAACAGCTGCTAAGCTTGCGACGACGTGCCGGACGAGATAACACTTGTCAAAAATGTCGAAATTAGACGATTTATTTGACAAAAAGAAAGATGAGGCTCCTATGCTTGACTTATCTAAAACCGTTATAAATTCTGCTGAAGAATATCGTGCAGTTTTAGATAAAGTACCGGACTTTAAAACAAGACCGGAAAAGGTTTGCTTATTATTAATGCAATAGTTATATAACCGGTATTACCGGTTTTATGAAGTAACTACTAGGAAACGATGTTTATATATTTTGCTATTTAATCCGTTTTGAAAGGTTCGACCTGAAGATATCAAGATAAGAGATAAACCAGAGGATCAGAAAACCAAAACACCAAAAAAGGAAGTGCGAGCTTACGAGAAGCTAGGTACTCGTGGTTACGAAGAAAAGCATTTCACATTTATGGATCCCATACCAGTAGAAATGCGAGGGTTAAAATTCGACGAGCTTTGTGCAGTTCCCATCGAATGGCGCATGCTCACCTCTATAAGACCTAAGTCTAAATTGGATGAAGAATATTTTAACAGGTATGTATGTATTTTATTAGTATTAAGAACATTTTATGAGGCCAGTCGTGGTGCAGGGGCACAAAGTTTGACTGTTGAAGTTGGTTGTGGGTTCGATCCCCACTCGAGGAAATTAAAAATTTAGTTAAATTTATATTTCCATTTCTTCGCTCTGGTGTCGAGGCAAAGCGCGGCGTTGAGTTCTGCCACTCAACAGAATCCGGCAGAAAGTGGGGAACTTCCCCTCTGCCTACCCTGCTGTGTGCGGGATACTGCGTGAAGCTGATAATAACGTTTTAGCCATTAATTTTATAAATTGTAATCTCCAAAATAGATTGATAGAACTTGGAAAATCCGAATTAAAAACAAAAGCGAAGGATAAACGGGAACATGCGAAGAACAACATGATAAGAAAGACCAAAACCCGTTCCGGCGTGACGGAGACGCGCATCGTCTCGTGCCCGGAGTGCGGCGAGGAGTACTGCAATGGTGCGTAATCGATTCGGTTCCGTTATTATGTTATGTATTCAGTTATAAATTGTACTTTTCAATTGAATAACTTCATAGGTATATTCGTAGGCAAAACGTATTGACTTGATAGTAAATATATGTAATAATTATTTTAAAAGTTATACAAATTGATGAAGGTTTAATTTGCAAAGCCAAAATAATGCCCAAATAAATATTTTAATTTAAAAGTAATTAATTTATAGTATATATAAATATATACTATAAATTAAATATTTAAGTTTCCATTATCTATATCTTTTTTTTTATTACCTATATTTTTTTTTACTATCTATATCTACTCTATAGGTACATATTAACTTAATACTTAATCAGCAATAAATGTTTTATTGTTAAATTTGCATAAAAAGTGCTAGCTATCTACAATCTAATATTTTGTTATGCTCACGTTGTGTACATTGCAAAAGAATTAAACAACTTGATGTCTTTTTTACTACTTGAAATTTTTTCTTGTATATAAATACGATAATATTAACTTATTTTCATAATCAAAAATTATTTACACGATTTATTTAAGTTTTCTTGATTTTGTTGACAAGTTACATAAAAGATATGTTGTCAAATTGCGGCTATGCTTTATTGAGATTACATACATACCTTGTATTACGCACAATATAATTACGTACAATACGATTATAACAAGCTAAACAAAATAATATTTACAATTATAGGTAAAATGTGCATGATAACCAACTACGATATGTTCGCACGGTTAAAATTGGAAGTAGAAACTAAAAGTACTCGAGTCCAAGCACCGCCTGCACCCTTGAGCAAATTGCGTCGCGGGCGCCGTCGAGTTAAACGCAAACCACGAAGCAAAAGCGCCGCACCCGCATATCATAAACCAACAGCAAAAAAGTCTGGTGCTCGAAGTGACACTGAAATTTAATAATTGTTGTTAAAAAAAGAAAAACTAGTGTCGAGATATTCCACTCTTCACTTTACGCTTATTTTAAGGTCGAATGTTTAGCGAGGAAATTAGTTAATTTAAAAATTGAGATTGTTTATTCCCTACAACAAAATCGAACTGACCATCATCAGGTAGGCTACCTACCATAACATTTTGAATGTCTGTCACGACATCGTCAAATTTCATTCAGCCCAAAGGTATGCAAGTGCTGTTGGCTGTTGTTTGCCGAATTAACTTCATTTGCAAATATTTGTGTGTACATTATTTTTTTTTAAATGGTTGGAAAAAGAAGTATAAAAAAAATTACTTTAAAGTAATTGTATTTTTTTTTGTATTTATCATATATGTTCGTATAGGTACAACATATACAACAACACATCTTTCGTTTTTAAATAAAAACCAACAATAAGATCGATTTTAAGGCCCCTATTTATTAATACTCTCTCATAGATAGATATATAATTTATGAATGAAAATTAGCATCTCAAGTTCGATCTCAGAGCGATGAGTGAATACGGACCTAAGTACTGTATTTATATTTACCACTTACTACACCGTCGATATGCAAAGTAAATAATAATAAATATAAAATAAATAAGCCCCAATGCTGATATCAATTTAAATAATAAGTATACTGTATAAGATGCATATCAAAATGCATTTTTAGAACTGGATATATTTAAAAGATATTGTAGATAATAAATAAATATTGTAATTGCAATTCTAGTCAATAGTAATGACCTTTATATAATAAATTTTGAATCTCAAGTTTTATACTCGCATTTGGTATGTACTTACAAATAACAATAAAATATTGAATGAAACATTTGTCTTGTTTATTTATTACCCAACTCATTAAACCCTCTTATAATTTTTTTTTTTCAAATTTATTTCCATTTACTGTCAATTTACTTTTATTCACTTGTTTTTTGAGCTTCACGCTGTATCCGACAGACATCATGGTAGGCTGAGGGAACCTAGTGTTAAGGCACTTGGTTCCCATTGAGACACACTCTTTCCCCACTCTCAGCAGAATTTTTGATTTTTTACCAGAGTGAGGAAATGAAAATATCAAATATTTAATTCCGTCGAGTGGGAATCGAACCCACCATCGTCGTGTTTACAGTCGCGCGTTCGTGCCTCTGCGCTACCAATGGCCTCAAACTTCATACATTCAATATATTTTCATTTTTATCTTTATATTATATTATATATTCAATATTTTCTTTCTTTTTTTTCCAGAATTTGTGCAGATGTATATATAGAAAGAACAACCCCCTATTAAATTTATATCATTTCTTGTCTGTAACGTTCATTTAGGCATCTAACTGCAACATTTTTTTTACATTTTTAGAAATTATTCCATTTTTAAGAAAGAAAATACTGTTTTTTAAAAAATGGTAAATTGGAAGTAACGAGATTTGAACCCGTTCCTCTTTGACATTTTCCGTAAAACGCACTGTATGCATACATCATTATGGTAATATATTATGTATATTAAACGAGTATCTATTAATTATATTTTTATTTACTCTTTAACCTTCACGCCTTTATATGTAGACAAATGTAAGTAAATTGAACGAATTATGTAGGTCCAAAAAAAAATAAACTATTTAATATCACTCTTTATTGATTTTAAAAAAATATTTATATTATACATTCATGTGTTAGAGCCTATAAACTTTATATGATACAATGATACTAACATGATAAGTCTGCATCTTCATTAAGAACTCTTTACTAACCGTCCATTATGTTTAAATCTATTAATACGAAGCCCAAAATATATTTTATATCTAACGCTCTCTTATCAGTGAATGTAAAACGATAGTTTATTAAAATCTATACAATTTTTGATATATACTTCACAAAGTATCATTAGGCCCTAAGTACAGACGTCTAAAAATAAATAACTCAGCACAAATCAAAGAAAACAATTGGAAATAAAAATTCTAAATTCAAGTTAAACTCACCAACAGCGATAGAAATAGTTAACAATAAAAAAAATATTGACGACGAGAGTGTTAAGAGATAATTTTATGTCATATATATATATATAATATCACTTATTGCAATGAATCACGTCCCCATAAGAAACTCTAGGACACTAGCTACATATTAAGATAAAAAAAAATGTAAAAACAAACAGGACCTCTAGATATATATTATTATGCACTGATAAGTAGATATGGTGAATCCATACACAGCCGACATACCCCATTTATAATTTCTTCTTATAAGAAAAAACTTTTTTTTTTCACTACTGAAATACACCTAATGTTGTAACTTATAAAGTTATCAATGATCATGACATTGAATTATTACAATATAATTTCAATAATAAATTATAATTTTACCAAGCGAGTGAGTCTAAAGTTTTTACTATACCCAATTTTAACATTCCCGAGTGCTAATCATATTATTCTTAAATCTAATATAGAAAATAGGAATCTGCAATAAAACGTCGATGTTTCGCTACAGTCAGTGGTAGAAGCTAGACTATGCAACTTTCATTATTAGGTCATCAAGTAAGCCACCAGAATAGCAACAAACAATTTACATATTTTATTGAAGGCTAATTGAGTTTTCATATTAAAAAAGTACAAAAAAATGTACTGCAAATGTTTATCGATCACAAACAAACAATTTATATGGTACAACACTAGTGGCTCTATGTCGTATAGGTTGAGTCGAGTGGAGAAAAAGGTTAATCATGGACGGAGAACCCACGATGTGCAAAATATGTATCTAATTACTTAAAAATTAACTGGTTTTAACAACGAATGCTACACCATGGATGATATTCCTATACAATGTTTAACATAGTAAAATTTTAGCAGATATTAAAATACAATAGAACTAATAAAGGAATTTTTATATTATTAATAATTTACATAGGCCTTAGATAAGAAATATGGAAACTACAAGATGATTTGTTAATAAGGTATACATACACACATGGAATGGAGTCAAAACACTTACCGCTACAAGCACCAGAGGATTTAATGTTATTTGAAGATATTATCAACTACATAAATGCTACGTTGAATAGATCTACATACTAACTATACTGAATTCATTTGGACCTAGTTATTAACATCAAAAATCGAAATCATATCGACACCAAACATATTGCAGATTCCGAAATATTAATATCATAAAAAATATAATGACTCTTTTAAACAAGATATAAAACAATTTCTATTATGCTTTCGAAAACAATAATTAAATTATTTTGACAAAACAATATACAACATAAAATATGCAAAAATAAAACATGGACGTAAATTAAACAAATGTGTAAGAACAGTTCAAGGGGTAAAACTTAATATTAAAAAAAATCACACCATACAAAACTACAATTGAATGTCATAAATATTACACTCAATAAGCATATTGAGATATAATATATATTTTTTTAAATTAATTAATAATAATTTTAAGTATCATGTCATATATTTATTCACTCTTTGAAATGAAAAGCATCACAAATGAAAACTTGTATGAACCATGCATAAATAAATATGAAAATTGGAGGCAAGATAATATTTTATATTATTTATAAAAATAAAACTACTGTCTTTTTTATGCCTTCTAGGAATTGAGAATAATTCCTACGGGGCAATACATAAATTACGTCACACGTTAAGAAGGGTGGAGGGGTCGACGAAGTGTCACATTGTGTGACAATATCTCACTTCATCAAACAATATTTTAGAATATAAAATTCAAATATAATTTTGGAATTGTTGTTCAATAATTTCGGAATTTGATTACAGGACTGATTGATGTATATATAATTACTCTTATACGAATGTATGTCACACTTCATCGACCCTCAAATGTGGTCAAAAAATAATAAAAATCATGTAACGTAATTTAAGGATTGCCACTATTGACATGTGACACTTTTCGCTTTATCCCCATTGATTGTAGTTTGTGAGTGATGTGAAGTGCATTGAGCTAGAGGGTAGCAGAGACCCGGGCCTTATGTCACACTCACTGATCCTTGCGTGCTTTCTTTTTGCTCTTTTTAGATACTTTAGCATCTGTCCAAGTATCTGTAACAAAATTATCTTATTATTTATTTATAATTATGAAAGAATATAGCAGTGTAACAAGAGTAATCGTAGAGTAAAGACACTCCGTTTCCACGCACTGCCTAATTTTTTACACATTACATATTAAATGACAAAACTCAACGCCACACTTAGTTTTGGTACAACCTTCGCATTTAGAATCGCTGTACTGCTGGACCACGACGACCACGACGACCTCAACATAAAATGCTTTTTGCTTAGTTAGTCTACTTAGAATTTTAGAATTACGTTGCTGCACCACCACCACCATAAATAAAATAATAATGTATTAATGATCTTGACAGGTACTATATAAACGTATTGAAACTATTATAATATAATACAGTTCAAAATACTATAACCAAGGACCTTAACAGTATATAATAAAAAATACTAAGTCACCCGCAACTTTATTTGAGTGGACTTTAAGATGTGAAAATTAAATCCTTATTTATCCCGTTTCCATAGGAATTTCTGAAAATCTTTTTTTAGTGCTCCATGCACTCCCTAACCTAATTACATTGTCTGTCACTCAGTAACATAAGAGTTGTATATAATATAATATAAAATATTTGACATTTTAAGAAAACAAGAAATAAAATTCTCTAAAAATGATTATGATGATTTCATCATGCTGATAATGTTAATGTTTGATAAATAATAAGTTTTGAGATAAAACAAACTATATTAAGACAGTAACAAAACAAGCAGCTGTCAACAAAATAGTTTCTCTTTCTAAAGTAAAATCATTAGAGGATTAAATTTCATACAGTATAGCTACCATTATAGTAAATATTCTCACTAAACTCAACTGTTGATTCAGTCCCCACTTTGAGTAATGAAAGAAATACTTTCAATTCCTCCAAAGCAAAGAATTGAAAATATTGCACAAAGCAAACCGCGGCAGTTAGTTGCGCTATCCAATAAGCAGTGTCTCAAAAATTGGGTATTGCGTCGGACTTGGAGTGTACTACAAATTAGTTTCCTCTATAAGCATGGTACACAGAGTGAAGCAAAACAAATTGTAGCTGATGAATCCTTTGCCATTTTTTCTCAGTAAATCTATCTTTCAAATCAGCGCCTCTATTGCGCTCACAAGTATATTTGAAATATAATTTGTAAAAGTAATATTTTGAAATTCGATTTATAGGTATATAAAGTTATTTGGTCTCTCACCTCCAAGCTCATCGAACACAGGGCCTGCCGGTTTATCTTCTTTTTTCTCAGATTCAGAGTCCTTGTCTTCTTTGACGTTGTTGGCTAGTACTGGAGCCTAAAGTAAAATAGATCATATAAAAACTTTTCAGAAATATTAATCATTTTACAATACATGCACATTTAAATAGAATATGTATGTAATATGCATACATGTGTATGCATATTACATACAAAAAAATATACTTAAAAAATAAATAAATAAATTAGTTTCACACTGTATCCTGCCCACAGCAGGGTAGGCAGAAGGAACCTAGTGTTAGGACACTCCATTCCCCAGTTTTTTCCTAATTCTGGAGGCATTGCGTGTTGAGTGGAGGAACTCAACGCCGCGCTTTGCCTCGACACCAGAACGGAGAAATAAAAATATAAACTTAAATGTTTCATTTCCTAGAGTGGGGATCGAACCCACAACCAGTCGGTTTTTCAGTCACACTTTGTGCCCATGCGCCACGACTGGCCTCTACTAATCTAATCTTTAATAATATGTATAAGTATTCCTTTATCTATGTTTATTTATATATATCGCACATACCATTTTTTTTATATTTACTACATTTACAGAAAAAATGCCATGCATGACATACTCAGTTCTTGCCCTATTTGATTATTCTAGGTTAACAGGCAGAACCTTATAGATTTTGTTTATATGGTCAATTTCACACAATATGCAAAATATCAGAAGTTTATTTTTTTCTTGACAGACTGAAAGATTGACAGACATACAAATAGCAAAGTGATCTTTTAATGATCTATCTTCTTTTTTTGAGGTAGCTCTAAAACTAAATATTCAGGCAACCATAATTTTTACTATTTCTGATATTGACAATGACTTGTAGTCATTAAGAGCACATGTTGAAAACAAGCAAAATCTGCCAATGTAAAGAAATTTTGATAATTTATGGAGTGTGGTTAAATTAAGTGACAAAAATTTTTTGAAAAATTACCTCAACTGCTTTCTTCTTGCTCTGTTTTTCTTTATTTTCCTTCTTCTTGTTGCTTCTGAGATCCTTTACTTCAGGTATTTCGTTTTCATTGAGGTCTTCAGATATACCCTGATCTCTTTGTTCTGCCTAAATAATAAATTGAAACATTTAATAAAATCTGCCATAACATTTGTGGGTTCCATTCCTACTTTGGGAAGTGAACTGTTTTCATTTCCTTATTTAGGTAAGGAGACAAAGTGTGGTATTGAATTCCACCATTCAACATTCTATGCTTTGCAAATCTAACTTAAACTGGGGAATAGAATTTTTTAATACTAGGTTATTCTGACTATTACATGCCTTATACAACATAAAGCTAGAAAACATATAACAAAATGTTAATATGTTAGAAGATAGTTATTTTGAAAACTCTTTAAATAAAAGCAAAGAAAAACATTAACAGTTGTTTTGAATAGATATTAGAAATATTAATTATAAAATAAACATATCTCTTTATTACAAGAGGCCTATTGTGATGATTGTATATAAATTAATTATATTTCCTGCTCTGGTAGACAAAGTTCTGCCTTGAGTTCTACCACTCCAAGCCAACCAAGTCCCCAAAATTAATCCTAGGTTCCGTTCCGGTTCCGGCTAGGTTCCTAAGCCTGCCTACCCTGTTATATGTGATTTCCAGTATAAAGCATTTTTTTTAAATGTACCTCTTTAAGAACTCGCTGCAGTTCCTCTACTTGAGCTTGTAGAGCTCTAGCTGCATCTTCACTCACTCCTGGCCCCTCAGCACTCAATACTTTAATCTTGTCACTTGAGCCCTCAGCCGGACGAGCAGCTTCAACATCGGCTTCTTTCACTTTCTTTTTATTCTTTTTAACAGGGCTCTCTTTCTTTTCCTTTTCTTCTGGTTTCACAACCTTCTTCTTGTCACTTTTCTTAGGCACTTCTTCCCACACTCCTTCATCATAGTCAACAGGTTTCTCTGCCTCTACAACACCCTTGTTCTTTTTACCCTTTTTAGCCTCAACTGGGGCTTCTTTCTTTACAATTTTGGGTTCAACTCTCTCTTTAGGCTTGGGCTTTTCAACTTCCTTTACTTTCTCCTCTTTTTTCTCCTTTGAAGGAGATTTCTTAGAGCTCTCTGATTTTGCTTTGGCGTCATCAGAAGAAATGCGGTTAGGAGAAGACTTCTAAAATAAAAATAAAAAATAATAATATTGTTATATAGTAAGCTTTTCTAAGACTGAAGATACATGTCAACGAAATACTTGCCACATGATAAGGAATGCTGACCCCGTGTAACGAGACAAAGTGAGAGCAAAAGAAGAGTAAATTTGCAATATATTTTACTTTTTTTTTATTAGAATATTGACATAATTTAAAATACTTCATTAAAACATCAAAGACACAAAAAGATATAATAGATTTATATAATAGATTATTTTAGATATTTTACAACAAACATATGTTTATGAGTTAAAAATAAAACCAGCAGCAGGTATAACTCACATGTGAATAATATCAAAAACTGTTACCTTCTCCTTATTTTTTCTCTTCTTGTTGGATGATTTCCTGTCATCGGCAACCAGTGGTAATTTATCGAATTGCGGTTGTTCTGCTGTGTGAAATCCGAATATAAATACGAGCGCAGCGCATACTAAAACAACCGCTACAGCTGCCGCAGGAAATAGAAACTGGGTATTCGACACTTGCCTTAATAATTCCATCTTAAAAATTACTTTCGAAACAGTCTTAACTTTACAGTCCACATAAAAACGTTTCGATAAGGTATGATAGTGTCGAATAAATTAATTCCCAAGTGATAAAAGCAGACACGGAGACATGATGACGCGGCTGTGACGTGCCAAATTCGCGACCTGTTAGGGTGGCCATAACAATATTTACATAAATATTTAAATAGAATAACAAAGTCTTTATTAATGTTTTATTGGCATAAAATTATGTTTTATCAAAAAAAACTTCTGATTAATTTTGTATAGACAAAAAGTAAAATTACTGCTTAGTAAAGTGATCGATATAAATTATAAAATTTATTAATAATTCGCTTTATTTACAAAAATAAGCACAATATTATTATAAATACTACTACTACTAGCTACTAAAATATTCTTAGATTTTTTCAGTCAAAACTTTTAGCTTTGAAAATTAGCAATATCGATGAAATTACTAAATGTTGCTACCTACTAAAATTGTATTTGTCTCGAAGCTTGGTTGTCACGTATTATTGTTATTCAATAGCAACATTATACTTATTTTTTTTATTCTCTTCGCCTCACAATTTCGCATCTTCGATTTGGAGGTTATATTTACAATTCATAATGTGTATGTTATAAACTATACCAATTATTTTATGAAACCGTGATTAATACAAACTGAACGATTTATTTTTAAGGCTCTTTTCCTTTGACTTAATCTATACAAATATTATATATTATAGTTGAGTTAGAAACATGGGTAATAAAAAAAATAAAAATAAACGAAATAAAACCGAAAATGCAAATGATAGTGTGACTGAAGATAATGACAATATTGCTGAAAACAGTAATATCAATGACAATGTAAATGAAGAAGATTCTGTATCAAAAAACAAAGGTCTGAAGAGATCAAACGAGGACTATGACTCAGACTCTGATACTGAAAAACCCAAGAAGCCTAAGAAAAAGAAAAAACAACAGCCTGTTTCAGAAGAAGCAGGTGGAAAAAAAGGTAAAAAATCTATAAGACAAATTAAAAGAGAAAAATTTGCTCAAAGACAAGCTGAAGCACAGGCAGTGGCTAAAGACCAACTTAAATCGCAATGTCTTAACTACTTATCACAATGGAAACATGATAGGCAAAATTGGAAATTTATGAAGGCCAAACAAGTATGGCTTTATAAAAATAAATTCTCAACTCAGTTAATACCAGACTCAATATGGCCAGTATTTTTGGAATATTTTGAATCAGCAACAGGAAACATAAAAAATATGTTATTAAATGATGCCAATAAGATTATAAAACAAATGGATGATTGGACAGAATCACAAAACAAAGAAGGGTCTAATGGAAATGAAGAGGAAGACACAACAGAGGACCTTGGGAAACCTAATGACACAGTTTATAATAGAGCTAGAAATTTAATACAATGTTTACAAGAGTAAAAATTGTGTTTAATTTAATAATTTTATTTCAACTACCATAATTTGGATAACATCAACAATGTTTTAGAGCATAAATAAACAATTTCAATATCTTATCAGTTTAGGCCTTAACCTTGACTTCAGCTTCTTCAACTGTAAATTGCTCAATCCATTTTCTCAATTTGTCTGTATCTTGCAAACCAACTAGTCTCTGCTGTACTTTACCATTCTTGATTGCTACCAGAACTGGCACTGAGCTGACTTCATAATCGAGAGCTAAATCAGTTTGTTCGTCAATATCAACTTTAGCTAGTACCACTTTTCCCTTATTCTCAGAAATTATTGATTCAAGCCTTGGTGTTAGAAGTCTGCATGGGTTACACCATCTGTAGCAATAATATTAATAAAAATAAGTAAAATATAAACACTTTCAGTTATGTTAAGAATTTATACATTTCCAAATTTGCTATACATTGTGTGTTGAGCAAACAATGTATTGAAAATTGAGAAATGGAATCTTATAGGGCAGGAGCTCATACCCCTCTTTGCCTGCCATAATAAAATTATTCATTCTATTTTTTTAAATGTGCAAATTTAATAGATATTAGAAATTTTATAAATATGACTATTTGATGTGCTTTAGCATATCATGAAGATTATAAAAATCATGAAGAGTATTGAAAAAATACTGGGCTTAAGCTCAACAACATAAATTAATAGTACTTTTATGTAAATCATCATAATTAATTACAGAAAAAAAAACAATTTTAAAGTTTTCCTTTTTAAATATTTATCTGGTTACATCTTCATTTTAAAGTTGATAGTCTGGATAATACTGGACTCATATAAGCTAGTCTTTATATAAAAGAGTAAAAGCAAGCCATGGTCATGACAGTAAAACGAAATGAAAGGAAATCCGACGATGGGAAACAGAGGTCTGATCCATTATCATATAATGTAATTTTCAGTGACGTGAAATAATGTTCATTACTTACGTTGCAAAAAAATCAACAACCACCGGAACTTTGCTGTTAATAACTTTATCTTTAAAGTCATCAGTACTTTGGATTTTGATTATATCATTTTTAGGGGTAGTGACTGAAATATTTCTTAAAACTAGAGGTCTGACAAAATAAGGACTTCTTAATAGCAAAGCAGTGGTAGTTCGGCCAAACATCTTGCTTTTATTGTTTATGCAATTTTATTACTTTTGGCAAATAAGAATTACTTATTGTGAGTCCAGCTCTAGCAAATATACCAGTTGTCAAAGTAAAAGTCAAATTTGATTATTTTAAATTTGCGCATAATTGTCATAGACAAATACAATACATTATTTAATAATTTAAATAGCATCGCACAATCAGGCCATTAAATTAATATATATATATATATATATATATATATATATATATATATATTTGGAGGCAAATGTTTTTTATATTTTGAGAGCTACAAATTTTAATTTCAAGCTGTAAGTTACGCCAAATATAAATCTTAAAAGCATTTAATTATTACATTCAACATATATACATTGGCAAGTGACTCTTAACTTGTGTTCCTGAGATAAATTCATAAATTAATGAATAAGTAAATAGGACATTTTTACTGTTTCCCAGTTTTTCATTAATCAAATATCAATTGTACGATTTCATTTAATGTGGTAAATGCAATATTTTACTTAATTTCTATTATATTATACAAATATAAACATGGCCAAATAAATAGTTATTTTTGCTGACCAAATACCATTTGAGCTTTTAGTGTACCTTTAAATTAATAAATTTTCCACACGCCTAAATGCCATAAGCGAGTACTTTAACTATAATTTACTTATATCTATAATTGACCAGAATATGTCTTATTGACGTCTTATAGTCGCACGCAACGCGACATTGCCAACAAGTTTTAATTCATGTATCAATACCGGAACATATTTTAAGATGTATTCTAGTGACGACTACAATGAGGTGTGTAAAAGTTTTAGTATTATTGATAATCGTTTACTTGTAAATTGTTAGATAAATAACCTAGTGTGTATACACTGAAGTGCACTAAACAGTTAATGTATATTTAATAATTATAAATTTTACCTTATATATTATTAATGAAATTATTTTATATATGACAGTGTTGTTTCTCTTTAATTACAAATAACGATTCAGTTATCATGGAGTTGTAAATAAATAACCTTTTATGATGCCATTACAGGGGGGCTATGAATCCTATGGAGACTACGAACCCCATACAGGTGACCCACAATATGACTTGGAGTATGATAGATCATACTATCAAATGCCCGATTTGGTAAGTATAATAATACTAACAGATCTAACTCATACGAATGCTCACATACATACAAAAATTGTTAAGTTTTAATGTAAGGTAATATAATTTATTGACATTTTTAGGTCAAGAAATTTCTTGTATACTTTCGCAACATGATTACTGAAGGAATGACTTTTGAAATTCAAAATCTTTATGAAAATACATTCCCAAAGCTCACAGAACAATACTTTGAAAATACTCCTTGGCCTGATGAAAAAGAAGTTGCACCAATTGTAGACAATGATCATGTAAGTAACTGCTTATATGCCCTAATTTATATAACTATTGTATCTATACATATCACAAGATTTTTGTAAGAATTAAAGACACTCATTTTGATAATCTAAATCTGGAGGGTTTTAACACTAGATTCCCAGGTTCCCTCTGCCTTCCCTGCTATGTGCAGAATACAATACAATTATATATCCACACAATTTTATTGTATGACAATAAATTTGGCATTATGCTTAACTAACATAGCAGTAGAGAACCTAGTGCAAAAAAGGTATTTTTATTATTATGCACCTAAATTTGCATTATGTTTGTGAGTGACAGACCTCAAAGCCTCCTATAGATTATACATTTTATGAATGGGGAGTGAACAACACTACTACTTGATTAATTTTTGTGCAGGTATTCATGATCCTGTACAAGGAGCTCTATTTCCGTGACATTTATGCTCGTGTGCCTGGGGGTCCGAAGCCAGAGCAAAGATTCCTCTCATTCTACAATTACTGTGACTTATTCAACTATATATTGTCAGCTGAAACACCCGTCCCATTGGAGCTACCTGACCAGTGGTTGTGGGAACTGATTGATGAATTTGTATATCAGTTCCAGTCTTTTGCTCAATACAGGTATGTAATACAGAAAATTTTGATATAAGTGACACAGAATAATTATAAAAAAAGAAATATAATTTATTGATTGGAATTAACAATATTTGACTCTGTTATTTAAATGTGTATTTATATTCATAAAATATCGTACGTTATGTTAAGGAAGTTGACAAAGTTCCACATGGGATGTGACAAGAGTTGGGGTGGGATACCAAATGTTAATTTAATAGTTTTTAGATGTAAAACCTCAAAATATCACACCATGAATGGTGGGTGTAAAACCACCAAGGACAAAATATCATGCAATTTGTGTGATGTAATTTATGAATGGCCTCTAAATTGTAATATATGAATTATATACTTTTTTTATATTAGCCGTTGTGGCGCAGGGGAAAAGCGTGCGACTTTTCGCGCCACGATTGTTTGTTCGTATCCCACTCGGGAAAATGAAATATTTAATATTTTCATTTTCTCCATCTGGTATCGAGGTTTGCAATGCGCGGCGTTGAGTTCCGCTATTCAACACGTAATGCTTCAGAAATTCAGCGACAAGTGGGGAACAGAAGTTTATATATGTCTTACTGTCTATACTAGGTTCCCAGTCTCCCTCTGCATACCTTGTTATGTGAGGGAGACAGTGTGGAGCTAAAATATGTATATTTCTTTAAATGCTGTTTAGGTCTCGCACCTCCAAGTTGAGCCAAGCAGAGATAGAAAACTTGAATACTGAGAACAAGGCATGGAATGTTCTTTGCATTCTCAATGTTCTTCATTCACTGGTCGATAAATCTAACATCAAGCGGCAGTTGGAGGTAGTGTATCTATTACTTTTAAGTAACTATATATTTATTTGTTATACAACAACAATATCAAATGATTTTTTGAAACATTCTGTGATGTGACATAACACCTATGTAAAATACTTACATTCTTTAAGTTTAAATAGTACATCCATTTAATTCTAGTAGTGTAGTCATGGAAACATAATAGTAGTTGGTTCATTTCCTACTGTGATAAAAAAAACTATATAAACATAAAAAAAACTATATTGACAGGTAAACATAAAAAAAACTATATTGACAGGTATATGCAACTGGTGGAGACCCTGACTCCGTGGCTGGGGAATTTGGCCGCCATTCCCTTTATAAAATGCTGGGTTACTTCTCCTTGGTGGGATTGCTCCGCTTGCATTCTTTACTTGGAGATTATTATCAAGCTATTAAGGTAAATATAGCAGGCTTTTTTTCCCTATTTTTTTATTACTATTATTATGGATTTTGTTATTAAAATCTCAATTACTATTTGATTTGAATCTATATATATATATATATTTTTTTTTATTTTGTACAATTCGTACAGTGATACTAAAAATACTTACTCATCCCCTACAGGTGCTTGAAAACATTGAGTTGCACAAAAAGTCTCAATATTCCCACGTGCCAGCGTGTCAGATATCCACATCCTACTACGTGGGCTTCGCTTACATGATGATGCGTCGCTACGCGGACGCCATACGGACACTGTCGTCCGCTCTACTGTACATGCAACGCACGAAGCAATTGTTCTCGTCCCGCTCCTATCAGAACGACCAGATAAATAAGCAAACTGAGCAAATGTACCATCTTCTGGCGATATGCCTGGTGTTGCATCCGCAGTGTGTGGATGAGTCTATACAGCAGGTTGGTTGTTTTTTTTTATTTAGCAACATGCTGTTTCTCGTATAGCAGGATAGGCAGCAAAAATAGTGTTAAGACACTATTGCTCATTTCGTCGCTCAATTTTGGTGACATCGTGTGTTAAATAGTGGAACTCATTACTGCACTCTATCTTCCCGCCGCTCATCAGAGCTAGGAAATGAATATATAAAATAATTCATTTCCCTGAGTGGGAATCGAATCCATAACTGTCGCGTTTACACGCTGCACACGTTACACGTTGTGCCGCTGCGCCACGATGGTTTCTATAATACTTATTGTATTATTTTTCATAATAATACAATATGGTTTATTATTATTAATATTTAGTTGTACCTTATTATAACTTGAATGTGGTTATTGAAATAAATAAAATCAGCTTCATGCTGTATTCCGCACACAGTAGGGTAGGCAGAGGGAACCTAGTGTTAAGATACTCCGTTCCCTACTTTCCACCGAATTTTGGAGGTATTGCATGTCCAGTGGCGGAATTCAACGGCGCGCTTTTATCTTCGACACCGGAGCGAAGAAATGGACATAAAAATTTAAATAAATATTTCATTTCCTCGAATGTGGATTGAAAACGTCGCATTTGCCCCTGGCAATAAATAAAAAAAGAACAATAATAAAACAAATTGTTGAAGCACTTTTAAAAATAAGTTAGTTAAGCAACAGAAGCCTCTTAAAGCATTGCTATTTTTTTATAACAGGCGTTTATTATTAAGATGTGTATGTGTCATATGTGACGGTCGTTTTAATTCATTTTTTAAATATTCAATATATCGTCAGACTGCACGCTGATCAGTCACTAAGTTTGCATTTTTATTAAATTCCTTTTTCAAACCCTCCTACGCGCCCACACAAATATTACAACAGGTTAATTGAATTTAGTAAAGACATTTATTTATTAAACATAATATATGCAATATCAATATATTATTTTATTATAAATATAATAATTTATGAATTAATTTCCATTACTTAAAAATATTTTCAAAAATATAAAACAGTATTAACTTTTTTTTACTACTCCCAGGTCCTCCGTGAGAAGAACTACCACGAGAAAATGTTTAAAATGCAATACGGCGACCTGGGCGAGTTCGAGAGCTGCTTCACGTTCGCGTGCCCCAAGTTCCTGTCGCCGTGCCCGCCGCCCATCGAGCCCGGCTCCAACTACGGCCGCGACGCCGTCAAGCACCAGACGCAGGTGTTCATGGACGAGGTGCGCCAGCAGAAGATGCTGCCCACGATCCGCTCGTACCTGAAGCTGTACACGACGCTGCCGCTGGCCAAGCTGGCCGCCTTCATGTCGGCGGCGCGCGGCGGCGAGCGCGACGCGGCGCGCGAGCTGGCCGCGCTCGCCATCCACCTGCTGTGCTTCAAGCACAAGATGAAGAACGTGGTGTGGACCAAGGGGCCCAGCGGCCTCGACGGGAAGTTCCAGAGCGGCTCCGAGGTCACTCTTTATTTTAGTTTTTTACTTACCGTTTATATTTTGGACATTTTTAAATGTTTATTCCACATATAACAGAGGTTCCCAATCTTTACCAACACTTTTATACCATTCTTGGTAGCAGGGACCATTATGCATGTAGGTATAATAAAAATTAACTGTGATATCAAACAGAAACTTCCCCTCACCATCCCCAGTCATAAAATTAAAATCGTTCGCGAACCATATTTAGACTTCTGCGGACCACTGGTTGGGAACCAGTGATATATACGAAAGAAAAATACTTATTTAGAAAACGTATAAAAATTTCAAACGTAGCGGGACTCGAACCCTTGGAAACCCACCAGACTTTCAAATTTTTATATGTTTTCTAAATAAGTATTTCCGTATATACGCAGAGACTATCTATTTATTCTTGCCAAACATAATGTGTATTGGTTTCAATAATATTTATGGCAATGTTTATATTCATGAAATATTCATTGGCTTGGAAAGTTTTGTAGAAAAAAAAATCATCGTTAGATGTAGATTCCTAGTGAATGCTATTTAATATTTAATTATTTACGGTAATATTAAATAATATAATCAATCATATTTCAGCTGGACTTCTACATCGACAATGACATGATCCATATCGCGGATACGAAAGTGGCTCACCGCTACGGCGACTTCTTCATCCGCAAGCTTCTCAAGTTCGAAGAGCTCAACAGGAAACTACACCATATTAAAATATAAACCTATGTAATTAGCAAAAAATCTTTGTAACCACAAATTTTTCAAATAATAAAAATATAAGTATAGTATAGTATTTTTATTTAAATTTTTGTTGCATAAGGTACAAATTTGCGATTCCTCTTATAAAATTTTTTGGGTTCCACAATTTTAATGGTTTCCCTTTGAATAGGAGTTGGCTGGTTTTCCATGAACTGTTTCCAAGGATGTTCTTGCTTCAAGGCTTCATTTACGTTTATTTCCTCTAACCATTTACTGTATATATTGTTAAACCGTTTATATGCCGCTGAAAATATAGGACTGTCTCGGTTTTCTGTATTATTCTGCAACAAACACTAAATTATTTTTTAAAATTGTAATAAACAAATGGTAGTAAACTCAATAGGCATAGCGCTTGGAGGTTTATAGAGGTGAGTGAAAATGATGCTACGTTAAAAATATTATACGCTTTTTAGGGTTCCGTACCTCAAAAGGTAAAAACGGCACCCTTACACTAACGATCACTTTTTGTTGTGTCAGTCAAGATCATTTATCTCGAGCGTCAGCGGGCAAGACTGTCGCGCTTGATTTAATTTTATTTATTTTAATATTTCACAAAATTTTACTGAAATAACAGGATTATTTATATTATTGTGTAAACTTATATTAATATTATGAATATGAATAAAAAAAATACCTTTTCTAAAATATGTAAGCATTTATCATTGAAAGCCTCAAGATGCTTTATAAAAACATCATTAACTTTTAAATTTTCTTGCTTAACAACTTCCATTATGTGCAGTATATATCCAAATTGAATTTGTCTAACGCCATTTTTTAATAAAGTTCCTAATATCTCTATATTAACCCTGTGAATAATATTTTTTATACAATAACCAATAACGGGCAAGTATTTCTTAACTTATTTTTTTTTTTCACAAATATATTTGAAGTAAAAACACACTTTTTATAGTATTAATTACTTGGCAAAATTGGCCTATGTGGCTTGATATGACAGCTTCTGACTACATATAAAATGGTTGTGGGCTTGATCTGCACTCCATGAAATGTTTTATCTATTCATTTTGCCACTGTGGTAAAATTATATAAACCAGTAAAAATACTACAAGAACATAAGGTGAACAGATGCTGTTTTGACTCAGTGGCAAAGCAGTGTTGTGGATTCACAAGAGTAGTGGGAACTCAGTCTGGGGAATGAATAATTTTCATTTTCCTTGCAACAAGGCAGAGCGGCCACTCATGGGCAATTTCTCTAAAATTGGCCAAAAAAAATAAACAGACACAAAGTTGAACAACATTTTTTTTTTTATGGAAAAGACAAGGCAAACGAGTGTGCGGGTCACCTGATGGTAAGTGATCACCGCCACCCACGACCCCGTGCAACACCATAATTAACACCATATATAACAACATAAAGGAATAAATGTGTATAAACATCTCACTTAAGTTGATTTTCTTTCATTTCATTTAGTAAGTCATCTGCTTTTGCTCTTGTGCTACATGCCATAGCTAAAACCCCATATGTCATAATGTTGGGTTTTAATATATTTTTCTTATTTAAGGGATGAGTTTTACGAAGTTTATTTTCTTTATCAATACAACTTCTCACTTCCTAAAAAAGATTATTTTATTTATAATACAGAAGGAAAAGCTAAAAATATATTTGATTTATATATTCATATTTCTTATACTTACTAAGGCATTATCATAATCATGTCTCAGGCAACGTTTCTTTATTAACATATTATAGAACTCAATATCCCCTTTTATTTTTAAAGTTTTCATAGTTTCAAGGAGTTTATTTTCTGCTTCTGTATTATTGTCGATTAGTGGCAACATTTGAGTAAAAATTTTAATATCTGGTTTTACATTCCATGCTTCCATTTCCTTAAGAAAATCCTCTTGTCCTCCTATTATAGCAAATTTGTCTTGAGATGTTCCTATGTCTTGAAAAGCCGTAACTTGGTCAATTTGTACAACTTTTGAGAGTAAATTGGGCACAGATCTTCCTTGCACTATTGCTGCAGGTCTGTGGAAGTTATCTACAAATTCAATACTGTTAACTGTCTCTAATGTGGTGCAATCATTTTCTAAACTATTTGTCTTGTTATCACTTTCTTTACTTGTCAATAGTTCATTTTCATTTGAATTTTCATTAGATGCAATTAGCAGTGGACCTTGTCTAACGTCTATAACATCTTTAGATATATTTGAGTCTAATAATGCTGGTGAGTTTTCAATTTGTAAAATTTGTACATCTGAGTTTAATAACATATTGTGTTCTTGTATTGCACTTATTACTTCAAGCATATCCTCTTTACTTCCAACATTACAATCCTTTGCACAGCGTAATATAAGATTAAATGAATAAATATTTGGCCTTTCTCTCATTTTTAACATTTTTCTCCAAACCACCAGAGCATGTTTTAAACCAATTTCTTTATTACTAATACATGCATGCAATAAATGATTAAATGTATGGACTCTTATTTTAATTTTCTTTGATGTCATTTCATCCACAATCTTAAATGCTGTGTTTAAATCTAAACATCTACCAAAGGTTTTTATCATTACATTATAATTGGTAATATTTGGTTCTATACCTTTCTCAATCATTGAATTTCTTAAATGTGTAGCCATTTTTAATCCATAGGCAGGCCATGGACTATTCATACATGCCTCAAATAAACATGTGTATGTATCCCCAGTAGGTTTTAAAGCCCTTCTTTTCATGTCATTAAATAATTTAAAGGCTTTTTTAGTATATCCAACTTCAGCACAAGCACCAATTAATATATTGTAAATATAATTTTCAGGTTTAACTCTGTCTTCCTGTAACATTCTAACTTCTAATATATCTATAGCTTCCTTTATTCTTTTAAACTTTAAATATTGTTTAATTAAATCTGCGTATTGTTTAGTAGTTAATTGTTGAGACTTAAGAGGTATATTTTTTAAATAACTTTCTTCCTTAATGTCTCCATCATCTTCTAATTTTTCCGTTATTTTAGCATTATTTGATAATGTTCCAAAAGAATCTGGATCCTCCAAATATGTTAAATCATCTTCTGTTTTGAACTTTTTCCAATTAAACGTTCCATTTTCAATTGGTGCTACAGTTGATGATAAGTTACGAAATATTGCACTGGTATATCTAAGATTTCTCAAAACATTTAGGCTACGTAAAGCCATTTTTGTTAATTTTGTTTAATACTTACTAAATACTAAATCATTATCATAATCATGTAATTAATAAAGATTTCCAATAAATGTTTATTTACTACAAAGGACACTGGAAAATAATTAATTCTTAACCTAAAATATTTAATTTGACAATTTGCCGATAGCATAGATAAAATATATAATAATACTATATAATGGGGTCAATAGAAGTAGTTTCATGACACCATCTTTAATAATAAAAGGATTAATATTAAATAATTTTAAGAATTAATACTAGTTTATACATTTACCATACAATAATAGTGTTTTATGTTCTATATATCATAAACTACAAAAATATAAAGTAAATGTAAAGGGTCAATAGATATAGCATATGGGGCGAATGGAACAAATACTAGGGCTACTACCGTTTCAACAGCGTTTTGGCCCATGTCCATAGGCATACGAATAAGGGAGGTTGGTCTGTGCCCACTCCAGAAATTTTAATTACAAAAAATTACCCCAAAATGTAAAAAAAAAAATCCATATGTTCCATTTCAAAACACACAAACTTAACTTATAATCCAATATTAATTATCACTAAGCGTAGAAAAGACACTGTATGCCCTACAACTATCTATAGACCAATTTTTCTCGTTAGTTTTATTCTTTTCTTGGCAAATTCCCATATCATAAGATAAACGCAAAGTTACTATTTTAAAGCATGACTAAACTGAAAACTAAAAAAACTCTTACCAACTGGCTACTAGACATGAATTATTAATGTATGGAAGAAATATTAGTTATTTGATATGAATAATTACTTAATGTATTAAATATATAATAGATAATTATACACACACATACACACACACGAACGCGCGCGCGCGCACGTATACACTCCACATGCTGACCACTGCGACCGCATATCCATCGACGGCCTTTCAGACCCCCGCGACCGCGACACCATCGGTCCGAATCCTTCTGCCCGTCATTGACAAGCAGGCCTGGGACAACAACGTGTCAGCCTGGATGATAGCGCAGAATGTGAACTTCACCACTGCACGAGCCACCAAGGATGGCATCAGGGTCCCGTGTTCGGCTACGTCGGACCACCGCCGCCTTCCATATGTACACGCTAAAGAAGGAGCGCCATTTACGCGTAGTTGTTATGGGAATCCCAAATAAGATAGAGTCCCAACTCGTACTCCAGGGCCTTAAGTCCCAAGGCTTCCCCATCCGCAAGTTACATCGTATGTACCATTTTAAAAATAAACTACCATACGATAGCGTCTTAGTTATTTTCCCCGCGAGAAAGAAAGTTATCAATATCGTGTCAATATGTTATTTAACAGGCCTGCGCGTAGAGCCTCCCCGAAATCGCAGTTTGATCGGGCAGTGCCACCGCTACCACCTCTTCGGACGAAGGAGACGAGGGAGAGGACGGAGGTGAACCCAGGTCCGGTTCATCACGCCAATCTAATTAAAGCCATTGTAATAAACTCCATTGGCGACCAAGCGTAATAAATTCTAAAAGAGTTTTTAACAGCATTACTTTATTAGCCGCTGACTTGCGACTGGCCCGTATGAAGCCTAGAGCCCAAACCATTACGAAGTTTAACGAAAACAGTGTCGCCGATCATCGTGACCTAATCCGCAATTTTACTACCGCGCATCAACTTGACATCCTGTGCGTACAGGAGTCATTTCTAAAAAAAAAACATCGAAACGTCTATTTGCCAAATCCGTTTTCAAACTCTTTAATATGGAAGAATCCTTGTGACGGGAGACCTAAATTGTAAAATACCATTTGAAACTCGACTAAAATATGTTAGGACTCCCCATCAGGGCACCCACAAAAACCATCAATTGTATGAATTTAAATATAACTTTATGTTTTTGTATACACTGTGAAATTGAGAAATAAAGGTTCATTATTCAAGGTATATTACTATTAATTTAAAGTCCTGGCATCCCCCCAGAAAAAAATTCTAGATACACCAATGTCCACATCTGCAGCTTCTTTTACATCTATTTCTACTTTTCATCAGTTTGAAACGTTATTTGCTGTAATAGGGATTTACAGATAGATTTCTGTTTTTGGCATATTCAGAAAGGTTTAATTTTGGGAAAAAAACTTACAGCAAAGATGCTTAGGACTTTCCCTCTTCTTTGCATTGGTTTTTTGCAAAGATAAATATGGGGACAAATTTTCCTATCATATTATTCTAGTCACACATTACACATCTTTTTCTTGTCTTTTCTAAAATATAACAAGACTATTTCTCCATCGAACCATTCTCTTAGAGAACGAATATATCTGGTGGTTCATTTTTATTACACAAATTTTAAGCCTATTGTTTTATATGAAGCGTCAATAAAACCCCATCAGCGGAAACTAACAACTTTAATGATCAACCAACCCTGTCACCCAATAAGAGTGGTTGATCATCCTTTATTTTACCCATTTAGTACCACGTTTTGTTATTATTTTTTTTCTGATTAGGTCATTGGTTACATTAGTTTTATCATTAATTATATTCTCAATTTCAACTTTTTTTTTTTCAAGAACACCATACTCTATAGAGTGCATCTTTGAATTTCAGAAATTTTTAGCCAGATCATCTTTGAGACGCTTTAATTACATTTATGTTGACATTTACATCGCATTTTTACCTTTGAATCAGCTGTGTATTTCCAGAAAAAAATTCTAGATACACCAATATTTCCACCACACGTTCATTATTTTATGGTTTTTAGATTAGAAGAGTAGAATAAAGAAAGTAAGATAAAGTTAGACAGGCTTGGATTGACTCTCAGTTCAGTGTGCCAACTGACACTCAAAAAAACCCATTAAATCTAAACATTTTGTGCTAAACTTAGCACAAAATTATTTTGCCAATGATAAAA
The DNA here is from genome assembly GCA_013403705.1 of Heliconius hermathena. Classification (NCBI taxonomy): domain Eukaryota; kingdom Metazoa; phylum Arthropoda; class Insecta; order Lepidoptera; family Nymphalidae; genus Heliconius; species Heliconius hermathena. The sequence continues at coordinate 770,791 of JAAIXJ010000175.1, read as the reverse complement.
CTTAAATATTCGTTAACACTCCCTAATCGTGTGTTAATAAAAGCAATCATATAAATAGCAAACTTTAACAGTCCGACTGTGATGTCTAACTCTGTGATGACTGTTGTGAGGAATCTGTGACCACAAAAATTGAAAATTAATTGTCAAATTGATAATTGACAATTGACATTTAATTTTTAAAATATATTGCACGTGTTTTCGTCTATGTTTTGCTTACACGTTACTGTTAATAATTAATTTATTAAGAACTACAATTCAGAATAAAAATGTCAAACAATCCCGAGGACCAAATGGAAGAAAGTATGGGTGAGAGTGATGATGAAGACATGGAAGAAGAAGCAAGTGATGATGAAGACGCCGGCCCCAAAACATATCTTCCAGATCAGCCATTGAAAGAAGATGAGCATTTGGTATGCGATCAATCAGCGTATGTTATGCTACATCAGGCACAAACTGGAGCCCCATGTCTTAGTTTTGATATTATACCAGACAACTTAGGAAACGATCGGTGTCAATTTCCAATGACAGCCTACTTAGTTGCTGGTACTCAAGCATCGAGCGCACAACTTAATAAGTAAGAGTATTATAATATTTCTATTGTAATTTTGATATAATTTATTTGTATACCTTTTTAAAATAAATGTTTTGTAGTGTTTTAGTGGTCAAAATGTCAAATTTAAATCCAACATCAAAGGCTGATGATGAAGAAGCGTCAGAAAATGAAGACGAGGATGATGATGATGATGAAGACGAAGATGAAGAAATGAAACCACAAATGACATTTGCATTTATAAAACATCAAGGATGTGTTAATAGGATAAGAGTATGTAATTTTTTTTTAATATTATTATTCAATTGAACTAGAATTTCTAAAATTATGTTATCATGCTTCAATTAAAATTATAGTTATAGCATTGCATGTTAGCTTATTTAAGAAACTTACTTCTACTAGAGCAAATTTCACTTAAAGCTTTTCATTTAAAGTGTTAACTGCAAATTCATCCACATGGTGAATTGTTAAAGAGTTGTGTACTAGTACTATGTTATAAGTTACTGAGGTAACACTGATTGCACATGTAGTAGGTTATTTTATTATGAATGAACTCTTTCTTCATCAGCATGAATATAGTGTGAAAGATTTAGAATTAAGAAAGAATAAATTTAGCATAGCATACATTTTTATTGCAGGCAACAAATTTCAAGAACTCTGTATTAGCAGCCAGTTGGTCAGAATTGGGTAGAGTAGATATTTGGAATATTACACAACAATTACAAGCTGTGGATGAACCTACACTTCTCGAGAGATATAATCTTGACACAGTAAATAATCCTGTGAAGCCATTGTACTCATTTAATGGACACCAACAAGAAGGATTTGGTATGGATTGGTGTCCTACAGAACAAGGTGTTAGTATTTTTATTTATTTTAAACATTTTCTTGTGTATTTTTTATAGCTTTATGCCATGTATTACATTTAGCAGGGTAGAGGGAATCTAGTGTTCTTATAATAACAACACACACTGCCCAATTTTTGAGGTATTGCATATAGGGTGGCTGAACCCGATGTTCTTTTTCTTGAAGAAATGAAAATGTAACTCTTTCCCCCAAGTGCAATTCAAATCCAAACCATCATGTTTCTACACAGACATGGTGCCACTGTGCCATGGCAATTTTAAAATACTATTTCAATTTATTTCATTAGGTATTAGCAACTGGTGATTGTAGGAGAGACATCCATATATGGAAGCCAAATGAGGGTGGCACTTGGACTGTAGATCAGCGACCACTAGTTGGTCACACTAGTTCTGTTGAAGACATCCAGTGGTCACCGAATGAAAGGTAGTTAAATAAATATGATTTTTATACTTTTAGACAGTTTAACTGTTACATGTATAAATAATGTATTCTATAAAAGTTTTGTTTTTTTTTGTTATTTAGCAAGTTATAACCTAAAATATAACATATAGTATAGACTATGTAATGTTTTCAGAAATGTCCTGGCTACATGTTCAGTGGACAGGACCATAAGGATATGGGATACAAGAGCTCCACCTCATAAAGCATGCATGCTGACAGCAGAAAATGCACACGAAAATGATATAAATGTGTTATCATGGAATGGCAAAGAACCATTTATTGCTAGTGGTAACTATTCATTATATACTTTCTTCAACAGTTTCAGAAAAAGCTTGTATAACATTATTTGAAAACCTGGAGTTCCCTTCCTATTTCTAAGCATGCATTTAGCAACATTTAAGTTCAGTTTGACTAAGTAACAATTATATTAGTATCATTATTTTTATTTTGTTTAGATAAAATGTTCTTACTGTATGTATATTCTTTCATTATTTTTCTGCCATATAAACCTGATAACTGTCTGTCTACTTACGAGATCATATTATCTTTTGCTACAAAAAATATTCTTCAATTCTGATTTTTTTAGGTGGTGATGATGGTTTCCTCCACATTTGGGACTTAAGGCAGTTTCCAACGAACACTCCTATAGGTACCTTTAAGCATCACACAGCTCCAATTACATCAGTAGAGTGGCACTGGTCCGAGCCTAGCGTGTTAGCATCTGCAGGGGAAGATAACCAGGTAGCTCTATGGGATCTTGCTGTGGAACGGGATGATGAAGAAGTTGTAGATGAAGAATTAAAGGTCAATATATATATTTTTTATTAGTTTCATCTGTATCTGTATGAAAAGCTTGCAATTCTTTTTTGTACCACTCTTTGCCATTTGCCTAATTTGTTTGAATGTTCACACATTTTTGGATTTGATGAGTGCAATAATCTTATAGCATGACTGACGCTTTGATGACATGACCTTGCCAGGAAGACCACAAGAGGGAGAAAAAGTAACTTTTAAGAGTGTTTAGCTCTTAAGCGTCTATGATTTAATAAAAATACATAGCTTTCAAAACTTGTACCTGAAATTTAATTAATTTTAGTCTCAACATTTTAATTTTGTTTTAGAATTTACCACCACAGTTGCTGTTCATTCATCAAGGACAAACTGATATAAAAGAACTCCACTGGCACAAACAAATGCCTGGTGTTATAGTGACAACTGCACATACTGGTTTCAACATATTCAAAACTATTAGTGTATGAAATAAAAAAATTAAAATTAAAAAGTAATTTTATTGTATAAAAGAATAAAAATGTCCATGATTTTTATATAATGATGCCTGTTATTTTTCTATATTATTGTAATGTGGAGTCATCTTTAGTTTGTACCATCGCAAGATTAACAAGGTGTCGTATTGTAGGTCTGCCATGTGGACAGTTCTGTAAAACAAAAATATATAGTCGTATAATAAAAATAGCCTTATATTTTACGAATAAAAAAATTATATAAATTTTAGGCCATCGAGACAATTTGTGCCACTGTGGGCACTAGGGCCCGACTAATGACTGAATGAATTTTAGAAGACGATGCTTACGAGTTTACATTTTTTAATTTGAAAGTAGAGATCATGAGTCTTGATACTAGGTCCTCTCTGCCTATCTCGCTTTACAGGCTAAAGCGGCTTCAACATAATGAAAAATGTACCAAATGTAGATAGACATGCTATCGTCGCCTTAACAAGGCATTCAAAAGGATGCATCTACTACACTGACGCCGAGGAAGACGCTATCGGCAGGTTTATTCGCCGAGCAAATGAAGGTTCCGTGACTGATAAAGTGGAACACAACATCAAAATGGCTATTTCCTATAGAGATGAGGAGGCAATAAAAACATTACGAAATTAACTAACCGCGCCGCAATCGACGTAATCACCGGCCAAAAATTCGGATTTGACAAAAGGAACTGCAGACCATTCAAGATAGCAAGATATTAACGTCCACTTCACATTTTAAAAAGAAAAAAATCACAAAAATTTAATAATCAATTAAGCACAAAAAAGGCACGGACAACAAAAGTCTGTGGCGCATAACAACTCAATTTTTAAAAAAAAATGTAGATGCCAATAACATTCTTAAGTTGGATACTACGGTCCACGACTCGTGGCCCCTCTGGAGTTAGCTGTGTAGATGGCTACACAGGCTAGATTTTAAGATTTATTTTACTTTTAATTATTTCCTTTGAAGAGCACAATGCGCAAAATTAAAGAAAACCTAACTGCGACCACGACTCGTCAAGCGTGCTATAACCGAACGTATAAAAATTTCGACGTAGATAAGAACGTATGGCTAGCGTAAATTTTCATATATTTTCTAAAAACATTTTTTATACATAAACATACCCAAGGTTTATCAATATCAGCCATATGGTCGACAAGTTTCCGCATATCAGCTTTACCAAGGGCCGTACCGATCATTACAGATTTCCTGCACGCTCGCGACGCAAACATTGCTCTCACCCTACTTGGCCTGCAATGTTCTGACTGACCTTCCTTAAAGAATATGAAGTTCTAATTAATATTATAATGTTAAAAGGCTGTCGTGGAGCAACGGCACAGCAATTATAAGGCTTGGCATTCAATATCGATTGTTTTGAAAAGTAGGCGGTGCGTGGGGATCAGAGTGACAAATTTTAATTTCCCTCTGCCTATCCTGCTTACGGAAAATAGTGTGAAGTAAAAAAGTTATTACTATGTTAGTATTAAAAAATCTAATTAAAGATTTTGTTTAATTTAATACTTTCCATAATTATTGAATATTTCATTTTTATATTGTCTTAAACATTTAAATAATTCACCTTTAACATAAATAACAGTTCTTCAATATCCTCTTTACCAAATATCCAATTCTTTGACATTGGTAATGTAAGCAACTTCACTCTCTTTGTAGGTGGGGCGTGTTCATCTATTTGAAATTTGAAACCATTCTTTTTAAAAATCGCCAAATTATCCATTAATATTTGTTCATTAACTCCTGTCAGTTCCAATTGTTGTGGACTGGAAAATAAGAAGAAATAAACTTATATATTGGAATTATATCAATTTTAGTAAAAAAAATAATAAAAATCAGCTTCACTCTGTATCCCGCACACACAGGATAGCCAGAGAGAACCTAGTGTTAAGACACTCCATTCCCCACTTTTCGCCGAGTTCTGAGAAGAAGAAATGAAAATAGAAATGTAAATAATATATTGTTTCATTTCATTTGCTTGAGTGGGGATCGAACACAACCAACGGATTTTGCAGTCACACTTTGTGCCCCTACACTATGACTGGCCTCATTTTTTAATTTTACTAACTTTTTAAAATAAATGTATAAAACTTACATTACAAGTTTCTGGCTAGTCAATTCTGTAGTTTCCTGTAATGTCTCAAAATTATATATTTCATCAGTTGCATGTTGATCTATAATGAAAAGATCATCTTCTAGCCTTGTTATAATAAAACCTAAATTAAATTGACCTATAATAGACATCCTCTTAAAGGAATCCTTTGATATTTCCTTACTTAATTCTTCTTCACATTTTTTATTAAACACAGGATTAATAGCTGCTTTAAATTTTACTTTTATTAGATCAGATTTACCATTCTTCTTAATATATATGTCTGTTAATTCCCTAATATGATCTAAAGAGGTTTTTAAATGAATAGATCTCCTTGTACATTTGCCGAGATCTTCTTTATCTGTCACCACTTTATGTATTTTTGTTTTTGGTGTTTTAACTAAGTCTTTTGTTTTACATGTAATTGTGTGAGATTCTTCAATTACAATATCTGAGTGATCTTCTATGTATATTTTTGGTACTTCTTTCGGAATATTTTCTAACACAGTATCTCTCATACTTTCTTTATTCATACTTAAACTTTCATTACTAAAATTATTAGCATCAGCTTTATTCTCATTTGAGATTATGCAAATATTTTCAGTCAGATCTTTTTGATTTGTTGATTTAATATTGATGTCTTCATTTGTATTGTCAATATGAGTTTCTTCTTCATTTATAACTTCATCAGAAACATAAGTCTTTTTTACAGTAATATAATGGTCTAAATTTAATGTAGATTTTCTCTTCAGCTCTGAACTAATTGTAAATTCTTTTTCATCACTAACAAATGATTCTGGCTTATTGCTGAATTGTTTTAGGAAAGACTGAAATACTCTTGGTTGCTTTAACTCTGGTTCAATTTTTTGATTGGAAAAACTAGATGCCTCTAATGTCCTAGGTATATCTTCAAATAGTTTAAGCAATGAACTTTTTAAAACATCTAGCAAAGCCTTTTCTTTTGTTAGAAATATTTTTCTTTTATCTGGAGTAACATTGACATCCACACTGATTCTTTCAATTTTTATATTGAGGAAAACAAAGGGATATTGATTTACATTATACTGTCTATAAATTTCATTAACAAGTTTAATAGCTTTAGTGGGTTCACATGGCCTTGAATTTACATAAAAAAATTGTCTATCAGTGCTTGATCGGCCACTGCCATGAGCACATGACGATATGTATCCTTCAAGCACAACTGGATTTGGTACATTTTTGTAGCCCTGGTGTTTTTGAGAATTAGTAATTTCTTGTGAATGCTTTATTTCATCATTTTGAGCATCATTTGAATCTTCTGATAAATCAATTTCTACATCCTCTATATTGACACTATCTTCATTTTCCTTCACTTCACCTAATAAACCTCTGAATATATTATCTTTAATATTAGTTACTAATTCAGTCTTTATTTCAAGAATACTTTGCAATTGTTTAAGTCCAAAAACACAAGCAATGTTATCTTTATATGAAGTTGAACCTTGTGTTGCTACTACTAATGATTTGTTATTTGAACTTGTCTGGTTACTACATGTTATTCTAAAAAATAACAAAGTAAATAGTATACTTATATTAAGCATTGTCGTGCATTTACAATTAAAACAATGTAGATATATTAGAGGGTGTTATGGTGCATAAGAACAGAATCTTTTAACAGAAGCATTTCACACCTTACCCTACTATGAAGGAAAAAGTTTTTTATTTCATTATTTAAAAAGCTCCGTTTTATTTAATTATATCTAGTATTAATAGACATAACTAATATTTTTATGTACAGAATTGGCTTTTCAGTTCTATCATTACATATATTGATGATTTGTACTTTTAATATGCACATAATTTTTAAATATAAATAGAATAAATAATTATGAAAAGTTATATTGAAATACTTACTTAATCCCTTTACATATCAAACAGTATGCATACAACAAATTTGTCATTTTATTAAATTCCCTTTTAGCATTTTTATGGAATTCCTTTTGTCGTACTGGAAGTGAGCGAAACAAGTTTGACAGAGTTACAGTAGTTCCTATCTGTCGAGAACATGGAATTTGTTTAGTTATGTTGCCTTTATGGTCAAATTCGATTTTTGTAGCTGAAAACAAATAGTTTAAATTAATATTGGTTAGCCATGAATATGGGTGGATAGTGAAGAATGGAGTGTTCCAACACTAGATTCCTTCTAAACAAATAAAATCATGAAGCTGCTTTTTTGCCCATGTCAAAAAAATCTCACCAAATTGGCTGCTATTATGTCTTGTTGTAATTGTAAGATCTGCTAAAGAACACAATGAGCTTAATGCTTCTCCTCTAAAGCCAAAACTTGATACTCCAAGAAGATCTGAATAATCACTTAGTTTTGATGTGTGATACTTTAAAGCTGTCAACAATAATTTTAGTAATAAATTATTTATAATAAATTCATGGTGTAAAATGAAAAGAGATAATTTTAAATCATGCTTACTTAATGCTGCAAAATTATCTTCAGTTACACCTGAACCATTATCTGAGACTTCAATTAAATCAATGCCATAATTCTTAAATCTTATATCAACATTTGTGGCACCTGCATCAAGTGAATTTTCTACTAATTCTTTTACTGCTACTGCTAAACTTAGAACAACCTAATAGAAATGAGTTAGTTTAAATGAAGTTTAATTATAATATTTTTTTTATTACAATGTACTTACAAAATATACAATGTATTAAATGTAAAATACTTAAATACTACATACCTGCCCAGAACATATTTTATGAACAGTATCTTTGTTAATGGGTTGAATAGAATTACTCGAAACATTTTTAGAAATATTTCCATTTTCCATGATTTATTTTAATTATGAATCAGAGCATAATTGAGATATATGTGCATAAAGTTACCTCAGAAGGTAAATCTTCGAATACTTTGATAATTAACTTTCGTCGTTAAATGCGTTAAGTGTGTACGATTAATAATTTAGATATTTGAATTTTGCCAGACAAAGGAATTTTAAGGTTATTTAATATTTCTTTAATTATCAATACATTGAATCGATTCACTATTTGACATATGAAGCATCGATATCATACGATGTTTCATAAATATTATTCTCTTCGACGTTTGAATGGGTTTTCAATGTTAATGTTAACTTTAATACAGTCTGCAAGTGATGATCACATACGCTTACGCCTTACCACTGAGTGATCACTAAAAGTAGAGCCAGGAAAAAAACTTTAGGCTGTAGCCAACAAGCATTATTAACCAATAACCGGCTTAAATCACCTACACCTAAGCACACTTACACATATGCAAATTGCAAAGCTCAGCTTACGCTTCACGTATGGATTGTATGTGCGTTAAATTGTAACTCCTACATTATTAGAAGTATTATGCATTGCGTTTATTAAGATTTATTTGTCTATATTTACATTTAATAAATATGTCGGGAAAAAAATCGTTTCTTAATAAATAAAACTAAGAATGTAATCTCTATCAATACAATGTGTCAGTTTGACATTTCATTGTTTGTCAACTGCAACTGCAAAAGGCAATGTCAGTAAACGTAAAGTTCGAGATTGTACGTGAACTACGAAGTATATTGATTATAAAAAAGTAGCCTAATTATTATTTTGTTATTTCTATTATTAATATCCACAATGTCTTTAAATACTGCACATGCCGATCATGGTGTGTTGATACATGCTGGCGAAGTGTAAGTTCTTAGTTTTTACTGAAAATTTTAAATGGTGTAATCAATAGCCATGATATGAGTCATAAGCGATATTAAGCACTATACACTATTTTTACAGTCGTTTTGTATTTATATTATTTTATCACGTCCTTTTCGTCTTTTACTTTTAATAAATATACACTTAGCTTTCATATAGCAGGAAAAGATGGACATTTGATTGAAAGACAAATTTAGGGACACTTTTACTTCATATTTAATTAATTTTACTAAATGTTTAAAAAATATGTATATACACAAACAAATATATTCAGTCCAGCTAAAACATTGGTTGTACAACTTATACAGCCCCAAACTTGCAGTTTGTTACCCTAAGGTTGTCCAATTGTATTAACTTGTTACTTACACTTTGTATGATACCTTGGTAATATCTTGATTTTAAAAGTACAATACAGTGATATATTAAACTTAGCTGTAGATGGTTATGTAGATTTGATTTTAGGCTTTTTCACTTTTTAATATTTTCTATTTGAGTTCAGAAAACCTACCTTCAGAATAGGTACAACTCGTCTATGCGTAAATAATTAATGGCTGAATTAATTGAGTTTGATTATCTGAAGAAAAAAAATGTTTTTCAGAACATCCATGTCCACAGATTATTTTTGATTAATTAACATATTGCACATTATTTTATTATTGATTTTAGTGATTCATGATTTTAGCTTATAATTATTTCAAAACTCTTGTTCATTAATTTGATTATTTGGATATTTGTTAATCCAGATGCCTAAACATGACAATTAGATGGCTACATTAATTAGATTTATAATATAGATTTCTTTTTTAATTAAACACTGTTTACTTCTATCTCTTATTCCATTTTCAGTATCATCCTATTTTCTGACAATGTGTCAGTTGAGTTTTATGGAAATGAAACACAAGAATTCAAGGGCACAAAGAATGGCCGCATGTATCTTACAACTCACAGAATGATCTATAATTCAAAAAATAATTCAGATCCTCTTCGATCATTTAGTTTCCCTTTTATTGCTTTACAAGATGTAAGTATAATGTACAATTAATTTATATTGTATATTAATTTATGAATGTTGCAAACTAACTTTATTTATTTTTTTACGGTACATTCTATTACTAACACTCCACTCCAGGGTGTATCCTGTATGTAAGGAAATAATATGTAATAGTTAGACAGTTGAAATTTTCATAGATTATGTCTCTCTCTTCTTTATACTAATCATTGGGCACTTTGTTTCTCACTACTGATGCCCAATCTTAAAAATATTGCGTGTTGAAATGTGAAACTCTATGCCACACTTTGTCTTATTATAAAAGTAAAAAAAGGAAAATAATTTATTCTTTATAGTGAAAATCAAACACATGAGCGTTGCATTTACAGTAAGTTGCTGCATTACAGCCTAAAAAAGTAAAAAGATATGAACATTTATATTACATAATTTTAGGTAACAGTAGAACAACCAATGTTTGGTGCAAATTATATCAAAGGCAAAGTTCGAGCACAACCTAATGGTAATTTTATTGGTGAAGTGAAATTCAAATTGACTTTCAAGTCTGGAGGTGCTATAGAATTTGGACAGGCCATGTTGAAAGCTGCACACCTTGGTATGCATAATTCTTTACTACATACTACATTTTTATTGTAAATAGTTTATCATTGTTTAATTATTTACTTTACTCCATTATTCAGTATATAGAGAGTATATAAATAAATTCGTTTTCTATTCTCTGTCAATTTTAAAGACATAGAAAGTATCATAGAAAATATAATTAAAGTATAGATACACAGTTTAAAATTCTGTGATATTTGACTCAAATTTATTTCATTCAATCTGGCATAACTTAGTGGCGTCAATAATATACGTCAGAAGACATATAACAAGCTATTTAAGTAATTATCTTATCTATATATGGCTCTTGGTAGTTTATCAGATTAAATAATATTTCGCAAACATGTTTTATACACTCATACATGATTCACAGGCTTATTGTACCTAAATATAATATGAATTGAATGTATTATGTAGTCCAGTTATATACATATTTGTGATTAATCTCGATTTTTATATCTTAAAATACGGAATGCATTGCAACACTAATGTCGGAAAAATTGTTTAAATTGTTTATTGTTTAAATAAATTAAATTAGCTTCACGCTGTATCCCGCACGCAGCAGGGTAGGCAGAGGGAACCTAGTGTTAAGACACTCCGTTCCCCACTTTCTGCCGAATTCTGGAGGCATTGCGTGTTGAGTGGCAGAACTCAACGCCGCGCTTAACCTCGACACCAGAGCGAAGAAATGGAAATATAAATTTAAGTAAATATTTCATCTCCTCGAGTGGGGATCGAACCCACAACCAGTCGGTTTTCAGTCACACCTCGTGCCGCTGCGCCACGACCGATTGTTTATTGTTATTTGTTGCAATTGGATTTTTATTCTATATAAGAGAAAAAAATAAGATATCTTAGATTACCATAGCAATTAGAAACACAATTAATTTTAAAATACGATGTCTTAATTTTTTTTATCCATATTTTCGCTGCTGTTTCGATTGTTTACAATCGAAACAGCAGCTGCCATGATATGACGTCTATTAACTGAACAATATAACTTTTGTTTATAGCATATTACTTATTACATATACCAGTGCATTTATTTAAACAAGACTAACTGAAGTAACCATTGAGTAACATGGTGTTCAGGGTTTCTGCCAAAATTGAAAATATAAAATTTAAATGCACTTTTCGTCACAATCGAATTGAGACATTTTTCAAAATGGATGTCATATTTAACGTGACTGGACGTTCCGTTTTCCCTTGTATCTCCCGGAGTTCCGACATGCCACCGGGAAACGGATAGCACACCTCTAAAAAACGAATGCCAAGATAAAATGTCCCGTTTTGAACCAGCGAAGAATGGTCACGTTAGACATACCCCATTAGTAAAGCGTAGTCGATTTAACTGAACGTGAATACAACATCGGTTCCAGCTTCGCGTCACATGTCGCCGAACGCGCCGCCGCCGCCGTACACGGCGCCCAGCGGGCCGTGGCACGCCGCGCCGCCGCCCGCCTACGCGCCCCCGCCGCAGGGCTACTACGGATGGGTGCCGCCCTATACTGTAAGACGCTAGATTAGCTGTATCCCGCATATAGGTGTCGTAGGCAGCCTGCACCTAGTGACACGATCGTTCCCCACACCCAGTTTTTGAGACATTATGTGTCTTGAGTGGCGGAAGTCAACACCTCGTTTTGTCTTCTTACTAGAGCGAGGAAGTGAAAATAATTAATTCACTATTTTGAATTAAACTATTTTTACAGAATTACTCGCGCACCGTATGAAGCTGAAAGAAAAAAACTATTTCAACTGTTTTATTGGTCACAGATACATTAATACAATGCATGCGCAAATGTTTTCCTGAAAAGTTGTTTACTGTGGATAGATGTGATATAACATTTCCAATTGGTGTTGTTATTGTAATGTGAAAGGATAATTTATCTACGTAACTGATCAATTTTAAAGAAATGATGAGGAGGTCATGTAAAAAAAATTCTCACCCTACGCAATAGCTTATAAGGCAATTTTTAACAGTGCTGTCATTTATTGAATTTTCTTAATACATTATACTTTTAGTAAATACACTTATAGGTATATTATAGTTTTCTCACAAACACAAGTATTGTTATATTATTTAATATTGAATAATTCGAATATTCATGTGTGTAGACTAAATATTATAGTTTGCTAGGCATTGCATGTTGACTGGCGAAACTCAACGCTCCGCTTTGTTTATCACAGCGAAATAATTAAAAAAAATCTGACCATTCCCCCGAGTCAAAATCAGATCAGGCCCACAACAATCGATTTTACAGTCAGTTGATGTTCCACTACACAACACATGTTGAAATGTTCGTATTACACAAATAATAAAAAACATTCCAGGCTTTCCCCGATCAACCGTCTCCAAATTCAGTATTCGTATCGAACAGTCCGCCACCGTATCCTGGTGTGATGGGTGTTACATATCCACCAGGAGCTGGATTTTCTGGCTCATCCGGGCCCAGCCCTACAGGTGCGAACGGTTATCCGGGTAATATGCCCCCGGGATATCCCGGTAACGTACCTCCTGGTTACCCAGGCACCGCGCCCCCGGGTTACCCAGGTAACGCGCCTCCCGGATACCCCGGAGGCTTTGCGTCAGCACCCGGCATGTCCTCAAGTGGTAAGATATTTATTAAATAATATTAGTAGATATTAAAGTAAATATTATTGTTTACAGGTTACATTACTATTGTTAAATGGATCCCATTTTATTAAAGGTAGCTTATATATGAAAAAGGTAGCGAGCTAAACATTTATTTGTTTATAAATAACTGGGTATCTAAGAAGTATGCAAGGCTAACAAAAATGTGCAATTAGCTCACAAAATAACACTTTATATGACATTGCTATGTAAACAGTGACAAACCACGATAAAGTACTATTTCACACTAGATTGTATGGTGTTAATTCTAACTTCAAACATCAATAACGTATCTAAATATATTTTCTTGGGGAGAGAGGCTTAGGCTTTAGCTTCGAACAGATATGTTAGTGTTAATGTTGTCTCTTTTTAATTTTCATGTAAGAATAATTTTTGGGGTGGGCACGGCCTATCCGGCCCCCTCTTCCTACGCCTGTTTTTCATTAACAGTTCTTGATTGTCTTGATTGAGAAGTTATCAAATTATTTTGGGCATTATTATTAAGTAAAGCTTATCATTCTATCTAAGATTACTAAAATTATTAAGATTACTAAAATAATAATTATACATGGAATAAAATGCAGATGTTCATTTAAAAAGCTAAAATACATATAAAAAACACCATATTTTGACTTTCCCCCTGGCTGTTCTCAGCAGAATATATGCTCCAAGCCAATGGTAGTTTCATGTAGGACTGGCAATACTGACATTTTTGTATAAAAAGTAAATAACAAATATTTTAATTTTGTTACTCAACAAATATAAGTATATATATATTAGGATGTATATATTATACATGTTTTTGACAATTGCTAAACTATTTAAACATTATATTTATTACAGAGTAATAACTCTGTATAACCATGTTATGACCCTATTTGAACTTTGCTCTTTATTTGGTTATTTCCATACATGCACGTTATTTATTCACTTGTAAGTTGACGAGTTGGATGTTGAGTTTTTCCCTTAAGAATTTTTCTACTAAATAAAATTGCAGGTCATGGTGTGTTCTTTGTCATTTAATTTTTAAGGTACTAAATTTATAACGTTTTTTTTATTGAAGTACAATGTTTTTAATGTATCCTAGTTTCTCCTAAACCCCTCATTTAATTATTTTTTATTATTCATCTTAGAGTGCCGTAATTTGCTAACATTGTTTTAGTGTAGTTTTATATGTACTATAATATCTTTTATAAATATACATTCATTGTAGTCATAACTTTAAGTAACTTTAATTAAATATTATGATGAAGTTTATAATAGTTTATAGTAAATATACTAAAGTATTGTTGTTGTAGTAGTTTATAAAATAATTTCAGATGCTAAAGCAGCAGAAGCGGCCCAGAGCGCCTATTACGATCCCAACAAGCCCCAAACTGCGTATGTACCACCACCATACAATGTGAGTATGTTTTTTTATAGCTTCACGGTGTATAGTAGGGTAGACAGAGGTAACCTAGTGTTAAGACACTATTCCACATGTACCGCCAAATTTTGAAGACTCAAGAAGTGTTTAGCGGCGGAACATAACGCCGCTCTTTATTTTATTTTTGTTAGACCGTGAATATGACAATAATTAATTCCCCCGAGTAACATTTAAAGTTCGACACTGTTTCACTGCTTCAGTCCGCTGCGACGGTATGTATTTAGAAATAAGTAATTAGATTTACCTATTTAAAGATTATTTTAATTTTTATTGTTACATTTTTCTATATTACTTTTAAGTTTTGTTTCAAACGCAAATTATGTATAATTCTTACATCATTAAGAATTATTTAATAATTATACATGTTCTGTGTATATTTTGTATATTTATGATAATTGCTCAGAAATTTAAAATACATGTATAATATTTTTAACATTTTTAAAGTGTGCAAATTTTTATACGTTTTCTAAATAAGTATACATCTATGATAGATAACAAACAAATATTTGACTTTATATTACATATTAAATGTATTTCTTAAAATTCTTTTGCTTAGTAAATATGTAAATAAAATTAAATGTATAAAATAAATTACTAAATTTAAAACAATTTTGAAATTTAATCTAACAATTTTTATTTTTGTTATTTACAGGATCAACCGCCGACCTATCAAGAGTCTACGTCCAAGAAAGAAAACTAAAGCACTGTCCTCATTTCCACATGAATACACCTCACACGTCTAGCTAATATAAACTTATAAAAACAAATAAAAAATTATAAATACAAACTTATACAAGTATTTACAAATAAATATGATGAAAAAAATGTGCTTAAGCCCCCACATTCCAATATTTGTGCTAAATTGAGTGCTTTCGTTTATTTAGCCAGTATGAAAAATATATAAGTTTTCATATTTAAATTTCTCTTCAAAAGTCTATATTTTTTTGTGTATTTAAATTAATTTATAAGGCTGTTGTGCGGTAGAGCATCTGGCTTTAGACACGCATTTTATGAATTCGAGCTCGCTTGGGGTTAATGAGTTATTTAATTTCCTCGCTCTGATGACAAGTTAAACCGCGGCTTTGTGTTCCGCCACTCAACACTCAAATGTCTCGAAAATTGGAAGGTGCGTAGGGAATGGCGTGGCTTAATATTAGGTTCCCTCTACCGTCTCTGCTCTATGCCGCTTATACACTTGTATGACGCAAAAAAATATATAATATTTACTGCTACTTAGTTAAAGGCTGCAAAGTCAATGTTGTTGCGTTTATTAATACTGTAATATTGTTGTTAATTATTTATATACACAGTGTTATTTAAACTTATTTCTAAAATTATTTTAATAAATGCTTTATTGCATGTTATATTTAATGTTCCTTTTCTGTCTGTACCTATTATAATACTATAAATATTTTACATTTAGACCAGACTGTCGTGAATTAGCACGCCATAGTTCTTGGTTCACATACTAATCTTGAATAATTAATATGTTTTCAATACAATTTGGCTAGTTTATAACTGCAGAATTTCACTAAAAAATAAAATATATATTCTTTGATCTAAGCGAAAAGTAAAGAACATAGTAGTATTTCTAAAATTATTTTAATAAATGCTTTATTGCATGTTATATTTAATGTTCTTTTTCTGTCTGTACATATTATAATACTATAAATATTTTACATTTAGACCAGACTGTCGTGAATTAGCACGCCATAGTTCTTGGTTCACATACTAATCTTGAATAATTAATATGTTTTCAATACAATTTGGCTAGTTTATAACTGCAGAATTTCACTAAAAAATAAAATATATATTCTTTGATCTAAGCGAAAAGTAAAGAACATAGTAAAATATAAGTGATATTTTGCTATGTCTCGCTATCCTCTAAAATTAGTAATGTGAAAAAAATACCTTATTAATTACTTATTCAATGTATAAATATTAATCAAATTGTGCTTTAGTATCTATATATCTTAATACCTATAAATTATTATTATAATTAAACAAAATTTATATTTAAATGCATTGTGGTGCATAAATATTAAATTTTATATGAATGTGATAATGTACTAGCCCTGTCGGATTAAGGCAATACATATATTTTACTTAAATTAAATGTAACCGAACATTTAGTCAAATAACATAAAAAATACTAAATATTAACATTTTTGATTTTCGCTATGTTTCTAACCTTTGCAGTAGAGGTAGATTAAGGTGGCTGTTAGTTAACTCGCGACTACGATCTATTGCTAAAGGTTTGAAGTATCGGGATTCCTATTATAATAAAATATTCACTATTAATATCATTAAACAATGATTTAAAATTTATGCATTGTCTTTGATAGTAGGTAATAACATGAACACAATTTAATTTATTGATTGTAGTTATGTTAAAAATAAAGTATTCTTATATTGCAATGATGTTTCTATTTACACCTTTATATACAATAATACCACGTTTTACACAGACTGGTCTATAAAGTGCGGGAAACAATGGGATTATATTGATTTTAATTATGTCAATTAGCTAACATAATATTATAAACTTGCAAATATTAAGAATTATATTTGAAAGTTTGTTGTTGTTGTAAGTATTTATTTAACAAACACCTCGTAAATGTGTTGGATATTTTTTATTCCAAAACACTAATTACTATCTTTTGAATGTTTTCTGTGACGTCAAATATTTTAACCTTTTCATGCTAAATATAAAAAGTATCAAATGTCAGCGTTGAAAAAAGAAGATAAATTTTCTGTTCTGTCAAATATACAAAATTAATGTTGTTATAAAAACAATATTCAAAAAAAGTTTAAAGATATGAAGTAAATAATTAAAACTGAATAAATTCGGCTCATTATTATGGGTAAGAAGTAGAAACTTTTAACAGTAGTTTTGTTTAATGTCGATTTACTTTTTATCTGCCACTCAAAAACAATATTTCTGAGTATAATTACAGTTTCAGATACATCAAAAACTTAACATCCATAGAACGATATAATACTGTAAATACATAAGCCATCCGATTCTCTTAATTTTCGTAGACAAAATAATTTTGTTACACTTTATTTCACGATTAATTAAGTTAATGACAAAGAAGAATCATGAATAAACATTGTAAGTATATTTCTTTGAATTATAATGTAAATCTCCCAAAAAGCTTCTTTCAAAGCCTCGTTAATCGTTTTTAAGGTGACAATTTACGTGCTTTTTGGTGATTCGAGTTATTTGGTTGAAAATAAACCTTAGTGAAATAGTTATGATAACAACGATCGGTAAGTCATTTACTTTATAATTTCTTCTGTAAATGAGTGGCAGATGAATAGAATATAATTGATAAAGTGAATTTGAAAATTGAATTACACTAATATAGTTAATATATGTAATCTATCAATCTCTTGCAGACTAAAATCTTGCTGATGGCGCCTTCAGTACACCCACCTTGTACGCCGACAGCTTCATGCACACCGGTAAGATGTCATCCTACACCTCCACCATGTCAAAATCCAGAAAAATGTCTAAAGAAGACGACTTCGAAAGGCATAAAGCCTTGCAGGAGTGCAGTGTCCATTATGGCTACAAAAGCTAGAACAACTTGTAGTAGCTGTGGTAAATTCAAAACTAAATCATCAGATCCTAGAAATGTGAAGTCAGTAGAAAAATTTCTAAAACAAAAGTCTAAGGAGGCAAAAATGCAGAAGAACGATAGACTAACAGGAGGCCACAGTTACTTAGATTATACAAAAAAGAAAGGTAGTCCAAGATCTGAGACCGAATGCTGCGCTGGTAAAGGCCACAGAGGACGGGTACGGAGACGAAAAAAATGTTGCACAATTCTTTAAGAATTTTATCATTATTACTTAAACATTTATGGTAGTAGAAAATATCCAAATGAAATACTACTAGGTGCCCATTTGAAATGTAAATTGTTTTACTTAAGAAGTTTTATAACAGAAACTTACTTTTTTTTTAATAAATTGTGCCTTTTGATATAGCTCTTATTTTTGTGTATCCATTAAACTATTTTTGGACCAATATCCTAGCCATTCAAAACTTCCATCTTGCTATCTAATGATTTATATGCAAGAAACATAAAATCTTATTATGAACTATGATAAATATACTAAAATTCTAAGCAAAATAAAACCATTTCTAGCATCAATTACAAATTAACTATACTTATTTTAATTATAATAGTAACTTACGAGCCGTCTTAGGATAAGACAAAGATGTTGCCTGTTTGGACACTCGTGAATTAGAGGTCCAATTGGAAAGTGAGATCACGAGTTCTGGACACAGGCTCTAAGTATGAAACTAAAAGTACCTACTGAACCTTTGGATTGAATTTGACAATCCTATTGCGGTGTTTCTTCTTATTGTATTTGTAATTTAAGTTACGTAATTAAAGTTTCCCAAATGTTGTTTTTAAATCGATCGAAAATAGCTCGTATTTGAATTTAATTCCTTCACTTTAATAATATATTTAAATGGCTATGGGGTCTACAAAATATTACCGATATTTGTCTTTGTTTAACAAATCATTCTAAATACGGTCAAGGGTCATTTCTCTTTACACACGGGATATATTAAAATGAGAAATTGTACTTACTACTTTTTGGCGTTGTTTCGACTCTGCTGCTTTAGCTTCGTTGATGAACTTAGGTAATCTCATAAATTTAATTTCTTCAGATATAATTATATTAAAAATAGTGATTACTAAAATAAAGCAGCTTTTCGTTGTATTTCGTGCACAGCAGGGTAGACAGAGGGAGGGAACCTAATGTTAAGACACTCCGTTCCCCACTTTCCGAATTCTGGAAGCATTGCGTGTTGAGTTGCGGAACTCAAAGCTTGGCCTCGACACTAGAGCGATTAAATAGAAATATATTTTTTTATAAATATTTCATTTTGTCGAGTGGGGATCGAACCCATACTAATGCTTATATTATACAAATAAGACAATATGAAAAAAAAAAACATTAAATTTATGTACGTTTTAATTTAATAGTTACACCTTCACTATAAGTATTCGATAGTAATAGCCTAAGTACTTTTGAATGAGGCGTAACGCGTGTAATTTTTTTTTTTAGATTAATGTTTTATTTAAAAAATAAGTAAAAAGTAGATAATAAAATTGGCTTAAGTATTTATTTAACATATGTTTAAATTTTACAGCTGTATATTCAACAAAAAGCATGAAACCTTGCATATCTGAGCCGACATGCAGTATTCATAAACATAGACCTCGGCCAGCTCCTTGCCCTGATCCGGAGAAATGCTATAAGAAATGCGCAAAAAGTAAGAGTAAGAATAAATGTCCTAGTGCTATGGAGGCCATTAGCCGTGTGGGATCGCCTTGTGAATGTGCAAGGGTTCAATCAAAAGACTCCAGATTGAGTAATAAAAGAACAAATAAAACGCATCAGAAACGACTTCGAAAAGCATATAAGCAACGCTCTTCGGAATCCCGTTGGCGAAGAGAGAAAAAATGTTGTACTATAATATAAATTTCTAAATTTTCTAAATAATCAAACAACAATATTTAAAACCAGCAACTGTTTTATTATTTTCTTGTTTAAAGTATTGATTTTCTATAAAATTATATAAATACTAGCAACCCACTCGCGGCATCGCCCGCTTAAACTACTGAATTATTTACCTAATATACTGAATTGCGTTCCTTAAACAAACGACACAAACAACAGAATACTTAAATGGTAAAAATCATAAACAACGTAGTAGGTAGTCTACCTATTATTCTTTTATGTAAAAATATTTAAACGAAAGATGAAACCAACTATGTTGTGCTGAAATAATACATTATAATTATTTAAAGAGCTCCAAAATACGTGCAATTGCTTCTAAACCTACTTTACTATAGAGCTAGCATTGAAGCATTCTCTCGTCTAGCTCCTTTCTTCTGGCACTGGGAAACGGCATCAAGGCCGTCTGGCCGTAGTCTCGAGCGGCAACCATCAATATAGGTGCATCGTTAGGGGGCCCTTTGGCCCTAGGACTGTGTACCTGCCCTAGACCAGATACAGAGAGAGTTTTTTGGTGGGATTGGAAGGATGATCAAATATCACCTGAGCGGTAAGCTTAGCCAGTTGAGAAACTCAGTCAGGGAGGCCCAACTTAAGGCCGTGCGTTGGGATGTCATCGGTATATAATTCGTAGAGGGCAGGTGACAAAATGCTGCCCTGGGGAATTCCGGCAGCGATCGAGTGGCTGCTACACTCTCCACT